>CAOLHI010003126.1:0-200137 GCA_948474755.1 Ctenosaura bakeri
TTCAGTATTGACAAAGAGGAAGCACCAGTGGAGGGAAGATGTTCCTCTTTGGAGATAAGTGGCCACAGATTACCTCAGATCAGTGGGTTATCAGTGTTGTAACTTAAGGTTACAGCATTCATTTTCACAGAAGACCAAAGAGCAGGTTTGTATTTTCAACCATTCTCCAAAGACAGGGTCAAACAAGAAATTGTTTGGGTAGAGATTTAGCAGTTGATGCACATTGGAGCCATAGAGGAGATGCCTCAAGAACAGAGAGTCTTTGCAGTCTTTTGCATCTTTTTACAGTACCCAAAACAAGAGGAAGTATAGACGAATTCTGAATCTGAGATGCCTCAATGGATTTGTGATGTCTCAGAAATTCAAAATGGAAACCCTTCAGACAATAAAGGACAATTTGTCTGCAGGGTATTTCATAGTATTTTAAATCTCAAGGAAGCATACTTTCATATTTCCAGGAGTGTTGAAAGACAGGAGATATTTAAGATTCTACTATCAAGGTCAATACTTCCAGTTCACTACTTTGTTTTGGACTGGCATCAGCTCCCAGAGTTTTTACAATATTGTTGATTCCTCTGGCAGCTTATCACAGGTTGAAGGGACAGCAGTTGTACCCTTATCTAGATGTTCTGGTGAAGGCCAAAACATTGAACAAGATAAAGGCAGATTTGTCATTGACTATTTAAATGTTGAAGACCCATGGGTTTCTGTTAAATATGAAGAAAAGCCATTTGCAACTGACAACTATATTGATTCACAGAGAAACTGAGGCAAGAAGTAAATTTCTGTCCTTATGGTCTGCAGATATGATAACACTGGCCAAAGTAATAGACATGTTCACATTGACTTCCATTAGTCCAGTGGGGCAGATATTCTAGAGTTTTGTAAAGGGTATGAATTCCACATCAGATGTCCATAGGATCCAGGTGATGTTATCAAGTTGTAGTGCCACAACAAGTAAAGGGTGACTTGAGTTTGTGGATGTAGGAGCAAACATTGCTGAAGGTGCACCATTGAAAGTGCTCAACAGAATAAGAATAATTGAGGCCTACGTTTCAACGGAGATGGTTGAATGTGTGCCGAGCTGGAAGGAGATGCCTCCCTCAGTCTCGAAGTAGACAGGGACCTCTGGTCTTCCCTCAGAGGTTGACCAATCAATCTAATGAACAGTGTGCATTAGCTGGCGGGTGGTTTGAAGCCTGTGCCATAGAAGTAGAGTGAGAAGGCTTAGCCTGGGAGGTCAACTTGGTGGTGATTAAGACCTTTTCCCAAAGGAGAGCCTTGAGACTTACTGCGCAGTTATGCCTAGTCTGGGGCATGAACAGCTCACAGTGGCCAAAGTTATGCCCCTCTCTCAGGCAAAGGAGGCACTTAGAGTGTCTGTCCTTGTCAGGTATTTTACCGCCACAGGAAGAGCAGCGCTTAAACACTGCTACAGAGGCCATACAACAGTAGGCTAACACGTGTGGAACAGAGATAAACCATCAAGGAAGCCATGTAAGAACTGAAGAGAAGCCGAAAAACAGACTGAAGTTCCAAAATTGAAAGCTGAAAGCTGAGTCGAAGAGAAAACTGAAGTCAAGACTGAAATCAAAAAGGTCTAAAGAAGGCTCCTTAACTCTGCTGCCTCAGTGGAAGAAAAGGAACTAATGACTTAGGCAGGAAAGGGGTTACATACTCTCAGGGAATGGAAGCGGGGTACCGGTCAAAATGCCTATCATCAGGCTCTACAAGGTTCAGAACAATGCACTGCACAGGTGCAAGTGACCCGATTTTGTGAGTCACAGAGACGACAAAGAAAAATAGGAGTAACGACAGAGGCAAGTCTATCCAGATGAGGGGCACATTGCTAGGGGTGCTTAGAACAGGGCCTCTAGACTCTGGCAGACAGGAAGTTCAATATAAATTGTTTAGAGCCGAAGCAGTGCAGTTTGCACTGCTCAAGTTTGTCAAGAACCAACACATGTTAGTGTGCACAGACAATATGATAGTACAGGTATATGTTTGCAAGCAAGAGGGTCTGTACTCTTGTTCCCTTGGTAGTGGAGTCGAGCAGTTTATTCAGATGGAGCAAGAAGAATTTATGGTCAATTACAGCGGTATACATGAAGGAGGTCTTCATCATACAAGTGGATTATCTCAGCAGGAATTTGATACATCCAGAGGAGTGGTCTCTCAACATGGAGGTGTGTGCTCAAGTTGGAAGAATAGTGTGGACCCTTGCAAATTTATTCACGTCTGGCACAACCACCGAATTAAAGCAATTCTATTTGATTGATGAAGCTAGAAATGCAGAGGCACATGACACATTGTTGGTCTCATGGTGGGAAGGGATGCGTTATACTTTTCCTCCAGTTCAAATTGCACAGAAGATGCTTCTCAAGGATCGTTAGATCAGAAGGTTAATAAAATGGTGATAGCAAAATGGATTAAAGCATGCATTTATTTATGATTTGATTATGTGAGAAAGCTGAGACCAGGGAATATCTGGCCACATTCTACCAGAACTTAATATAATTACTGTCCATGTATCTATTTTTTTTTTATTTGTGTGTGCTAGTACATCATGTAAGTTAACATGTCATTGACTTCTGACAATAAAATTTTGAAAGTATAATCTCTTATAAAATTGTAGATTTTGTAGTTGCAGATTTATTTTGAACAGGCTTGCTAAAGCTAGTTTTCTAGTTAGTGTTTCTTAATGGTTTCCATGCAATTTATTTTCAAATTGTAACTATTAATCTCAATCAGTATAAAAAGGGGAGCAAGAGAAGAAAAGGAAAAAAGGAGTCTTATGACATCCTTAAGATTAACTGTTTTATTTTGGAATGAAAGTTCATGTTGAAATAAACCAGTTGGTATTAAAGGTGCCACAGGATTTGGTTGCCTTGAAAGGTACTTGATTATTTCATTGTGACTCAATGAAGAATATTGTAAAAAGCTTATGAAATAATATGCTGAGATGATGTTATATGGCTTATTTTCAAATATTCCAATTATTCAGTCTTGCATGAATGCTGCCCTTTTCAAAAGAATGAACATCAGAGCAGCACTCAGATATTTCCAAAAATCTTGCCAGAAGCTGATACAGTCTGTGCTATGCTCCTGTGAGCTTGATATCTCTGCCCCAACACATTTTTCCAGATTTGGCCACAAGAGGGCATGATTTTCCTGTTGGCTGCTTGCAAAACTAAAATTAGCATTACTGTAGCTTTATTGTAGAATATAGCTCAAAATAATGAGCTCCAGTGGTTTCCTAGAGGCAATAGAAGAAGACTTTTTTCTTCATGCGTTAAATGCTTTCTTAATCTTTAATGTGTTTCTCATTTAAACTTTATTCATACATTTTATGTAAACATTTAGGATATTGTAAAAAAAAAAGTTA
This sequence comes from Ctenosaura bakeri, assembly GCA_948474755.1. Lineage (NCBI taxonomy): Eukaryota > Metazoa > Chordata > Lepidosauria > Squamata > Iguanidae > Ctenosaura > Ctenosaura bakeri. The sequence continues at coordinate 3,386 of CAOLHI010003126.1, forward strand.
GGGCTTCAAATTATTTGGCAAACTATACCTGGCTTTAATCTTGTGAACTGCAACTTTTGTGGCTAAACTGTGCCTCTTTTTAATTGTGACTGTAATTTTCAGAGTCCGGAGCTTCTTTCCCAGGGCCTGTACTGGATTAGTAACCTGTTTATAATGCTTTGAAATCTTTAATTATCAAGTGCTTATGCAATAATTATTCTTCAGTTGCCTTGTAGAAGGAGATGTTAAAGAAGAAATTCTTCAGCCACCGGAGCCTCATCCAGTACCACCCATTCTGACACCATCACCTCCTTCAGCCTATCCAACTGTCACAACAGTTTGGCAGGACAATGATAGATACCACCCAAAGCCTGTATTGCATATGGTTTCTTCGGAACATGCAGCTGACCTCAATGAAAACTACAATAAATCAGCAGAACATACAGGGATGAATGAAGTCTCTGAACATGCAGAGAAAAAGCTGGAGCACAACTTGAGCTTTGAAATTAAAAAGGTACCTCTTCAAGAGGGGCCTAGGAGCTTTGATGGCAACACCCTCTTGAATCGGGGGCATGCAATCAAAATTAAAACTGGTTCACCTTGTGCAGTAGATAAGACTGCTAAACCACAGGAACTGGGTTCTGGAGATGCGCCCACAGATACTTTACAGGACTCTTGTATAGAATGCAATGTGCAGTCACTTAATAAATCTGTAGCATCCTCAGCAGAAGGATGCCAGTGTGTAGTAGGTTCTGATGATGCTCTGCAAAGACCTGATTGTTTACCCCTTAAAGAGAAAGGGCATGCAACATGGTCATCACAAGAAACTGACAACAAACAGCCAATATCAGGGGATGTATCTTCAGCTCTTTTATGTCGTGGTGTTAAAAATCTGTTGATAGTACCGAATGCACAGTCTCAAACGGATCTCTCTTCCATTGAATCTGCCAATCATCATCACAGTGGCATGCTTTCAGTTAGAGCTCCCCTTTGTTTTACAAATCCTCTGCATTCTGATGATTCTGATACAGATGAAAAAAACTCCGATGGATCTGTGGCACAAAACACGTCTAATGTTTCAACTGCGAGTGCCACAGTGTCTGCAGCTGCCAGTGTAGAAAACATTTCTAGTAGAAGAGTATTACCAATGTCCATTGCAAGACAGGATAATCAACTCACAAGACATTCTAGAGTTGATAAAGGTAAGATGTACTTGATTCTACCTGCATGGTTTTGAAAATAAATTGATAATACTTAGAGTGAAGGGAGATCTTTCCTGTCCTTTCTTCTCCCTGCATCCCTTCTTGAGAACTAAGGGCTAGTGGTTTTTGAGGAAAGAGAATTTGTACTATGTTCCTATTCTTGATCATCTTGTTCCCTAATCTTCCACTTCCAGAATACTTAATTGTTATAAATTATGTTTGGAACTTAAGCAATCCAGTCTACTGTTCTTTTCTTATCTGGTTGATTGTTAAAATAAAACTTAACACATGTCGTTGCTGAAAATATTCTCTTTCACAAAAACACATTGTGTTATGTGGAGAGTCAGCGTTTTGTTTTCCCAACTGCATTGCTTCTTACACTCCTTTTTATGAAACAGGATATCTTGGCAGGTGTTGGCCACTTTAGGCAAAGTGGTCCAAAGTGGCTCATAAATACCATCATGAGTGTTAGCCCAGCTTCATTTAGTTGGAGCTGTAAATTATTGTTTTAGTAGGACTGTCTGTCCCCACATAGGAGATACTTGGTAGATTTTCCTCTTAACATTGTCCTCCAAAGTTGTCCTGGCAGTTGGAACTTAGTCCATGTTATTCTTATTTGCAAACTAGTTTGTTGTTTGTCTGTCTCAACATAAAGAGATATTAAGAAATCCTGTGCCATCTTTGAGACTGAGAAAAACGAATTTCTAGCACAGGCTTTCGTAGACTTTAGTCCATTTCATCAGATGCTTTATCTGTATTAGTATTGGTGTTTGTTAAGTAATACAGGAGGATTTACAAATTTTTCAGCTGAGGGGAAAGTATCTTCTGGTGTGATACTGGGTGCTGAGGATACCTTCAGCAATGTAAGTGTTAATTCTGGGATACATATTCTTGCTGTGCCCAGCAAAGCCTGATAAGTTCAGAGCATGGAACATGTGTAGTGGTCATAGACCAAGTGCCATGTCATGGCTACATATCAAATAAGCTTTCCAGTTCCAGTTGCCAACCATCGCTCATTCCTTGGTTATAGTCCTTGTGTAGAAGATAGAGAGTACCATAGTATTTGCATCAGTTATCTGAATGAGAATATTATGGTGCTTATGTGTGTAACATAAAATGTGGTTTTCTTTAAAGATGAAGTTGTGTTTTATGGCCATTTTGGAAAATGGGCAAATTAGCCTTCAGAGGGAAAATCAGCAGTGTCTCAATATCCAGATCTTTTAAGAATATAAATAGCTGTCTGTCAGGCTCCATGCTATTATTACAAAGTGCACAGAAGGCAGGCTTATCTGCCCCCCTGTCAAAGAATCTCCCATAATTACCTACATAACTCCGTCCTGCACACAATTTTGGCAATTAGTGAGAGCAGTTTACATGTTCTATAATAAGACAGACAATTTAAGTAGCTGGTTGTTTTCCTTCCCCTGCCATTTTATTTTGTTTTTTGCTTAGTGGTTGCCAAAAGCCTAGTTCCTGTTAGGCTGGTACCACTAGGGTGCATTTCACTCATGTGAATTCCTTATGTAAACAATATATTGTGTGAAATGGCAGCTGTTGTGCTTGGAAGGAGCTGTTTGCCTGATTTTAGCAGTACATTTCAGAACCTTATAGAAGTTAGTATTGGTGGGGACTTGTGAACTGTGCATTCTTGGGATGGCATGGAGGAGTAATCCACAGCGATTGGGCGATTCCTCACATGCCAAGCAGATCAGGCAGGAGACAATGTTCTTTTTCAGTTGAGTCAGTTAGACCCCTCTCTTTCTCCATCAATTTTTATTTTCCTGCCAGCAAATCCCATCAGGTTTTTCAACTTCTCTGTCGAGCATGGTTTGTTAAAGTAGTGAGCATAGGATTGACAAGAGCTATTGAGGGTGTCGAAAGAAATGGCTTCTCAGATAACCACAGTGCAGTGTAGCTCTGAAGATTTAAAGAAAAATGGACAAAAACTTTAACTCTTCAGATGTCAGCCAACCCGCAAGGCTCTGATTTGGAGAGTATGGACGAGTTGAAGGAAAAACCCACTCAGATGGCCACCAACTCACAAGCCTCTGAGGAAGGGAGGAAAGAGGATTTAAGAAAAGTTTTCCTTACCTCAAGCAAGAGTGAATTGGAGGAGGTAAATCCTGTTGTAAGTAAAAAAGTGGAAAAACAAGACAGGAAGGCTGCTAAACTGTTTGAGGTGCAGCATGGACCTAAAAAAGGGAAAATGGAGAAGGCTGTAAAGGCAGGTCCGGGAGCCTCTGTTCAGGTAGTAAAAAGAGCGGTGATGGCACTTAAAACTTCAGAGGTTAATTTGGGCTGCTGTACTGGAATTCAGGATTCTAAGGAGATGGGAGGGGCTGTTAGAGTGGTCCTCCCTTTCTGGAGCATGCACTGGTGGCAGTAGGCAGCAGCCAGAATGGAAAGTAATTCTAAGTAATTCTACGGTGATATTACTGTCCTTTCTTTTTGCACCAGATTCCTTATCAGATAAGGATATGGCTGATAATATATTGATGGTATATTACTAAGTTAAATATAAATTTGATAAAGTGTGTGTTTTAAAATTCTTATTGATTAGTTGTTAAGTCTCTACCTAAAGGAAGGCATTTCTAGAATCTTTCCCACCAACCTCTTGGTGGTAATGGCTAGAGTGGAGGTAGGAAAGTGTGGTCAACTGACAGTGAACAGAATTGGCATTTTGCTAGACAAAGCCTAAATGACCTTAAATTAAATCTCCTTATAAATTGAATTACAGTTTTTAAGTAGATTGGAATGTTAGCTTTATCAGACAAGCAAGGCTCAGTGGGAGAATTATAATTTTGTATGGCATAGGAACTTAGGGTTTGTTTGTTTTTAATTGTGGTTGCTAGCTCTATATTGAAAGTGGGTGTTTGGAGATAACACCCACCCATATTCAAAGAACCCAGTGTTGTTCCATAACACCTGTCAGATTCATAAAAAAGCATTACAGTAACTTATTTTGTTCTAGGCATTCCTTACATAATCACTTATTATTTGAACTATTTCCAAAGAGATAGCTGTATTAATCTGTCATAGCATAAAAAGGAAAATGGGGGTGGTCGGAAGAATAATTCTACTAGGACCTTTAAGACTAACAGGTTTATTTCAGCATGTGCTTCCGTGGATATTAGTCCAGTTCTTCCAGTGTACTGATGGGAGTACAGTATCACCTGGGCTGTAGTATATTACACTGTAATGTAGCACCTGGGTTGTAATATTGAATATCATCAGTGCATCTGAAGGAGTGGGTTAATATCTACAAAAACACATGCTGAATTAGACCAGTTAGTCTCAAATGTGCTAGTAGATTCCCTCTTCCCACCACACCATTTTCCTTTTTATTATTTAGGTGTTTAGATGTGCCTTAAAGGTTGGTTGGTTTGTTTTTAAAGGTGATGGTTCACCTCAGTTGATTATTCTGTATATTTAGATACAGGTGCTGCTGAAGACTCCTCTTCTCCTCCTCTGCCCGAAAGAACTCCAGAATCTCTTGTGCTTGCAAGTGAGCAGAGTGAGTTTCATAAGAATTATGGATCAAACTTGTGTATTAAATTGGTTATTTTTGGCCAAATAGTTACAGAGGCTGATATTTAGATAGTCTTTCATTTGTTCAGGTTGCTGCATTAGTGCTTTGCCTAATATATCAGGCTTGTAATTATGTTTGCCTGTTAACAAAGACCTCCCACAGCTTCAACATCTAGGATTAATTATACATGTGTGCACCACACTACTGCCCTGTGTTTACACAGAACCATACTCTGAATATGCAGTTGCTCATTCTCTGATTTACTAGTGCAGTAAAAACTGGATTGGAAAAAAGAGCCATTGCAACCCTGTGCATTTTTACAAGGTTGTAATTACTAATCTTCCTTAAATGCTGCTTTGAAAAACCGTCTTGCTTCTTTATGTTGTGCTGAATACAGTTGCATATCTACTGAATATTTTATTTTAAACTGGTTTTTCATAGTTACAACTTTACCCAAAGCTGTTATGCTTCCACGATCTGCTGAATGGAGTTTGTTACAAGATGACAAAACTTTGGAACAACCAAAATGTACAGTAAGTATGGAAGAGTTCAGAGGAACAGGGCAAACAAAAAAATCACAGCTTATTAATAAAAAACATTGTCATGTCTATTGGCTGTATGACTTGGATATTCACTTTTCAACCAAGTGCAAAATCATTGTTTGCTCAAAATCTCATTTTGTGTGACAGTTCCCTAGGCTGCTGCTTGATTTTTAAATCAATACAAATTGTTTGTGTTTAAGAAACCTTAAACATGGAAGGAATTGCTTTCCTGTGTACCAACCTTTGTGTCCCAGCAAGTCAGCCACAGAGTTTTTATGGGAGTAAGATGTGGTATGCAATGGAAGCAGTCTTCTTTTATGTTTCTTATGCTTCATTATTTGTCAACAAGAGACCCCCCCATTAGATATGTAGATTTTCAAGATGAAAAAACTTCACAACAAGCCAGCAGCAAGCCTTGGTGGGGAAAACGTGTGAATCACTGTATGGAAACTATGTAAGATTATTGTGTATATGAAGATTATCATGTGCAATTTAGTTACCAGGTTGAATTGGTAGTCTTGACATGTAGATGAAAAATTAAACAAGTACCTCCATAGTTCTTAATCATGAATGGAGGCGTCCGTGCTCATTAAGTTAGGCTACCTCTGGGCTATTCTATCACTGACAGGAAGTCAGCAGGAAAATGTAATGGTTTAGCCCCCCTCCTCCACACACATATATGGATGCAGGCATATCCCAGTCAACAAAGTCAATGTGCTCCTGGGTTCCTGAAAGTTTGTGTTTCTCCAGTCCCTTCACTTATCCTCCTAATGTTCATGATGCTAAAAAAAGGTCTAGCTGGATAGAGGACAGAAAAAAGCGGGGCTGGGCAAGCATGAAGACTTTTTGAGGCTTTGTTAAGCAAGGAATGCCTGTATCTATATCTACATATCCCTATATTTCAGTTTGATTAAATGAGAGTTCTTCTTTCATTGAATTAAAAACCTGTTTTGAACTAATTATTAAAAATATGTTACTAATTTCAGGGAATGAAAATTGCTGGGCCTGCACAGCTTGGTAAGCAGTTCATTTTTAATTTAGAAAAGTAAAGACTTTTTTTTAGTAAACAAGCTAATTCTGTATGCAGGGTGTTAATTTGACCTTAATTGTAAGAGGTGAAATCCTTTCCTTGTACATTTTTGTGTGTGAGATCAAAGTATTGCCTTTATGGAGCAGTTGCTTAAGATTTTGGAAGACTTTCTGATTGTAATGGGGATTGTGGAGGGCTGTTCATTGAAAGAAAAAAATTCTTTCAGAAAGTATAGCAGACTAGTTATTTATGCTGGAGTGGCTTGGCCCTTAAGCAGTAAGCAGTCATCTTTGTGTGAGAGGTGCTTTCATGTCAAGATATGCTGATTTGGGGTGCTATGAATAATGTGAGTGAAGTTTGGAATATGGGACCAAATGGCTTTTGCCCCAAACACTGGCTACCCATCTGAGTTATTCAGCAGGCATATTCAAGTTACTGTATAATAGTTGTTGAAGGCTTTTTGAAAGATGAGTGCCCTAGCCAGAAGCAGCTCATGCACACTTGTACCTCTCAATGCAAGTGCTTATATTTCAGCTGTCATACTGGTAGCATCACCTATTCATGTGCAAATAAACAGGATTTAAAAACTGTAAATGGGGAGATACGAAGAAATGCATAGGATGGTAACATGGGCAAGATATATACATTAATACAAACTGACCAGAGTGACTAAAGCCTTTGTTAGTCCCAACTAGGGTTGGCCCATTTATTGAACTGCTGAACACAGGTTTCCCCCATTTACCAGACAGGTTAGGGATCAAAGCAATGTCAGAAAACTGAATTGGTTGAAAAGCAAAACCCCTGTACTGTAATGTAGGGAACATGAAGGACTTGTGGAGGTTGTCTTCGAAGTGACTGTGCATGCTGCTTGCAAAGTCTCAGCTGGTGTAGCACTTTTTTCTTCCCTTTCAGCTTGCTTTGCAAGCAGTGTGCATATGTGAGCAGTTCCAAGGACACCTCCATAGGCAAGAACTGGTGAAAGAGTGGAGTCCTGTCGAATTAAATTTGGAAACAGCAAAAGAGCAAATCATCAGATAACTAGGTGTCAAAAGATGGGGGCTTCCTGTAGTAAATCAGCAAGTAATGAAATGAAAATCCTGTTGGTTCTGTGGGGCTACTCTAGTAGTGATTAGCAATTGAATTTACATCTTTTATGTTAAAAAAATGTGTATCTTTATATTGTTCTGACTTGGAACTTGTCCACGTGATTGGTTACGGTGTACCTTGTGTGCTCTTATTGTAACCAAAAAGACTCTCCTTGTAACCAAAGACTCCAAGGTTCAGAAGATACATATTCATCATCCATTGTTCACTGTTTAGGTAATCTTTACTCCTTTCAGTACTCATGAACAGTATTCTGGAGATGTCAACCTGTGCATGGCAACAATGTTTCAGGAAATGAGAAACCTTTCTTGTTTGCTGAAGTAGTAGTTAGCTGGACTGGGTAGTTACTTTTCTTTTTAGTGTGACACATTTGGACACAGTCAGGAGGATGCCTGCTGCCAATAAGCAAGAACTTTTTTTTTTAAGGAAAGAATTTCATGACATAAAGAGCAAATAATCTGGATAGAGGACATGGTTTGGCAGCATATGATTTTGTATCTCTGTTTAGCAGTGAAACAGGTTTGCTTTTTAGTTTTGTAACATGAGGTCTTGCTTTTCTTGGAATGCATAAAACTCTAGGAAATCCTCCAAACTAAATTGCTTAGAACAAGTCCAGGTATTAACTAAATTATGTTTTGACAAGTAGACTTGGGCCAGTATCCAGAGGGATGGCCTTTCTGACAGAGGGGCTAGAAATCCCCCCTGCTTTCCACAGAAGTCCCCCAGGATACCTTGATTATTAGCCTTGGAAGGCTAGAAAATTCTCCAAAACCAGTTTGCGGGTGGCACAAAAGGCTGCAACAGGGAGTGGAAGAACATTCCATTGTGCTGGAAGTTGAGGGCAAAAACAACACTGATTTTAGGCCTCATAATTGCAAAAACTCAGTTCTGTGTCAATGGGTCCATTTTCCCTCAGATCATACTGAAATTGAAGACAAATCACAACCTGATACTATACCTCAACTATCCAATCCTACTGTTAAAAGAGGTCCAATCTCAGAAGTTCCAGCTGAGACTACAGATATCGGTAAACTGTAATTTATTACTTTACTTGTAGTCTGGCATTTGATGAATGTAGTGAATTCTTTTTCCTGATGTAAAACACAAGGCTATTCATTTTAAGTAACTCATGTATAGTCGCTTAGAAAAATAATACAATGCCATGTTATTTTGTCCATGGCTAATGTTCAGGAGGAAGCACTCATTTCTAGATAACTATCTAGATCTTACATCTAGCAGTGCCTGTGTGCATCTGCAAGTCTCCTGTTGACTTATGGTAACCCCATGAATTTCAGTGCCAGTAATAAGCAATATACTTGCAGAAGCTATAGTACAGAATTTGGAAGATTGGTGATTATTCTAGGCTGATCATACTTTTTGGGTAGGCCAATGTGACAGAAGAGGTTCACAAACTCTTTTAGTCAGGGTGGCCTTCCATATGTTCGACTGCCGCTTCCTTGAACCCTTGCAACATAGCTAATGGTAAGGGATTATAGTAATTACATTTCAGCAACATCTGGTGGCACTAGATCTTTGTCTCTGTCTAGATGCATGCACATAGTTTATCAACATTAATGTGAAAGATGGTGAGCAGAAAAGGTAACAGAAAATACAGATATAAATGATGAAGTAAAAGGTAGAAAAAGGAGATGAAGCAGCTCAGCAGTCTGTTTGAAGCCAAACAGTTCTGAACATGTTACTGCAGCTGCAGTAAACAAAAAGGAAATGAATGGTAGAATGGAAATCCTGTCTAGACATGTGCAGTGGGGCAGGGTTCCCGCCAAAACACATCCTTAACTCTAAAATTTTTGAAGTAGCTCTGTAGAAAAAAATCTATGTATTGCAGAATCCACAAAGAGCAAATATTGAGCTGCACTTTGATTTTGGAAAGCTTGTCACATATCCAACACATATATTGCTTTATAAATTAAGAGCCTTATAATTACTGTTCCTGTATATGTGCGCACAGCTTCACAGACTTACAGTTATTATGTGTTAGTTCAGGGGTGGGCAGCTGTGAGAGGCTGGGGGCAGTGTTACCCCCTCAGGAGACATTGGAGGGCACACCACCACCACACTTCCTAAAGAAACACACACACACAGTTTCTTGTCCCCCAGCAATCTAAGGGCTGTGGGGGCATTTTCTCCAGGCATCCCTGGGTCATTTTAGGCCTAGGAGAGGCCTTTTTTTCCCCTTCCAAAGCACAAAGTGACTGGAAGTTTCTATTTGCTTTTTCTGTTTTCAGGAAGGTGCCTGGGGTAGTCTGGAACTGGATGGGGGAAGCTGTGAGCCTGTAGATTTGCTATGACTGTAGGCTATGTCTGTCCCAACCACTGGCTGTACTGGCTGGTGATGGCAGAATTTGAGTCCAGCATATGGAAGGGCCATGGGTTCCCCATTCTGTCTTTGGTTCAGGGGTAGGGATTATGTGGATTTCCAGAAGTTGGACTGCCATTCCTATTGGCTGTTGTTGGCATAGCGAATAAAGAGGAATCATCAGAGTTGCAGACCAGTAACGCTGGACAGCTATACATCCCTCATGCCTTCCTTAGCTATTTTGAAATGGCACTTGATAGTATGAGTCCTGTATGTTTAATGATTTTGTTACCATGCATTTAAACTGGTAATATTTCTGAATGCTTCTCTAACTCTTGTTTTTCAAAATGTAATATCCAATTTAGGTTTTGGTAACCGTTGTGGAAAACCAAGAGGACCAAGAGAGCCACCTTCTGAATGGACATGATGCAAGAACAAATGGACACATTTTAAATTATACTGGAATATTCAAGTGCCACTGAACTAGATCAGTAGTATTCCATGGGTTTTTTTGTGGGGGAGGGAGGACTAACACAGTGTACATACAAATACACAATGGTACACTCTTGTATACATCAACACAAACAGTAACATTCACAGCAATGGAGTTTAGTATTGCAATCTAACTTTTTACTGGGGCCATCAATATGCCTTATTACACTTAGGAGAAAGTATTACATATGGTTTATTTTGTTACTTCAAGTATTATTGCCTTAATGTCTTTTAAACTTGTTACACACTGTTTCTAGACATGTTGATATGGTGAAACTTTTGACAACTTGAGTTTATGGACAACTTTTTGCTAAAGTTTGATTATCCTGTACCTTTTATTTTGTATATGTACAGGGCAAGCAGGTATATGATTTGATAAAGCTGCAATCATAAAAGTATTAACAGAAGATGTAAGAAATCTCTGCATGACCTAAATTTTCATGTACCTTGTAAATTATTGCCCTAATGCTTTAGTAAATAGTTTTTTTTAAAGGTGTTGGGCACACATCCAGAATAACAGGATAGCAGAGAAGATTGTAATGCATTTTGTAAATTGTAAACAAAAAGTTATTTTTATATTATATACTGTTTTAATTGTTGGTCCTAATTTGTCTTGGTTTTCATCTAGTCATGAAAAGTCCATAAGTGCCTTTGAAATATCAGAATTTTAGCATGAATATGTTCACAGATTGAGATTAGCATATCAACATATTTGAGCTGCCAGTAAAAAAAAGAACACTTAACTCACACTTTAGTTATCCTTTTTAATATATTTCAATTAATCTGTAGAAGAATTTTCTAAAAGAAAACATTTGCTAAATTGCATCAGGTTTAATGTTACAGTATGCTAATAGTGTGTATTTCTGTAAGGCTTTCAGGGCCCCACTTGTAAAGGGACCATCAAGACAGCTTCCATTGTGCTAGTGAAAGTAATCCCCCCCTTCAGCTGTGACTGTAAAACTCAGAAGGTTAACAAAGCCCTTACAGCAACACTCTTTTGTGGCAATATGCAATGTCAAGGTTAATTCTCATAAGAATTCACTACAAATATGCTTGTTTCTGTAATAGAGAATCTTTAAATTAAAGACAACTCTTCCCTTAGTGGTGTGTCATGTATATCACACAGAAGGCAGTAAACCTGAGCTGTAGTTTAGATTATTCATAGGGTAAAAACAGATTATACGTATACAGAAATGCCTTGGTTTTTGTGGTCAAAAGAATCTCATCAAGTTGTAACACATTATATAAAGGTACTAAATACCTTGAGAAGTATGGGAAGCAAAGATAGTATTGGCCTGTTCCAGCTGATGTTCAGATGCTTGACCGCAGAGGCAATATAGTTAAGGGTCCACCTCAGAATGGGAATCATGTAGCCTTTTGGATGATATTGGAGTTTAATCCTGGCAGCTAAAGCCAGTGCAGCCAGTGGTGAGGCATATTGGAAATTGCAGTCCAACACATTCTGGATAACCCACATGATTTTTACCACTGCTTTAATGTGAAATTTAAATTTACTACTCATTAGATCAAAATTCATCTCCCATTATTCTTTTGTTAATGAGTTGTGAAAACAGAAATAAACCAGAAATGAATGGTAGTTGCTTTAACAAACAACTGCCTCCCCACCCCCAAACCTTGAAGCTGGAGGTTGCCCTTGTTTCGCGGTGCTTGGAACCCCTTCAGAACACAGTAGACTGTTATAGCATAGCACTATCTTAAGATCAGGTGCAGGGCGTTCGCTTGACTGGCTGACATGACCAGCCCAAATGTATGAACTTCATGTTACCACACAGGCTCAGAACATTTCTCTAAACACATCTAAGATGTTGCCATATTCAGGGAATAAACATTTCTGAAGCATAAAGCGAGGAAGGAAATTCATTCAAGTGTTTTACATTTCAATCTTGACTGTTTTCTGACCGAGCATATCCTGATGTTAGCTGGCCCAGAAACTAGCATGATTACTGAAATAGAGAAAAGTATAGCAATGTACATTTACAAGATACTCAGGAGGACAAGATGAGATGTGCACCCTTCCCAAGGTAAGTTCAAGAAAGGAAGTTCTTTTTCAGCCCTACATTCAGGTTACTGATCATACACTTCCTAAAGAGAACTCCTCAGATATTTATACAGCTGTTCCAGTGTGAACAAGAACTCCCACAACAGAAGTGGCCTAACACACAAAGGCTCTTGGCTGAAGACTTGGAGAGGAAAGACACTGTGGCTCTTCTTAGGATCTAGACCTACTGGGAGGGTTCTTCAAAATGGGTAAATAATTGTGTTTCCCTACTCAAAGTTCCAGATACTTCAGAGGTTCCTGTGGAAGTAATTACTATTACAAGTCTGGCCCTCACTTTTTGTTGGCTAAATGGTATCTACAGCAGATGCTTATTAACCAATGTTTTTACTCAGCCTACTGCATTTGCTTTTTTCCTATGTATGCATACACAGAGATGACCTGCTAGTGCACTGAAAATGCACTACTCACCAGTTTTAGTAAAGTTTTTCTTGGGTGCCATGTCCCCTTAACAAGAAATAGAGTGGAGGACACACCTTACTTGCAAAAAGGAGTCTTTTACAACTAATACAACTTGATAATTTGAGAGCCTTCAATTTCAGAACCACATTTCATTCTAATTGGTTAAGTCTACTAGAGTGCTTCTAAGGCCGGCCGGCCAATTCCAAGCCACATTCAAAAAACTGTTCTTTGAGTCATTTTATTCAAGAGCTCTGCAGCAGTTAAAGCAGTCTTCTACCAGCAGGTGAATGCAAGCCATAAAAATTTCTTTACTGCATTAATTAAAGAGAAAGTGACCAGATTCCCTTCTATGTTCAGTGACAGCATGGACATGCCATTTTCCTTGACTTTGAGGTTTGCTGTATGTCATTCCAACACCATATCTGAGAGCAGCCATGATGTACAAAGTCAAGTGGATACAGAGAACCCCAGTGGTCCTCAAATGATCACAAGGAACCTGATGCTTTCATCAGGTGATGTCAGCAGTAGAAGAAAACCTTTCCTGTATTTGAGACTCTTCAGCCAGGGAGTAAATCTACACTCAGATCCAGGCTGGATTCACCTACATGCTTGGTTATCAGACAGCTAAAGAACACCAGCTACACAGACAAGGTCTCAAGTGCCAGCCTGAATTCTTGCAGTACCTTCAACAGGATCTATGAAGCTTCCTGAAGGGCCTTTGCAGGTGGTACAGAAATAAAAGCAACTGCTATAGGAGCAGGTAAAGTTATCCATGACTTTCTCCAGGCACACCGAGAGTTAAATCTGCATGCTAATATTCTCAAAAAGCAACCAACTAATTTTCTTCTTGTCCTGCAGACTTTGCACATCCTAAAACAAACTCTTCTTGCAAGGGCTAGTGAAACCACCTATCATCCAGATACCCTGTTTAAATCCTTTCTGTTGTCATAAAATACACGCAGCAAATGTGTCTACTCTTCAGAATCAACAAATGCTTCATTTGAAATCATAGTCTTAACTTTATGATGATTGAACTAATTTGTTACTTCTGGTCCAAAAACAACTATTAGCTAAACTAGAGGAGACCCACTGCAAGAATAGGAATTTGGTAGGTCAACACTTAAAATTTGTCTTATTTTCTATGCCCCATAAAAAAGAGCAACTTCTGGCAGAGAAGTGAGGTAGTTACATAATGACTGAAACTGGGAGGTTTGATAATTCCTTTTATTCAGTTTGCTTAGTTTTACAGATACGAAGAAAATTAAGTGTTCATAATGTAAATCAACACTATTAAATACATGTATCAAGGTACTCGTATATTTATTTGCTTTTTAAAAACATGCTTTGAATAGTTCAAGTTGTAGCAGGATTGAAGTTCTTTTTTCCCTTTCCTTCAAGCATTACTGCTTGTACCTTTGTCTTTGGCACAAAATTCCAAGAACAATTGTGGCAAGTTTGCCCAGACAAGATCCACATTAAAATGAAAATATGTAAGTGGTCTGGAAAACACCTGATGTTCATGAAGTGACAATGTCACCATGTAAACATCTCTGGATAGAGAAGTCCTTATAATTGCAGTCCCTACCTGTTAATTGTTCCTTGCATATAGCATGTCATTAAATGCTTTTCAAGAGCAGGCAAGGCATCAGTCTGAAAGGCATGCCTTGAGTAGGAATGGGACAAATCCAGAATTTTCCGAATCGATCCAAATCCCTGGAAGGTTCTGGGAATCCACAAATCTTTTGAATCCTTTTTTTAAAAAGGGTTTAAAAAGCAAGGGAAAGAAGGATAATCTTGGGCAAGATACACTATCTCAGCCTCAGCAAAAGCCTAGGCAAAGGCAAACCTCCCTCTGAAGAAATCTGGCCAGGACAATTGTCTTAGTTTTGCTTCAGGATCTCCTCAGATTGAAAATGACATGTATACAGGCAGGCAGGGATCAATCCCACATTTTCCTGCCTGTGTAAATAGGACCGCTACAGTACAGAGATAATCCAGGTCAAAACTGGATTTTCTTGGCACAGCTCCTTGTGGCATCCTGGAGTTTGTAGTTTTGATGATGCACCAGCACACTTTGGCAGAGAAGGCTGTGATTCCTTGTAAAACTACAAACCCCAGAATTGTGTCTGAAACAGCTTTGCAAGGGAATGATGCAAAGGAATCTTTCAGCTGCCCTTGAAATCTTAAGCCTGTACTTTCCAGTCAAGTGCTAAACTTAAATATGAAATGATCAATTTAAATATCTTAGAATACAACCCCAGATGTAATTTCTGAAATTGTTAGCAAAGGCCATTATTACTCCAAGGGAAAAATCTACTTGCCATCTCCCCTTGTGTGTCTGGTCTCCCAGGTCTTCAGGTGTCCCAGTCTCCAACAAACTATTTGGTTGGTGGATTCAAAAGATTTAGTTTGCCTCTTTTGGCACAGGGATTCGGATTCGAAGATTTGGTTGGCCCATCCCTAAGCCTAGAGTCTCAAGCTGCTTTTTACGTGGTACATGTATTCCTTCCAGATTTGTTAAACTGGAAAGGTGAAGATAAAGATCTTTTCTATTCAAAACTGCTTAGGGGCTCAAGAGGCCTTTTGGAGAAAGGTAAAGGATACATAAACTAAATTTCAACTACTACTTCATACATTTACCCTTTCACTGGTTGTAAAGTGTACATTTTCACATCTTTTCAGAACTTACTAAATTTAGTGAAGCAGAAAAAAATCTCATAGTGCTGAGAAATTAAAATTACAACTGATGTGAAAGTTGAGCTATGGTCTCTTCAACTCTTCAAAAGCACAACTCAAAAAGGATATTCAACAAAATCTATTCAGTCTTTTTCTTTTTTTTTTGCCAAGGTTAACAGCCATCTATTTCAAATCAACACAATTTTTTGTGTTGTCAGGCAAATGAAAATACTCTAGAAGATGGTTATACAAGTTTAACCAATGTAAGGTTCTGGAAGAACAAAGCTAGCAGTTGTCATCCAACAGTCCTTGTACACTGCACCCATATTTTCACATAAGAGACTAGTGCAATGTTCAAGAGTTCCTTCTGAAATCACTCCTATTTTATCCAAGATAATCAGACTATTATTTACAGGGGTCCTCAAGTGACTTAGCAATTTGGACTCTTTAAAGACAGAGTTGAATGTCTGTTCTTCCTTCTCTGTATCGGAAAAAAAATCTCCACCTGTTGCTGAGATCTGAGTACTTAAATTGTTTGATAACAAAACAAAGCTTCCTGCAGATACAGGGAAAGAATAAGGAAAAGCGATGATTTTGTCACACTTGTTACTGTGATTCACTCTTTGGCAGTTGGGTGGGATTTTTTCCCCCTTGCCCTACTTTATTTAAAAATCCAATGCTTACTGATAGTCTATCTCTGAAAACTACATAGCTGCACAAGAATCAGGGTAATTTCAAATGGAAATGCATGACGCTTCTGTTACCTTTATTCAAATAAATGTTCACGTAATATTTTAAATCATCTTCTTAAAGCTCTCAGAGGCAAAATGTTAAAAATGATCTACAAACTGCGATGACAAGAGACCATGAAACACTGTATCACATGCTCTCCCTCTGAATTGTCACTGTGTTCCACTTCAGGAATAGGTATCTACATACTTCTTTTGGCAGAGTATTCTTTACAGAATAGGTAATTCCATATTTTATGTAAGGATGGAATACGTAAGGCTGTAACAAATACATTGCTAACTCCAAGTATGGAGAAAGACATATGAATTGTGCTACAAATTTTTTTCCTATTAAATCAGAGAAAAAACCAAATGGCCTCCCAAAATGCCACTATTTAAAAATAACACACACACACACACACACACTGAATACAAACATGATGTAAGAAGAAATCCATAAAAGCTTTGCAAATGGGCTTTTCATACAATTTCATAGATGAAAATCAAACACTGGTATGACTTCTTTTTTAAAAAAAGATCTATTTCCTAAATCATCTCTATTACCTCCATTCATATAGTTCCATGAACACAGCACAGAAAACATGCATAACTTAAAGACTATTGCTGCCCTCACATTATCATATATTCTTTAAATTTATGCTGGAAACAAGAAGGGAAACAAAATCTTTGATTTTAAATCAAAAAGAGTTGTGAATAAGAACAATCTAGGCTGGAGAGGAGTCTATACATAGTTCAGTCAGCTGTAGTAAATGCTAGGGAGTATTTACATCTCAGTGGGGAAATCAATGTAGCTGAACAGCCAAGTTTACACACATATAACTACCTTAAAGAAAAAATTATTGTGGCACTTTGCAATTATACTTCTATGAAAAAATGATGCAAGATTTGCAGAGACAGAGGTAGGATAGAAGAGGTGGAATAGACATAATGTCATATCCATAAACAAATGCATTCCTCAGGCTTCACTTGCAGTACCTCTTCCCTCTCTTTGTTCCAGCAGTTCAATAGGTCTGCATTAGAACTTAACACTGTCAAGATATCCTAACAGATACCTTACAGGAAACATTAAAATTTTAATATAAAATGCAGTATCAATCTGACGGAAATATAAGCAGAAGAAAACACTGTGCTGAAAGGCTCTAGCAATAGATTCTTCATTCTCCACGTCCTACTTTGACCATTCTATGTTTGCTCCTATCTTGGAAAATGTGTTTTAACAAGTTCATTCTGTTACATGATACATCCCCATCCTAGGCTACCTCCAAGTTTGATGTGCTATACTTACCATCTGTTTTAATGCTCCTTGACCTTTTTAATGCATTTCCCATTTAGGCCTTCGCTTATCTGCTTGTAAAGCAGGGATAAGTAATCTCTAGTCCACCAGCTTCCTTTTCTCTTTCTGTTTTCCTTTCCATGCTACAACAAGGCTTTTAAAAAGTCAATGGAGGATTTTCGGCCACTTGTTGCAGTAGGCTGGGAGAGCATGCTGCTTGGCTAACCTTTTCCTGTATTTCCTTTCCTCACTTTGGAGTCAAGATTTCAAATATGACAATGGAAGCATATAAAAAAACTTGACGAAGCATATAAAAAACTTGACTGCAGTGAACAGAACTGAATGTAAGTGCAGTCACACATGAATTTGTGTATATGTATGTACTAGCAAACAGGGTCTGCTTAATCAAATCAGCGGCTGTATGCATGCAATAACTTGGTCTTGCTTAGAATCAAGTCATCAAGTCACTCTGAATTAAAAAAAAAGTTTCCATTCATACTTCATTCTAATTTAGAGAATGTATATGTAGTCTATTTTAGATGCAGTATTAATGCAATCTTGTGCATATCTACTCAGAACTAAATCAGAATTCAATGGGGTTTATTCCAGGTGAGTGGGAATATGGCTGCTCTATAACCATCACATTTACCTAAATCAGTGTGTGTGTGGGAGTATGTGGTAGTCCTCACACAGCCCCTAAGGCCATTTCTGAGGGCCCCTTGGGGGTCCCCAGCACTGCCAGATTTTTTACATTTTTATTTTAACTGAAAATTGCCCTCATTACCTTAGGGGCAATTCTACATTTTTCAGCCAAGAATTAAACAAGCAAACTTCTAGCTTAGTTCCTAGCTGGAAAAAAAAAGCTCTTTTGTGCCTAAAACAGTTTTGCCCCTCAAGGCAAAACTGCTCTTTGTGGTCTCTAGGGAATGGAAGGGATCCATTTAGTGAAGCATTTGCCCAAAGGTAAAAGAAATCAGGGTAAACACAGCACTCTCATGTTCCCATGAGAAGCCAAGGCAGTCCATTCACAAGCAGCAGTTGCCCACCCAACTGCATTCGTCACTCCAAACAAACAAACAAACATCTGATAAGGTATATTTTTAGATCTTTAAACCTGTATATATTTAGAACAGATCAATAGGAAAACAACGGATCCTACAAACATGCAGGGGTTTAGTTCCATTACTCCAGTGAATAGCAAAAAAATGTGAATGGCCATGTCCTATATTATTAAATGGTGGTGATGTGCACATGGATGCTTTAGCATGTTCATGTTTACATCACTGCCATTTTATCTATAGGATTTAACACTCTTCAGTTACTTAACTCACAGATCCAGAGGTTGCTTATATGAAGGGTCCACTGTACAATGATTTTGATACAGAGATGGCATGAATATTTTGCAAGCAGAAAGAACAGCCACAGAATGGTGAGCTGTCTTACTGCAGTTTATTAAAAAAAGAAGAAGAAGAAAGAAAATGAATGCTTTAGGTTGTTGTGGGTTTTCCGGGCTTTGAGGCCATGTTCTATTAGTATTTTCTCCTGACGTTTCACTTGCATCTGTGGTTGGCATCTTCAGAGGATCCTCTGAAGATGCCAGCCACAGATGCAGGTGAAACGTCAGAAGAAAATACTAATAGAACACAGCCTCAAAGCCCTGAAAACCCACAACAACCTATAGATTCCAGCCATGAAAGCCTTCGACTTTACATTAAATGAATGCTTTCTTCATTGTTTGGTTAAGCAAACTCAGAAGTTCATTTTCTTTCTTAAGGTTATGCATGTATAATGTCTGAATTTATTTTTAAACATAAACAAGAGACTTCACGTTCCATTTCTTTCCTTCCCAGTGAAAACCAGGAACCACTAGAGGGGAAGAGATGGGACCAAGTAAAGGAAAAATGGTTCTCACCATGAAAGTTCCTTTTCTGCAGCTGTGGAGAGGGAATCCTTCATGCTAGGTCTGGCTCCTCCCTTCTGCTCCACAGGAAGGAATTTCAATGTCAATCATGCTTACCACCCTACAGGGAAGGACCAGTCTCACTTTGCTAGTGATGGTATGAAGGAGCTCTGCAGAAACAAAACACACATTACTGGTGGCCCAACATAGAAACCATCCACCAACTAGAGTGGAAAGGATTCCCCTCCCACAACTGCAGAAAAGGAACCTTCACTGTGAGTACTAATCTTCCTGCTTCCTGCAGTGTAGGGAGCCAACTCTTCATGCTGGGACCTACACAAGTGGTCACCTCACCATCTGGACAGGTAACTCTCCATGACATTACTTAGGCCAATTCAATATATAGCTTTAACCAACGAGACAAAGTGGAAAAATATGCCCCACTTTTGAAAACAGACAAACAAAAATTCAGATTTACAAAAGTTCTGTTCTCTCTATGCAGAATTTAACAGCCCTACACATATTCAATCTGTGCTACTCTTTCTCCTGTGGTGCTTTTAGATTTGGGCAGAAAGAAGACAAAACAATCTCTTGAGATCAACGGGATACTGAATTCATTCTAAACACAAAGAGAGATCTAACCACTAAACAATCAAATTCTTACGAAAAACATACAACTCTTTATGAACTGACAAAGATCTCAACTCAGACTCTGCAAGCACACATAACAGCAACCAAAGCAAAACGATCTATGTAAGGAGTTTCAAGTCCACAAACCTCAAAGATTCAAAAGGAGCCTTCAGCAAAGCTCATAATACCACATGCAGATTCCAAAAACAAAAATGATGGACCATTTCCAGCTAAAGCAAGGATACTCCCTTCAAAAAAAATTCTGTACATGTGGATGAGATGCGAGTGGTATTTCCCTGTTCCTTTTAAGATGGAATTCTGAGGGAGTTGGTATTGAAAACCTTCTTCAACCTCACCTGCAAGGCCAAAATTGACCCTGTTGAAACCAACTGAAGATACTCCTTTACATCTGCACCTCAAGGTAGACTCATACAGGTGCTTAGTGGAAGATCTCCTAGCTGAGGACTGAATAACATCCTCTCAGCCAGGAGTGCAACTGTAATCAGTCTGGGATGGGATGCAAAAGACCTTTTGATGTATCAGGTCTGGCCAAGCTCAGAGAGGCCAGCTGTCCTGAACCTGTACTATTTCTGAGAACCAAGATGACTAGGCCACCTGGGTACTATCAGAATCACCTCTGCCCCCTCCATCCTGATTTTCTGCAGCACTTTGGACAGAAACACTGCTGGAGGAAAGGTGTAGCACAACGTCCCTGGCCAAGTGAGCTATTTCCCAACTTGCAACCCTAATGGGAATGGTTTGTTTTCTGACAGGCATTTATGAGATTTTTCTTCTTTTTTTTTCTTTTCAGAGAAATCTATTCTATTTTGTAACTTGCTACCCTAACTGGAGTGGTTTTCAATTTGCTTTGCTAACTGGAATCCAAATGGGTTCAGATCCAGACCCAATTTGTGCCAGGAGGTCACATGGCAACAGGGTATGTTTCAAGAAAGAACAGGACATGAAGGCTAAGACTGACTGTCCCATTAGGTCTCAAATTCAGCATACAAAGCCATGTTTTAATTGGAGCACTAAAGCCCTGTTCTGATCCAAGTTGAGGTACAGCAGAACTAGGAAGGTGGGACTGGCCCTCCCTCTTAGAGTGGTAAGGATGACTGACAGATTTAAAACCCTGCCTGTGAAGCACAAGAGAGGTGAGAACTAGCATGAAGGACTGCCTCCTCGCCCATACTGTAAGCAAACGCTGGATTTTGCCCCAGGATTTTGAAGGTTTCCTGAAGGTATACTAGCAAGGATCTCAACACTAACAACTCAACACTGGCACACCTCCTTTAAAATTCTAGTTCATTCTTGATCACTGAAATGATATGCACAAAGTTTTCACTGGGAAAAAAACCTGTCTCTGAACTGATATAAACTAATACAGATAGCTTGTCTGCCACTTGATTTGGGTTTAATCATTAACACATGTAAGTTATTGATCCTAGAATTAGAAGTAAGGATAGCTCTTGTGCAACCAAGAACTTCTGATACAGCATACATCCCTTCCTAATTATGCTCATCCCAAATGCTGGAATAATATCAGTAGGTAGGCTGCATGACACTTGGAACAAACTCCTATGGAGTTCAATGGGACCTACTCTCTAGCAAAGTAGATAGAGCGTTGCTTTCCTGATTTCAAACACAATTGTCAGTTGCCATCAAAACAGTTTTGCCTTATATTCTTGTGGGGGGGGGCTTGTGGGAGGCTTGTACATCAACAACCATCTGTATTGAGTTGCAACTCAATTTTTATATAGTTTTTTCTAAAAAGATTTTGATTTTAATAACTGAAAATACCACTTTAACTCCTCTTCTCTGTAATTTTATACTTCTTACATTAGGTGCAGCTGGTGTCATAACAGTCACCTACTGATACTGATTCAACTAAGTCTGGCAAACAGACATGAAATCTATTAAGTCTTGCTCCACCAATATGAAAATAATGAGTACCTGCCAAGGAAGAAAACACAGTGAAATGGACAGCCAAATTAAGTTTTGCTGTGCACTTTCTTTCTGTCACTTTTGCTTCAGATTTTCCAAATATTTTCTAAAATCCCCACAAACCTATGCTTAGGAGAAACAACTAGTTTAACATCCCAGCAGTCCTTAA
Organism: Ctenosaura bakeri; assembly: GCA_948474755.1. NCBI lineage: Eukaryota > Metazoa > Chordata > Lepidosauria > Squamata > Iguanidae > Ctenosaura > Ctenosaura bakeri. Next base: position 25,401 of record CAOLHI010003126.1, read on the forward strand.
GTTCATCTCTGTTGGCAGTTTTTTTGTTTTGTTTAGTAATTCTTATCTAAATTTATCAATGTTACTGAATTGTCCAATGGTATGTGAGGATTTAATAGCCAGCAATATAAATAAAATTACACTGGCAAATTGAGATACATCTTGATTTAATAGGCAACACAACATTTTTAGCTTTATGTCTATGAATTATTTCATCTTGTAATTTATGCATGTTTCTACCCTAGGAGAATCAGATCCTTGCATCTTGATTTGCACAGTAATGTTCAGAGTGGCACAACCTTTCATGAAGGACCAAGTACTACTTACAGATAGAACTGGACAGCCATTTTGGAGACATATTGCAACTCAAAACCATCAGTTCTGATTATTATATTCTTCTCTATTTGTGACTTTTTTTTTGGTTATGCATAAATAGAAGTGAAACATCATCAATCTGCTCTGTCCATTAGCTCAGTAGCCTTTGATGTGAAAATTAATGCACATTCTTTTCAATACATATTGTACTTTCCCTGTGCATATCCATAATACATGATTTAAATATTGATGGTAATATGCTTGGTATGAACAATGAATTCTTCTTTAGTCCCAAGTTAAGTCACATTAACGCAAACTTGTATTTCAATGCAGCTTAGTAAATGTGTATCTGAAATATATCTCTGGAATACAGAAATAGATAGGCACAACCTCCAGCAGAGATACACTCCTCTGGCTAGTTAGACTCAGCAAAATATTATAGACTGAACTATTTAACCACAATAATGTTTCAATCTACTGCTATGGCTTTATTATTTAATATTATTATTTATAAGATATAGCTAGTCAGATTTTTAAAAACTTTTTGCAGATATAAGTATTACCAAACCTACTATCTCCTTCTGTCAAAATTGCAAGTCCACTAAACCATATACAAAGTTTAATAAACTTTGTTGTTGTTGTGCACCTTCAAGTCCTATCCAGTTTATGGTGGCACTAAGGCAAACCTATCATGTGTGTTTTTTTTGTTTTTTTTTGGCCAGATTTGTTCAACTGCCTTATTCTGAGGCCAAGAGAGTATGATTTCCCCAAGATCACCCAGTTAGTTTTCACGGCTGAGTGGGGGTTTGAATCCTGGTCTCCAGGGTCCCTCTCTTAAAAAAACTTTAGTGCATACATACACTAATAGCTCCACCAATTCTGATTTTGCTGAGGAACCAGCCTCCCCACTTTAACAGGAAGTCTACACTGCCAGAGATTATTCAGTGATATAATTTAGCTAGCCCAGAAAAACTGGGGTAGTTATGGAGACAGCAGTACAATCATACACAATCTACAGAAATCATGCTCCACATTTAATAAAAAATTAAATATTCCTTCCATGTTCTGAAGCATAGTGACCAGGAGAAATTACTTGAATGCAACAGTTCACCAGTGGCTAGAACAGAAACAAAATAAGGCAACTACTCCACCTTCAGTGATCTCCAGCATGTCTCTTGCTTGAATCAGAACCACCCAACATCAATTCATGCCTGATCATTCATAAGTGCACCTTACTGTGGCAGGTCTTACCTCTCTGGCATGAATTCATTGAGACAGTGGTCATACGAAGGTACAAAAGTAAGCCCCACAGAAGCGTGTGGGTCTTAGGCCATTTCCGCACTAGACTGTTACAGTGCTATTATTCCACTTCCAACATCCTATGGAATCCTGGGGTTTGCAAGAACTGCAGACTGCAAGCCTCAGGATTCCATAGGATGTTAAAAGTTGAATAACAGCACTATACCAGTAGGATGTTGAAAGTGCAATTAACGGCACTGTAACTGTCTAGTGCGGAAATGGCCTTGGTCCCAGACAGGTGTGCATGGGATTGCACCCTTACTCTACTAACTGTATAAGAATTAGGTTATAAACGAATTTAAATGTCCATATCCTGAAAATAAAAACATGCATACCACAGTCGGCACCATCTTAGAAGAGGCATTCTCGCCTAACAAGAGGGAAGGATGGGAGAGGAATGCGTCTTCTAAGATGGCTGCCGCAAGCCAGCTTGTGAATCCTTGCCTTAGAAAGGGATTTTGAAGGAGTATTAAGCCCAGTTTACCAGCTGCGTCTTTCAAACGGTGTCAATAAGCTTTCTCTAGCCACTTAATCCGAGTCAGTGAGCACCCCTCCCTTCGTCCACTACCCCGCGCCCAAGCTATAAGGGGGGGGAGCTGCGCCGTTCAGGGTTGCTCCTCAGTTAGCTAAACTGACAAACAAGCGGCCTAGCCTATTAACGATCCCGCAGCTACTTAGTCACCACGAAGGAGGAGGAGATCAATCCACCACAGCTCTCCGCGAAGAAAGGGAGACGTACAACCTCCTTCTTTTCGCTACGTCGGGGACACCCGCCTTTCCCCGAGGTCCCTGTCCCCGAGCTGGCCGGGCCTCCTTCGAGCGTCTCCACCGTCTCTCGCCGCGCCTTCGTGCACTTCAGATGAGGCATCCACGGCAGGCGACCGCCTTCCCCTTCCCAACTGCGCCACTCGCAGCGGCCGCTGTGCAAGAGCCTGGCAGGCGGCGGCAACCCGGTCCTCCTCGTCAGACCCCCCCCCGCCCATTGGCGGCTCTCGTTGTCCCTCCTTTCCTAGCCCCGTTTCGATTGGGAGCAGGAAAGAGGCGCTTGCAAGCAGCGTCCCGCCTTCCTTCTCCCTTCTCTCCCTCCTCCCCTTTGCCACCCCGGCTCTCTGAAGCGACTAGCGCTGAGAGGTAAATAGAAGCAGGATCTCAAAATGGCGGAGCCACCGAGTCCCGTACGCGGTGCGACGGTGGCGCCGCTACCGCCACCGCCAGAGCCCTTCGCTTCGAACCTGGCCGCGGAGACCAGGGCCTCCCAGCGCGGCTTCCAGCCGGCCACCAAGCGCCTGAAGGCAGAAGAGCGCGGCCTCAAAGGCCCAAAGCGTGTTAACGGCGAGGGCGGCGGCAATAGTAGTCATAGGAAGCAGCAGCAACAGCCGCCGCCGCCGCCGCCGCCGCCGCACATACCAGTGACGCCAACCCCGGTCGGTCACGGGAGCCCCGCCGTGTGGAGCCTCACCGCGTTTTCCTCAGGAGCCGCGACCGCCCCAGCGGGCGGTGGGTCGTTCGCTTTCCCGCCTCACTTGCCCCACAAGTTGCTTCTGCCGCCGCCCTCTTCCCACTCCCACCACCGCTTGGCCGTCGGCGTTGATGGAGGCGGCAACGGCAGCAGCAAGAGCAAGAGGCCCAAAGAAAAACGGGACAAGGAGAAGAGGAAAGTTGGGGCCCTGTCGCTGGCGGAGATAGGGGGAGCGGGAGGCTGCGCGGGTCTCAGCGCGACGGGCTGGGAGGAAAACGGGGACGTGAAGATGCTGCTTCAACAGCAACAACACCACCATCACCATCACCGCCACCGCCTGGAAGGTGAGGGGGGCCGCGGGAGGGGGCCCTCGACTGGCTGCTGGGGTGAGGTGTATGTTCAAAATAAGGTGGGGTGGAATTGCTGACGCGGGAGTGGTTTGCCCTCCCGCACCGATGTCCTTAGGGCTCCCCCAAAGTCTGCTGTTTTGGGGCGGGGGGGACGAAGCAGGAAATGAACGTTCTCCTCAGAGAGCTTGTAGCCGGAATGGCTGCCTTGCTTACACATGGAATAAACACGCTGGCTTATTACAGGGTCTCTCTTGCGGGAGGTTGGCTCTCGACTTTCATCTCTAGGGCTGCCCCTCCTCCTGGATGGTTCTCTCAGGGACCTACATCTGGGAGTGATTGAAGTCCGGGGGAGTCGAGTCCGAAATTTCAGTCGGGTCGTGGAAGAGATGATCGTGATGAAGATGATGATGATGTGTAAATTTTTGAGAAGGTGGCGCCGGCGGCGGCGGCAGCAACAGCAGCGCAGTCTTGGTCCTGTCAGATAGGGGGTGTGGAAACGGCTATTGCCTTAGGTGGAAGCTGCCAGCGGCCTTAGGTTTTCAGACCTATTAGGGAAATAGAGCTGTCTTGCGTTAGGTAGCAAAGATCTAGGCTGGAATCGAAAAATTAAATGTAATGCTTTCTAGTATTATAATGGAAATTAAACTTTGATAGGTTGCCAGTATCAATTTTCTGGTTTGTGAGAGTTTTAATTTATTAATCAGATAATTTTGATAGATTATGTTTAACAAATATAAAAGTGCTTTGGGAGATGCTTGTTCCAAGCATATGTACCTCTGTGTTGTTATATGAATGTTTAATGGTGCACTTTAAGTTATTTTGGTTTTAGAAATTAGAAGTGCTGTGTTTCCTAGCATATGCTCCAGCCATCATGGCTTCATAAAGATGAGCTGGGTAAGATTCAGGTAGCCTCATTTGGTATCTGTTTACTTGGAGGTAAACCCTCTGGAGTACAGTTGTGCATATTTCTGAGTAAGAGTACTTAAAGATCAATCTAGTTGGGCTTGCCATGGATATAGTTTTACTAGCCTCTACATGGCATTGATGTAGCTAAGAATTTTGCCTCTTTACACCTATATAAGGAATTTGGGTAGCCCATTCTGTACAGTCACTATTATATATACTTCAAGTGTGAAAAAAGGGGACTTTAAAAAGGGTACTGTGGTGACAGGGTTGGTAATTGACCTTGAACTTGTGGAAGGATGCAGATCAAAAATAGAAGTAATGTTAAAGAAGTGGCCTACAGCACAATTTAAAAACTCTAAGGAGCTCGTGCTTTTCTACACATCCAACTAGTAGGGATGCAGAGAACACCAAGTACACTGTAACACTGTCATCAAAGTGGACAGATTGATGCTTTTAATATCAAGTGGTTTACACAGGTGCAAGGAAGGAGTTCGTGGCAGCCATCTTGGCTGGAATATAGGAATAGAATGTGTTTCTCAGAAATACTTATTAAATTCAACACCTTAGAAGTCTTAATTGCAGTATTTCAGGAATTTGTGTAGTTTTGGAATTCTGAGCTGATATGGTAAATTTCAAATATGAATAGGTTATGGTGGTTAGCATTGCAAATTCCATAACAGCTGAACTGTGTTAAGTCAGAGGGATTGTATTGATCTCTTCGGTTTCTGAGTTGCTTAAAAAGGAGCTTCATCATATTAAGTAAAAAGATTTACTTAGAAATCTGTCACACCAAATTGATGGGATTCGTTCTTCAATAAGTATGGATTGGTGCCTTAGATGCTTCACTTCATTGAGAATGAATGATGGTGGACTACTGAGTTTCCCCTCATATCCTTAAATCTACGTCCAAATATTTGTATAAGCCTTTAGACTTGACATTGAAGTATATCCTTGTCAAATGAGCTGCTTCTTTCTAATTCCTGCTGTAAATAATCTCTGGTCATTTTGTTAGGAACTCCAAAGAAATAGTCTGTGTTTGGTGACAAGATGTCTATCGCAGAAGTATTTTAGATTCAGAGTAAATATGACTGGGCATGCATATGTACGTATGCTGTCCTTCTCATAAAAGAAGTAGGGGTGAGGTAACAAAGTACACATATGAGGGCTGTGAAAATAATCCACCTTTCATCTCACGCCACTGCACTCCTGAAATACTTTTTTCATAGGCTGGCTCTACTTCTAGCTGTGTTTGGGGGAAAAAACTACCTGAAGCAAAAGGTCCTGGCAGGGTACGTTGTGAGAGGCTTCAGCTCTTTTCAGAGAAAAAAAAAGTAAACACCACCGCCCTGCTGTTATGTGTGAAGTGGGCAGGCATGTGAACAAAAAACACATGGCTGTCCTTTTTCATTTAGTTTGATCCTGAGATTTAATTGTGAAACCATTTAGATACTTGTCTTTTCAACCATTGCCTGATTTAACATTTGTATACACAGCAGTAAATTGCTCCTCTAACATATTTGGAATGCTTCTTCTATACATGTATTTTTAAGGCCACAGCAATCAGCTGTGCCTACATTTTCAGTATTTTCTTTATTTTCAAAACTGTTTAGTGGTGTTAGCTTTAGGAACAATTCCACACAGTAAAATGTTTTGAGGAATTTGGGATGATAGGAGAGGAAGAATTTTAAATTTCTAAGGGCCACATGAGAATATCTTAAATGTATTTCACACGTTCTCTACACTTGTACCCCCCCCCCAAAAGTATTACTTTTGGCTAAATACAAGAACATTCTTTTAGATTTTAAAATAGTTATCTCATTGTCCTGCTTCCCCTTTTTTCTCTCCAGGCAATCAGTGTGGAACAGATGCCAAAAGTCTAGTAAATAATAATTGCAAAGATCACTAATGTGAAAAAATGTTTTAAGCAGGGACACTGATTTTATTTGAAGTGGTGTTCCTGTAAATAGTTCTGGTTCTGATTTATAACTAATAATTTGTAGTTAGTGATATACTAGATTTTGTTGGATTGTAGGGTCAGATTTCTGCTCTAGGTGACCTTGACCCATTCGATATCTCTCTGCCTAATCTACTTCATAAGTGTTATAAGAATGTAATGGAGGTTGTCTGTATACATATGGATACAGGGGAAACTGATCGACCCACTCAAAGCTATTTGAAAAAAGGAGGAAATAAAAAAAAAATAAAACTCTCTGAAAGATGTTTATTCTTCATATGGCTACTGACACCTGGCTAAACAGTCTCAAGAATATTATGCTTCTCTGGATATGAAGCAAAGTCCAGATGATTACTGGCACTACCACAGAACACTACCGCAGACCTCCTTTTTCTCACATAATGCTTTCCTCACTGATTTTCCCAATGTCTAAATGCACTTCCAAACAGAGATATAGAAGTGCTTTCAACTAGAGAATGTTGGTGCTGGAAAATGGATAGGTGCTTGACTTATCAAAGATGTTTTTTCCAGTGTTACCTTTGAGGGGAATACATGCTTGGGAGTGATGCCAGACTTGTAGAATTGTTTAGGTCTTGGATGGGGAACATATATCCCTCCAAGTGTGATTGGATATATCAACCCCAGCAAGTGTGGCATTATGCTGTGGAAGTCTTACTGTGGAGGACCACAGGCTATAGTAGTGGAGGGATTAGGTGGCTGCTACAGAATATCATTTCCCCCCCCACACAATAGAGATGAAAAGCTCTAGGGTACCATGATAGAACAGAGAGAGGTACCTGTTCTGAGTTAGATTTCTTGAAGGTTGGTATTTTAGGAAGTTCCCAATCATTGTACACGTATTATAGAAATTCGCTGTACAACTGCATCTTACCATGGCCATTAACGCGCACTTCAGATGAAAGTGTCACAGGCCAGGATCTAAAGCTTCAGTTGCTAGATATTGATAATTATGTTTTATAACCTTTCAGGTTTTTCCAGAATATTGACTGACATAGATTTAATAAATACAATGCACAACTAATCTTAAAATGAACAGTTTGCTATAACATCTTTTTTTCTCCCTGTGACCTTGAGATGTGGATGATTTTGCAGAAGTGTCATAAGATTGAAATGTTTGTTATATCATAATAGGCAATGTTACAGTCTAACTTAGCAGAACTGACCTTTTTAGTATTGCCTGCCAGAGAGTGAAGCTTAAGTTGTATTATTTGTCCATTTCAGGATTCCCTGAGTATTTTGCATTGTGTATCGTTAAGTGCAAGGAATGCTTGTACTTGAATTCTAAATTCCATTGTCTCTTATGTGTGTTGAACTGATATGTTCCAGGTTAGTGAGGGAGCTAACATGTGCAACATTGTCAATGTCTTTGCAAATTGGGCTGCAAGCTTCTGGTTCTTGCCTGTATATTATTGAAAGGAAGGGATAAATTATTAAGTCTGAGATTAAAAGTATTACATTGAAAGTGCAGGAGGATAAATGAGCCTCAGTACTGTGATCTAATACCACCATTTTCTAATCCGACACTGTTGATGTCCTTCAGTTGACTGAATGTGTCCATAGCATATGAGCTATGGAAGTAAAATGTTTCCAGAGCTTGAGGAACAGTCATGCAGTTACCCATGGAATACAAAAAACATTTATGACTTGTGAATATTATAGTATGGATACAGGGCCTGTGTGGAAGTCCTGTCTGTATCTGCCACTAAGGGTATGAATTTAGGATTATCTGATGTATAATTTATGCACTGATAGAATGATTTGGGTAGATCTTTGTTTTGGAACGATGGTTTAAAAACACATTTTCTTTTTGTTTAGATTTTTTAATCATTACTGGTTTAATTGTTTTGATGCAGTTTGAAATAACTCACAGAAGCTGTACTGCTATTTATATTTGTTTAATTATTTATTTATTCTACTAGTATACCAGAAGATAACAGAACCAGCATGGTGTAGTGGTTTGAGCATTGGACTGTGACCCTGGAGACCAGGGTTTGATTCCCTGCTCAGCCATGGAAACCCACTGGGTGACTTCTCAGATTCAGAAAACCTTGTGATAAGTTCACCTTGAGATCACCATAGGTTGGAAATGACCTGAAGGCATACAACAACAGCAACCAGAATATGACTTTTTTGTTTAGACAGGACTTGTGTTAAATAACTATATATTGTCTTAAGTTGTATTTAATAAAATTATATTTATTAGTCAACATAACTGTTAACACCGGTTGCCTGATTACTATCCCAACGTCATGGCAGTTACAGTCCAAGAACTAAAAGAACTTATACAGACAACCATGTTATATACAAGTTGAGTGAAACTGAATCCATTGGGGATCCTGGTGGAAGCAGTATCCACCTCCAAACCATTTTTGTGGACACTACAAGCCCTAATCCAAATTTCTTCTGATTATAACATGGAGAATCTTGATCCTAAAGGTCTGATTTTCTTTCAGAATAAGGCACATGGTCTCCATGTGCTCTCTTTACTTATAAAAAGTTTAAAACTAATTTTTAGAAATAGAAGGTGTACTTCCAGTTTCAGTGGGAAGAATAATATAACCTGAGGTAAGTCTGGGGATGGAAAGTTGGACTCTTGTCCCTTCAGAGTTGCCAGTTCTCTTTCTAGTGTCTGCCAACCTTAGTGTTCTTAACAGTGTGCCATTTAGTAGAGCCTCTGAATATGCTCTTGAAGCACTGGAAAGTGTGAAATGCAGGAATTTAAGTGGTCCTATGATAGCATGTACCCAAACTGTTTACTCAAAAGTTAAGCACCATTGCTGCTGCTAGTGAATTTGATGGTTTGCTAAGGTTTATAAAAATGAACTGTATATAATAATAGACTCTTAGTTTTTTAACGTCAGTTAAGAATGCCTTTAATTAATGCAGTGCTTTAGCGACAGTTTATCTTCACTAGCATCAATAATGAGCAGCACAAAATAATTTGGGCAATCTTTCTTTATGGAAACATATTTCTTAGTTTAAATCTAATGTTTCATAACCATTTCCAAGTTAGTTTGTTCCAGCCAAAACAACAAAGGTCTGTGGTAACTCAAAGACAAATATATTATACAGTGACCTTTTATACAGAGGTGTTAGGCTGTATGTCCAAAAACATGCTATAATTCATTTTTTAGTCTTCAAGGTGATGTGAGACTCATTGTTGTTTCATAACCAAGTTATTTTTTGTGAAAACTTCAGTAAACTGGAATGTTTCTGGCAACCTGTCTTTCATTTTTTTTTCTAGACCAAACATGTAACAGAATTTCTATTTAAATAGAATAATTTACATAGAAAGCAAAATATAGGTATTGGGATCTTTTTAATGTAATTTTTTCATGTAATTTTAATAGTAACATCTATATTACTTTTAAATCAGCTACCCTTTTCTAAAAAGCCAAAGTGGAATAACACCTAACTATAATATACAGATTTAAAAATAGGCATGGATACGCAAGCACGTGTCAACAGATTTGATTAACACTGACTTAAAAGAAATCTTCTTTAAAATATTTGTCAATGGTACTTTATATGGACTGAATCCTCTTAATCAAAATATATTAGACATCTCTTGAAGTAATTTTTTAAAAATAATTTTTATTAATGTACTTTTAGTGCCAGCACAAAACACCAGTGCAATATGATAAACTTAAATATGCAACCACATGACTGAAAGGATTATATTCAAAAGAAACCTACTTAAAAATAGAAAAGTTTTCCAACACTGTATAAATATTGTTTTATTTCCTTCTATTCCAGTGAATAATCCTGAATCTTCACTTTCCAAAATCTAAATTATCAAGGATTTTGTAACAAATCTTTTCAATATTTATGCAGAAACCAGAGTGGTTTTTGGATATCAGATGTATTGTTTACAAAAGCCGTGAACAACTGTCATATGTCAGCAAACATTTCTGTCCTTATTTCCCCACTAAGAACTTTATATTTAGCTGTTAATTTTTGATTTAATGCCAGATTGCACAGGCTCTTCCGCTAAGATACTTTTTATTAATTAATAACAGTTGACAGGGAGTAAAAATGCCTCCAATGCTTTATTATTTATATATTTTCCAAAGAGGTTGAAGCACCTTTAAAAAAAGCACTAAGTGCTATTCCAGTCTCTCTGTGAAATGGAAGTGTTTAGACCAGTTTCCTAAAAAAGTGCACCTCTTGTAGGAGTTTGTATTGATTGCCAAGAAGAGTGTTATGTATTTTAGATTCTTTTGCAAACAGAGAAGTACACAGTGAAGACCCTCCAAAGATTAGTATTTATTTTGAGGTTTATTGTGTTGTTTCGCTAAATACCAAAAGATATTTGGAATCTAAAATACATAACACTCTTCTTGGCAATCAATAGTTAATGGAATAATCTTTTTTTAAAAAATCATTTATTTTACTTAAATCCTTTTCTGCCTAGTTTTGTTCCAGCATGTTAAACAAGGAATGTGACTAAAATGGAAATGGTGCTTGAGGTATAGCCCATCTCATTTATTCCATATTGTAATCAATTCTTTGAAACGAAGATCTGTATTTGTTTTGGAGATAATATAGATGTCTCATGTTAATATTTTCAACATGTTGATTGACATTGTCTACAACTGAAAAAACATTAAAAAGGTATCCTGGAAATAAGATAACCATATTATGGAACATCAGCTGTCTGGATCCTAAAATAATTATATTAAGTTAAGAACAAGTAAATACAGTTTTTTCTCCATGTTCATGCATTTAACTTTTCTGGATTTAATTATTCATTGATTATTTGCTGCCCCTTCCATTGCTGCTCTATTCCATTTTTAAATAGGGATTATAAGTCTTGCCTTGTGTTTGCAGTATCTTTACAAGCCTTGCAAGATAGAGAGATGGTAAGAGACTGCAAATGCAAGGTGATGTTTGTAAGTCCCTATTAAAAATGGTGCAGGACAACAGCAGAGGTGATGGTAAGCACTGCCAGCTGCCTGCTTTTGCCTTGCAAAGGAATCCCACCATATTGAAAGCAGAACTGGGGAACCAAAATGCTCCTCCTACACGATGCATTTGAATTTGCAATGGGTTGAATCTACGGATTGTCCTTTTTTCTGGGTGTTAAATATGGCTTTAGGGGACCTAGAGATATTTGCAGTTTTTCTATTTTTAAGGGGTGTCATGCACCCCTAACCCCTCTGAATGTTGATGGGTAACTGTACACAGTTAATCCATAGGTTATGGATAGCTGGAAGAATATGTAATGCTAAATGTAGGAAATCACCTCACAAATCTTGAATTGGTTTAACATTTGAGAAATAATCTTATTGACAAAGTTAACCTATTTTACAAGTTGTTTTAGATTTCAGTAAAATAAATCACAGGTATGTTTCATTAATTTGTGAGATTGCAATTCTTAAAACAGTATATAAGTATATATGTTTTTCTGTTAACGATTTATATTATCTGTGCATCTTTTCTTTTTTAAGCTTTTCAGTTCTTTGTTGTGGTCTCTGTGCCTTACACAGATGGGTCTTGTGCCTGCACAGAACCATCCACAGAGTGTTCCAGTGCTGAGTAGCCTTTGGAGGGAATTCTACCCTCTTCAGATGCTAATATAAATAGTGCCAAGAGCTACTCTCTCTCAGTTCCTTTTGTGTCCTTCCTTTGGACTTCCTAGCTTTTCTCCAGCTCTACCTTTGGTGTTTTTCTCTCTACTAAAAGAGAGTTGTTAGTAGTTGTTTGTCTCCCCTCCCAACCCTTCTTGGTGGCCAATAACTTTGTTTTGTATGAGCTTTAGGGCTCTTTTCAAAAATTGCATCTCCTGTGAGGGGAAGATTGCCAGTTCTGATAACCATTCCAGTGTTTGTTTCACCTGCGTGAGGGTGATTTGGTTCATTCTTGTTCCTTTAGTAAGGTATTTACAATCATGAGACTCTATAACAGGCTTCCCAGCTCTGTTTCTATATCTGGGAGCAGTCTCTAAAAGTTCCAGACATTGCCACTCAGAATTGGCCTCTTCCGCAGGCTTTTGGAGGCTGGATCCACTGTTTCTTCATCACTTACTAGGCTCAAGGTGACCAAAATTTGGCTCATCTTCCCCTAACCCCAGTCAGATCTGTTTCTATATGGCCGAAGCCTGGCAAGGCACGAAAAAGGGTGCTGCTGATCCAACAGCATCCCCATAAGGAAAAGGTAAGGGCTAAGGAAAGAAGGAAGGCAAGCAGTTGACTACTACACAGTATTGATGTCAGTATTGACTGCTGCTCTGGTTCGTCATTCGGCACCATCCCATCTTTCTTCTCCAACTGCTCACTTGATTGGTAGTATCATAGAACAGTCGGTACAGGAAGTACCTCCAGTAGCACCCACCCAGACTAACCAACCCTCAGTTCATTTGAGTCAGCTCCTGGGGGAGCCATTAACCAGCTTATCGGCCACCTTGCCTCTTGCCTTAGTCACCTACTTGGGGCATTCCCAAATGCCACATAGGCAAGGATTGCGTGCAGTCCACACCCACCATAACCACACACACACACACACAAAACACAAACCAAAAAACAGGAACTGGAAGTGTTGGTTAGGCTAGGGAATATAACAGACTGGATAGGGAAGGAGTCTAACAGAAAAAACAGATTAGAATGTGGATGGCTCCTGCATTGGCTGGTGCGAGGTGGATCGAACGCATTAGTATGTGGATCGCTGCTCATGTCATCCTAGAATGAACATTCATGTAAGTACCAACTTTTCATTCCCCAGACTATATGAGTGCTTACATGGTCAACTCCCAGAGACAGCAAGTGTATCATTTTGGGTTGGATTGTCTGCATATCATCATTGATACAGTGACAATTCCCTTGGATCAGATTCCGTTTCATTTGGCTGTTAAATATACAGACTTCTCTGGACAGAGTCACTGTGGGCCTGCTTACCTGTGCCATCATGAGGTAGTCATCTGCTACTCTGAGCATTGATACCACTCTCCCTGATGTTACGTTGACTACTGTAACTCTCCTCACCACCATCCTCCATAGGAGCACTGATACTGGTCAAGATCGAGGACCACTCATTGTGTCACCTCTTGCCCTTGGCAATCGATTCTGACAGCTACCATCTCAAGGCCTTTGGACCAAGACATGGCTCTGACAGCCACAGTCTCTAGATCTTCAGATCAAGAATACCTCGACTACAGTCTCCAGACCTCCGGATTGAGGAACTACCTTGGCAATTATATCTGCATCCAACTAGGAGTTCCAGCAGTATTGATGGCACCTCTGTCCACACAGCAGCTCCAATCTGCCTCTGCATTGCTTTTCATCTTGCCTGCATCTGCGTCCAATCTTGATCAGGACACTGCACAATCAGGATTGGTCTCCTCTGATTCTGACTCCTGAGTATGTGAAGGGGACGATATTGCTGACACATTGCCAGAATCTCCATCACCCTTAACCTCTTCTCCCACAGAAGACATGGCTGATACTGCAACAGAAAATCTCTGCCCCTACGCAGAGCCGATTCTCGGAATGGCAAAGTTATTTGGCCTTGAAGTAAAAAATCAGCCTACCCTCTTTCTGGATCTGGTATTCCAGTGTGTTGCCGTCCAGAGCTCCATGTCAGTCATGCCTCCCCTTTTACTGACTCTTCTGGACCTTGTCAGACAATCTTGGTACAAACTTTCCTCTGTTACCCCATCAGTGAGGTGCTTAGAAAACCTCTACAAGGTCAGAGAGGGACCTTCTTCCTCTTCACCACCTAGTGCCACGCTCTATTGTTGCAGAGACTTCCCATTTCAAATCTATCCAGAAATCTAATTCCACCCCACCTGACAAGGAGGGCCACTGCCTTGACCTGTTTGGTAGGAAGTTCTACTCTTCTCATAGCACTGGCAGTTCAAGTGGCTAGCTACCAGGAATGCTTGGCCAGCTACCAGCAATTTCTCTGGGAGAAGAGGCTCTCTTGCATTCTGTACATGCTGGGTGACCAGAGAAATGTTGCTATTCTGTTCCAACAGGAGGCACATAGGCTGGCTAATCAAGGTGGCTCATCGTGGGGCTGATTGTGCTGCAAAGACCATGGCAACATCAGTTGGCTGGTGGCACTAGATGGCTACAATCAGCTAATCTAACTGAGGACACAAGAAGGAAAACTGATGACTTTCCCTTTGATGGGGAGGGCCTCTTCAGTGTTAAAACTGACAAGGCCATGGCCACCGTCTTCACAGCCTGTATCGCAGCCAACAGGATGGGTTTTGGACACTCTACCCAGCCTTTCCACCAACACAAACCCCATTGGAGGAAATCTTTCTCTGCCTCCAATATTAGATCAAGGTCTCCTTCTGGCCAGTTATGTTAATCATCTCAATCAGAGGGGTCCCACCACTGTCCATCATGGCAGCCTTGGTGCCAGCTCTCTGTGGCCACTAAGAAACCTCTGTTGGGCACAAAATGTTGCCTTTGACTACTTCTCCTCCTGCCCTTCCTCCCTATGTTTTCGTGCTGACATCTCTGCAGTTGCAAGCTTCCTTGTCTGCTTGACCCTCTCACCAAGTTGTGTCAGATTTGGCAGGACTTGTGGGTGCTCACCATCATTTGCCTGGGTTATGCAATTAACCATCCACCTCCATCCAAGCTTGCAGAACTTCTCCCCCCCCCCAAAAAAAACCCCCAACCTTGACCAGTTTTTCTACCACACATACCTGGCAGATTTTTTTTTTTGTCCAGGTATTTTATCATACTGAAGAGAGATGATTCACTGAGGCCTATCATGGACCTCAGAGGTGTAAGCCGTTACATCCCATCCAGCAAGTTTTGAGTGGTCACACTATTTGCTTTTTTCCCTCTCTTGAAACCTGGAGACTGATTTGGCTCTCTCATTCTATAGGACATATGTTTTCGTATTCGAATTCACTCTCAGCATAGAAAATACCTACTCTTTACAGCTGGGCACAGGCTAAACGGGTACAAAGTTTCATGGTTATTTCACTAGGGGCACAAAAGTAATAGCAGCAGTCACTTCTCACCCCAGAATCAAAGGGATAGGAGTCTCCCCATATGTGGACAATTGGCTGGTAGTTCCCTTGACAGAAGACTAGTTGCACAGAGATGTAGACAGAGGGCGTTTGCTTTTGCGTTCCTCTGAATTTGAGAGAATGTGATCTGCCCAAGGTCACCCAGTGTCTGAGCAGGAATTTGAATCCTAGTCTCCATAAATATTTGAACATTTAAATAAATATTTAAATATAAATTTAAATATTTAAATCTTGGGTGAGGTCATGGGGGTTTCCAGTAACAAATCATATTTATTGGGGGTCTCTGTTAAAGAAAAGGTTAAGAACCAGTGATGTAGTAGATTTTGACTTACAGTTTAGTGGCGTGGTAAGATATATTTAAATCAAGTTACATATTTAGAAATGGATGTGTTGGCTAAACAAGTATGCAGGCAAACTGGTTGCTATAACAATGAAAACACGTTGGATTACAATTAAATAATAGCCTTTATTTAACAAAGGAGTATAATCCAAAACCTTTCATCATACATCCCACATGCCCTTTCCTTTGCCAAACTCATGTTTGCTTATACAGGTCTATTTTAGTTTTCTCAGCATACCTACTAAAATCATTTAATTGAAATGGATCATTTTATGCTTAATTTTGTGTAAGTGTTGAGAACTTTCAAGAAGCAATATTAAAAATATATTTTTACCTAACATAGGAAGAACGTCCATCTTCTTGATTGCCATTCATATTCATAATATGAGACCAGTGGGGCATTAAGTTGGAGTACAGAGGTATATAGATTGGCACAATAGATTATTGTGGTAAGAGACAGAAGAAATTTTGGGATCCTAGCCTTAAGATCTTGAGTAATCTGCTCTTTCCTCACTTACTTCAAATACATTTGCTTTTTGCTAAAGACTTGCTGTGAAAGTTTTCTAACTTTATGTAACTTGGAGATAAGTGTCAAAGGCAAAAAGCTACAATGTTTCTGAAATCATGTGGAAGCAGAGTTGCACAGACCAGTATACCTTCTGTTCTTCATTCAAGTCATCTATATATTGATGTCGAACAATACTAACTCCAGGACAGAACCCTGCTGCACCCACTTGTTGCTTCTCTATGATGAGGAACTGTTAGAAAACACTGTTGAGATTTGCCCATCAACTAGCTACAACAGTACTCAATAGTGGCATTATCTAGCTCACATTTTATCAGTTTTCTGCAAGACTATCATAGAGAACCTTGTCAAAAACCTTCTGGAAATTGAGAGATGTTATTTTTACAACAATCCTTTCATCTGTCAAGCTTGTAGCTCTGTAAAGTTTAGAGTCTGTTAAAAATCACTCTGAAAAAGAAAACATTTCATAAGAGGTACTTCATAAATGTTTTCTTCTCTCGCGCCCCCCCCCGCCCTGACCAAACTTGAGATCCTGATGAGGCATCAACTCTTCAGAATGTTTTGGTTTCTTTCATTTCTGATCAAATAGAAATTGCTGGCATTGTAGTAAACATTCTTCTCTGCCTTTATTCCTCCAGTTTACAAAGGAACACTTTCAACTGTTAATTGTAAATTCATAAGCTGAAGGCCTTTTGTATTTTTCATGTTGTTCCTCACAAACTTTAAAGTTCATTTCTCATGGTCTTGGGAAAGAATGAGAAAGAGGCATTCTAATAAATATCCACACAGCTTCTTTAGGATCCCTAGAGCTTTTGTTGTGATGCTGCATCTCTTGGCTTTAGTAAAAGTTTATAAATGTTTTAAAAGGATAATTAGTTGTCATATAATTTCTTTGTGCTCTTTCTGCTCTTTGCCTTGGGTAAGGGCAAGGATTGTGTTCATGGTGCCCAGTACAATGATCTGTGATTACATGTCTTACAGGCCACTGTAATAATGTAGTAGTTTTACCCTCTCTCTGCAAGTGCTTATGGTATATGTTTTTTTCCCCTCAGTTGCCTTTGATCTCAGTGTGCTGCTTACATAATTTTTGACTGCTGGTGTGGGATGATCTCTCCAAGTGGATGCAAAACAGCTGCCCATTTTCGCATCCTTATTATTGTAAGATTTTTTAAGGGAGAGATTTACCTAGGTTTTCAAACACCAACACATTTGGTCAGTTATCATTTGTTCTAGGTAGTTTGTCTTGAACTTAGAACAGTCCTCTTGAAAACTTCATAGAAATAACCTTTTGATTTCTTATAGTGTGATTTAGAATGCCTTTTAAGTAGAGTGTTGGCAGTGGGAAATGAAGTACAGGGATTGCTTACCAATTGTAATCATTAAATAAATTTGATGTTAAGGAGAGTTAAATTTTCTGTCATCCTTTTGTATTTTTGTTTTGTCAGACAGTGCTTGAGTAGTAATATTTTCAATTTGCTGCATAGACTTGAATATTAATGTTTATAATCCTCTGCAACAGTAGTTTACAATGTTTCATTTTTCATGGGGGTAGTAAGACTATCCAAATGTTTAGATTGTTTATTCTTATTCTGTCCTATCAAGGACTTTATTTTACTTGATTTTTAAAAAAAATTAAAATAGAATTACTAGTCTTTTATAGAATTTCAGAAGTGTAAGCATATCATCTCGGTCAGTAACTATTATTTATCTGGTTCATCTTGCTGGTAACCAGCATATCCTTAGTCAGTATGAAGTTTTTTTGTGTTTTTTGTTTTTTTCCTTATCCAACTAATCAGTCATATAATACATATCGTCATATACCATAAGGATCCACGCTTCAATTATTCATATGTATTTTATCATTAATCATTAAATTTTAATGCATCTGCCGAGGTGCAAAAGGTTGAGAGGCTCCAATTTTGGACTTCTACTGGAAGAACAACAGATCCAGTTGAAATGGGAGGGATGAGTTCCCTTCCTACTGTAGCCCCAATGTATCTGAAAAATATGCACCCTATATTAGTTTTTGGGCAGTGCTAAGGGCTGCAGAAAGGAGACTAAGGAAAGGAAGTGCTGTAGGGCTGATACTCTAGCACTAATTGCATAGGTATCTTTTAGGAGTGTTTTGGGTAAGTATTTCTGTATGGTAGAAGATTACACCAAATGGCTCTTTGTGTTCTCTTCCAGCTCTAAGATCCTGTGATTCTATAATTCAATTGCTATATTGGATTTAGATCCAAGTTCTAATATAATAAGCCAATAACCTCTCATTTATCCACAGTCTATCATTTTTGCACAGAAAAATCATTTGAAGAATGAAAACTGTTCCAATTTCTTTTTGAAATGTGTGCTGACTTGAGAACCAAAACATCTTTCTGATTATTTTTACTGAAGTGAACCAAATGTTGTGGACTGAACCACAGTCAAACATTGCAAATCATTGGTGGTACTCTACCTTACGAAATTTCTGTTCTTAGAAACAGTATGGTGTGTACAGAAAATCTTTTTGGGAAACTGTATGGTATTAATTTGTAGAGCAGTTGATATAGCAAAAATATATTTGTTGGTTTAGATTTTTCACAGCAAATCATTCACCTCCCAATAATACTTAAATAATCTCAAGAGTATTGCATTGGAACTATATAGAATATTTACTTGACTAACATATCAAACATAACTGGGATAGTTTCTGTTTATAATGTTGTAGCTGAACATGGAAATGTTTCTTTTTAGATCAAATCGCCAGAGATAAAATCTCAGAAAGTGACAAGGAAAAGCAGAAGGAAAAGAAGAAACATAGATTGATGTCAGAAATTAAGAAAGAGAATGGAGAAATGAAATTATTTCAGAAAGGTAAGCTTTCACCATACAGCTTTTTTCACATACATGACAGTTTGTCCATAAATAGATTATTTAATAATCATGCTTGGATCAAACTTCATTTTTATATAATAGAGAGTAGAAGTATGATTCTTAATTTCACTTCTCATTATGTGCTGAAGAAAGAGAGGTGTTTGATGGCAAGATGCTTAGGTCTATAGATAGATGCATTGTTCTTTACTTTGATATAAACCTAAAACTGTGGTACTTAGCAAAATTTATAAATACCAAATGAGTGATAAATTCCTTGGTTCACATCCTGTTAGTGACATACGCAGGAGTGAACTCTTTTGGTCATTACAGAGCGAGGAATTTAGCATCTCCCTCGTACAATGACCAGGCCCCTGCAGGACACATCTTGCTAGTGTAATTCCTCCAGGCCTTTTAGTGGCTGGTGGCAAATAGGGTGTGCCT
Organism: Ctenosaura bakeri; assembly: GCA_948474755.1. NCBI lineage: Eukaryota > Metazoa > Chordata > Lepidosauria > Squamata > Iguanidae > Ctenosaura > Ctenosaura bakeri. The sequence goes on from CAOLHI010003126.1 coordinate 44,833, forward strand.
GTGTTTTGGTAGGCCCCCTTTACCTGCTAATGATTGCAAGTATGGTAGAGTTCTCTTTAAAAACAAAAAAATTGTGTTTGATCTAGATTAAGGCTACGTAATAACTAAGCAACCATGTTTGGTATCTGTGTTTTGTTAGCTACACTGGCTCCCAGACAATTTCTGGACTCATTTTAACATGACAGATCTAATCTTTACAACTCTAAAGAATATAGAACCAGCTTGCCTTAAAAAACACCTTCTTCCTACCCTGTGTTCATTGTTGTGTACCTTCACATGTTTTTCAACTTGATTCTAAGGGAACCTATCATGGGGTTTTCTTGGCAAGATCTATTCAGTGAGGGTTTGCCATTGCCTTCCTCTTTAGATTGAGAGAAGGTGAGTTGTCAAGGCTTCCATGGCTAAGCAGGGATTGGAACCCTGATCTCCTTGGGTCCTAGTCTAAATTTCAAACCACTGTGCCACACTGGCTCTCTTAGTGTGTGTACATACCCACACTGTAAAATCTTCTTCCTACACTTTGATATGAGTGCCTTCACCAAAACAAATTAAGGCAGATGATTACTAGGGAGAGCAGAAATGTCACCTTGGTATGTAATAGCTTTTCTAGAGGAGTTCATCCAGGGTTCTCTGGAATTTTCAGGCAATTTTTTTTCATTAAAAAGCACTAATGCCTGTTTTTTTCTTCCTGTCTACTGAACTCCAAAGACTGGGCCAGCAGCCATATAGAACAACTGTCTGCTAGCTCTGCTCCTAACTAAATCAGTGACTTAGCGAAGTGCCTCTGCCTTAAACACTGTACTCAGGGAGAGCACATGATCTAAAACAAAAAAGTTTCACACAAGCCTCCAAACAGCGCAGGCAGGCAGTCAACACAGACCCCCACAGCACAAGCTCACCTTCTTTTCTGTCTCCTCAGAGACATTTATATTCATCCAGGACTTTTAAATAACTTCTAGCTTTTGTGTTTCAGTAACATATGTTTTAATTGTGTTTTTCAAATAAAGTGCTAGTCCTTTTATAGCCAGAGTAACACAGTTATGCAGAAGTGGGAGGAAACAGATGGCTTGAGGAAATGCCAAAGTTTGCAGAATTTAAAAAAATATATAACAAGGTTTAAGGGGCAAACCCTTGTAGAGTTCCCAAATGTTGACACTGACTTCTGAGATAAAAAAGATAGATGGAGAAGAGAGGAAAGGGACAATATGGCTTAGTGAACAAAAGCATTCCATACTGCTATAATTTGTCATATTTCTATGCATTTTTCTGGCTCTTTCTTATTTTCAGCAATGATTGCTTCCATTATTTAAATTCCTATTATGTTTTTCAACTTGAGTTTTCAAATTATTTCAGTAAAGAAATACAGTGGTTCATTCAAGGGTAAGTTGTTGAGTTCTTGTGTGGCTTAACCAACATCAGAAGTGAGTGGAGGTTTTCCTACAAATAACAAAATAGGAGTTAAATACTCTAATGTGTGACTCACAAGTACCATTTTTTTCTGTCCATACTGGAGCCCTTCTACGTGTGATGAAAATAAATAACTTTCACGTACCAAGAGAAGCTTGTTTTTTGCATATTTTGTTTCAAACATCTCATTTAGGATTGATAATTATGATGGTGCTCATAAAATTTAACAGGCAAAGAAGCAGATTACCTTAAATTCCAACTATGCTTTTTAAGAAGTGGTCAAGGATAAAACTGGCATTGCTACACTTCAAGTGTGTTTAGAGTACCCCTAACCTTCCTTGGCCTATCATTTGAGTGTGTTTAGAGATCAGTTTTTGCATTACTTTTGTGTGTCTTTTCATAAAAATTAAAGTGAACTCCATTCTTTTAAAAGGTGTGAAGGAAAAACCAAAAAGCAATGCAGAAGATCTACAGATTAAAAAAGTAAAGAAGAAAAAGAAAAAGAAACATAAAGAGTGTGAAAAAAGGAAGCGTCCAAAAATGTACAGTAAATCTATTCAGACCATCTGCTCAGGAATGCTTTCTGATATTGACGATCAAGACTCCAAAGGCATTGTTGATAATCACCTTAAAGATTTCAATGGAAAAAATACAGATCCCAAGAAAGACTCTGAGCACAAGGTGCCACAGAACAGTGAATTTCCATTTGTCTCATTAAAGGAACCACGGGTTCAAAATAAACTGAAAAGGCTAGATATGTTGGAGTTCAGACAGTTCATTCATATTGAGCACCAGCCTAACGGAGGAGCTGCAGTTATCCATGCCTACAGTAAAGAACTCTCTCACTTGTCTCCTATGGAGATGGAGAGATTTGCAGAAGAATTTGTGGGTCTGGTTTTCAGTGAAAATGAAAACTGTGCAGCTTACTATGTAATGGGAATTGTCCATGGAGCAGCTACTTACTTACCTGATTTTTTAGACTACTTTTCATTTAATTTTCCTAATTCACCAGTGAAAATGGAAATTTTGGGAAAAAAAGATATAGAGACAACAACTATGTCAAATTTTCACGCTCAGGTAAGAGGGTTTTTTTTAAACATTTAATACTCTTTTTCTTCTGTACAAATGAAATCTGCTAAATAGGAGAATGCTGAGCTGGGCAAATAAAATATACTAGCTTTTTAAAACCAGTCTGTAGTGTTGCTTGAAGAACAGAAAGGGCTTTTCTGACTGTTGTGTCCATTCAAGTCATTTCTGACTTATGGCAACCCTAGGATGAACCTGTCACAGGGTTTTCTTGGCAGAATTAGTGGGGGGGGGCTTGCCTTTGCCTTCCTCTGAGGTTGAGAGAGTGTGGCTTGCCTAAGGTCACCCACTGGGTTTCCATGATTGAACAGGGATTTGAACTCTGGTCTTCCAGTGTCCTATCCCAATACTCAATCCACTATACCACACTGGATCTCATAGCAGAGATATCTGAAAAGTGCTGGGATATGCTAGTACGCTTGCTGAAACAGTCAAAAAAGTCTGTGAGTTCAAAAGCACCCACTGTCAGAATAGTTTCCCTGCTAACTTTCTACATTATTCATTGCATGGGTTGTGGCTCTTTCCGGACAGCTTCTGCCTGTGGGTGGGGTAATTAATGTGTCCACTGTATTGCATGCAAAGGAATGATTTCAGTCATACCTGATGCAGAAAGAGAAGAATAATCCACTCTTAGAAGAAATACAGTCATAACTGTGATTCATGGTGAAACAAAGCAGATGGCTTCTCCTGCATGTGAGTATATCTGAAATTGAAGACAGCTGCAGGAGTTCTTTGTATGCAGTTTGTCATCTCATTTGTAAGTTGGGAGGCACAGCTGGGCCCTTTGAACCTTATGGACCTGAATTTGGACCTTCACAGCTTGAATTAGGTACATGAACTGGAGGTTCCCCTCCCACTACCTGTACAGATAACTCTTTTGAGACACAAGCTGACCTCTAGTTTTAGGTCTAGTTTTATGCCTTGGCTATTATAACGTCTTCTCAAAGTAGGAAGTGAGGTGTTATACTTTTATAGTTTGAAAATTATCAGTTGCCAGACATAATCTTTGGAGATGCTTTTTTTTTTCCTTCCAGTTTGCTTTGTATATATTGTCTCATGTATACATTTTCTCGGGAAAAAAGATGTTGAACAGCAGAGAATAAAGACTGGACCCTCAGAATTACAGAATCAGAGTTGGAAGAACCCACAAGGGTCATCTACTCTGACTTCCTGCCATTCAGGAATGCACATCCAGCCTCTGTTTATAGACCTCCAAAAGTAAGAGTCTACCACTCTCTGAGGCAACTTAGTCTCTTGTTGAACAGCTCTTACAGAGATATTTAGGCATCTATTTTCTTGTAATTTGATTCCATTGGTTCGTATTCAGGTCTCTAGAGGAGCAGAAAACAAATTTGCTCCATCTTCTGTATGACATCCCATCAGATATTTGAAGATAGATACTGTATCACCTTTTAATCTTCTTTTCTTCAAGCTAAACATACTCAGCCTTCTAAGTCATACGTCATTAAGATTGGTTTCCAGACCTTTGGTTGCCTGCCTTGGGTACAGTCCAGCTTGTCAATATCTTTCTTAATCTGTGATGTCCAGAACTGGACATAGTATTCCACCTGAAGTCTGATTAAAGTAGAATAGAGTAACACTGCTGCTTTGTTTCATCTGGACACTAGATCTCTGCTGATGGAGCCTAGAACTGCATTGGTTTTTTGGCTACTGCATTACACTGTTGACTCTTGTTTAGCTTGTGGTCGGTTAAGACCCCTAGATCCTTTTGTTATGTACTGCTTTCTGGCCTGGTTTCACCCATCCTGTATGTGTGCATTTTATTTTTCTTGCTTAGATGTAGTTCTTTGTTGTACTGTGGAAGTTCCTTTTGTTAAATTTATCCTAGTTCTCTGGTATGTCAAGGTCATTTTGAACTCTGGACCTTTTTGATTGAAGGGTGAGGTATAAATAAAAAAATAAAAATAAAGAGTATTAGCTACCCTTGCTGATATAGATTCCATTAGGTCCAAAGTGGGCAAGATATGGCAACTGTGGGCTTCCAACCTAGTTTTGCACCTTTCCATGCTCTCCTGATAAATTAACACAGGAGCAGAGACAAAACCAAATATTTGGTCTGATACAAGGCACTTATTGAGGCTGGACCTTGTTTTAAATTTAATTAAGGTTCCCAGAAGCCTTTCTGGGTGATCAGGATGAAAGCAACATGTACACACCCTGTGCATCTTGCATTAAATTCAGTTAACAGTGTGGTGATACCAGAAAGGCCAAATATGGCTTTAAAAGAAAGTACATGTGATGTATGTGCTTTGTTTTCAAGCTCATTAGTACTTTGGGGAGTTCTAATGAGCATCCTTTCTGTGTGTGTTATTTTAAATCCACATGTTGATGCTTTTTGTGCTGGTGTGTGCTGACATTTACCAGCATGATGTACAGTACATCAGGTTCAAGAGGAACAATGTAGATCCTACCTGTAGAAGTTCGCCATCTTTTCTGTAAGCCATTTGGCAAGGTGCTGAGTTATTTTTCTCAGTACTGCCTTTTGAAAGGCCTGTTGAGCACTGTAAGTCCTCATTAGCTAAATGTACTTGTACGATTGTTTTTTACTGGTTGTTTAAAGATTTTATAGACAAACAGTGCATCTCACTATATTGAGTTGGTATTTTTTGGCTATTGAACTAAAAAGTATCTGGCTGACATAGCACCAGTTATAATAGAATATCTTTCCAAAAATCAAAATGTGAGGAGAAGTGAGAGAGAGAACTGGCGTTTTCATTTGCATAACTAAGAAACTTGTACCAAGTCTCAAAGAATTTATAATGGTCTTTGTTATCTCTATCAGCCCTTACATACTCAGTTAATTTCTCGACTAACATGATGCTCCAGTCTCTGCCTAACCACTGAGAAAGTGACAGGGCATTTAAGCCTTTCCAATTATATGCACTCTCTTAAGAGTGCTGCCAAACATAAATGCATAATCAATTCTTTGTGAGAAAGAGATGCGATTATAGAAAACAGAGGGTAACTCTGATTGTTGACGGTAAAAATAATAATCAGGCGGGCAAGTTGGAAAATAATACAGACAATTCACATCTTGTTTGACAATTTAAAATTATAGGAAAAAACAGAGAAATTTTACTTTTAAAGCAGAATAGGCTAGTTAGAGCATGTTAGATGTAGACATATTGCCCACTTAGTTATTTTGATTCTGAATCCATATTCACTTTGTCTTTTGTACTCAAATAAATCTTCAGGTTAAGATTTTGTTGTATTTTGTTGATTTCCCTTCTATAGTTGCTTTTGATTCTGTTCCTGCACACAGGCCACTTTTAAAGTTAGGCTGGGTCTGCCAGCTGTTTTGTCAAGTAACAATCATATAACAGAGATTTTGAAATGGCTCTTTTTCTTATTTTAATATAATTGATATGGTTAATTTGGATTTAATCCATTGTAATGTTTGTATTACATCCCTCTTTTTGTCTGCTGTCTTCTATTGCTGAAGGACTTACTTAGTCCTTCATCTGTATATTTGTAGTTTGCTTTTTATGTTGATTTTCTGTGTTTAGGACATTAAATGACATTCCTTGAATATCATTAGTAAAAAGTTGACATGCAGATATTTTAAACAGACTCATTAATTAAACTTTGAACTTCATGAATTTTAAAAATTGGAATTTGTGATAGATCTTCATTACAATTTGTGCAATTATATTATTTCTCTGTTACGTGCACCAGTTCTTATTGAGTGGGTGTGGATTTCATAAAAGTGAACACCTAATGATCTTTTTTGAAATTACTGATAAAGTGTTTCTTGTTGAAGACAATCATTTCATTTTATTTCATGGCATATTAATGACCCAGAAATAGAGATGTCATAGCTGTAGCTGACCATTCTGTTTTTTGCTTTTGAATAGCTGAACAAAATGTCTGCATGCAGGTCTATTAAAAACAGGCTACATCAGCTCTTAGTTTACCAGAGTATCTAACACTAGCTGTGATTTTCACCTTTGCATAAATCAGAGTGAAATGACTAAAATAACCCTTGGGAAGATAATCTTTCATAACTTTTAAAGAACCTATCTAATATTTAGATGATCAGGCAGTAAAGAAAACCATAGCTTTAATGCTCTGGCTTCAGGTTTCCATACTCATTCTTTCATGTTCAGTCATTAGAAATGTCCAACTCTTGATTTTAGGACACACTAGTTTTATCAAAGAGCCAGTGTGGTGTATGGTTTGAGCATTGGATTGTGATCTGGAGAACAGGCTTCAAATCCCTTCTCAGTCATGAAAACTCACTGGGTGATCTTGGGCAAGTCACACTGTGTCAGCCTCAGAGGAAGGCAAAAGCAAACCCTTTCTGAACAAATCTTGCCAAGAAAACTCTGCGATGGGTTCACCTTAGGGTTGCTGTAAGTTGAAAATGGCACACTGTAACAACAATAGTTTTACCATAGCAAGACTTTGAATAGTGGGACAGATCTCTGAGATAGAGTTGTGTACCTTTTTTCTCATGATGGGTCTTGGCAGAAACGTTTTGAATGCTCATCCCATTAAGAGTGTGCAAGAACCTATTTTAATTATCAAACACCTCTTTTTTCTTTTCTGTCACTCCCTATTTTTGTTAATGACTTTACTTTTGTGTGTGTGTGTGTGTTCTCTTTCCCTGACTGGTGGTGACACCAGAACTGATGTTGGCTGTTGCCTTCTGGTGATAACAATTCTGGCTTCCCATATTCAGTCTCTTTCTACAAACCATAAAATTTATTCTGTTCTTCTATTCAGAAATGTTAATTTTCAATCCCTAATATGGTTCTTTTAAAGTAATTTTTTTATATTCCAATATAAGTAGTACTCATATAATACTGTGTTCACCTATATACTTTATCTTCTATTGAGATGAACAAAGTCTGCCATGTATAAAACAAAATTATTTTATTTATTTAAATCACTTTCACCCAGCTGTTCAGCTAAAATGCTCTCAAAGTGAATCAGTAAACAAGACATTCTCTGCCCACAGATTCATAGTCTAAAATAAGTGACATGGAGAAAGGGATAGGAAGAAAGAATGGAAAAAAAACTTGGTCATCAGTATTTAATCATAAGCCATATAATGACTGGATGGAATAGAAAACAATTCAGGGCAGAGAGGAGCTGGTCTTTTGAAAAGCTCCTTTTTTTCCATCTCCTTCTGATCCAGTCTGATGACTTGTATGTGTGTCAAGGTGCTGCAAATTAGATATAAGTTTCGTATATTATAGACAAAACAGAAAAAAAGGGGTCATGGTGAATTTCCTGCCTATGACTACTCCACATATTTCCCATTCCTCTGGGGAAACATACCATAAAATAGTACATTCACATGTTGAGAAATCTGAGGTCTTTGTAGTGGTGAAGATCTCATGATAACTGTCCACATAAGTGTTTTTATTTTTCCTTTTCACAAAATAAAAATTATGGCCAGTACAGGTATACCTCAATTGGTGAAGTGGATGTGTTTTCTAATATTACTTTTTTAACCAAAATTTTGGTACCAGAAGCAGAAATAACATGGAAAGCATAGGGGTAGGTTCACAGACTCTCCCAAAAGAAGAACATGTTTCAGGAGACTTTTTATTAGAAACTAACAATATGCACATGTGAAGTGAAATATGTAATGTAAACTTTGCATAAGCAAACAAAAACATTTTGAACCTTCAGTAGACCACTTGAAAGCTTCTTTCAAAATGCAACGATATCCACCTTGCCTTTTTTCTTTTATCACATAGCTCCTCACTGTAGCAATCTAAATGACCAGAGTTCTCCAACACTTCTGTTGCAGGATTCAAGTTGAATCACTGAAAACCTGGTGGGTGGCTTTAGGATTCCCCAACAGCCATCTCTTCTCTCTCCAGCAAAATGTAATCTATCACTACAAATAGGAGCTGACTCATCACTACAGCTTCAAGCCTTGGTGGGATTGTGAGTTTGACTCCCAAACTCATCTGCCTAGTGGCAAAGGCTTTTCTTTCCCACCAAGTGGAAGAATGGGAAGGAACTAATTTCTCTAGCGATGCAGGCTCAAAATCATTAGTAAAAAGAAGCTTCTTTTTCAGAGGCTTTCTTAACTGTCTCTAGTACCTTTTTCTAATTTGACTCATTGGGTATTGCCTCTATATGGCAATACTTTTAAATGTTAATGTTCATATTTTGTTGACACAGTTAGTTTTAGAGAATAAACCCAACACATTTTGTATTGCTTCACAACTTAAGCTAACACTTTTCAAATAGTTTCATATATTTAAAGTGTGTATCTAAAGTTGATATGGAAAAATGTAGTACTGCAAGCTTTAATTGGAGGATTAGCTAGTTAAAGATGAACGTAGGATTTTCCATGCAGAAAGAAGTTATATAAACTCAGAAGCTGTGTGTATTTGAGGACAGTTTTCTTTTCCTGTGCCAGAATTTAGATAAGCAGCTGGTCAGAATGTCACTATATTTTGTTCTGTGTGGAACAGAATGGATGATTATGGGATATGCTTATATCCATAAAGGCTGGAGATGAGATAGTCAAAGAGAGACAAGGAAGGAAGGAGAGAAAGTTAAACCTGCCCTTAAGTCTATATTTGGAAAATTGATACTGATTTAAAACAACATATGTGATCATACTAAAAATTTAAGGTAATTGCCATCCCTGATCATGTATGTTTAAAGATCAATCTGTTCGTGTGTGGACTCACATGATTTTATTTGGGTGGATAGGGAAATCAATCTGTGAGATTCTAGGACTTTTGTCAGGCAGAATGTATGGGATTCTATTGGTTGATAAATTGATGGCACCACTTAATAGAGTGAAATGTTGCTTGTGCTGATTCATTAACTGTGCCAAATATTAATCTGTGTATATGTTATACTTTCTCAATGTAGTGTCAGTTTGATTTGATCATTCATGGTACAGCTTGGAAAAAACTGATGTAACATAGAGTAACTGCCTTTCATTCCTAACAAGAAAAAGCATCATTTTTTAATGAATAAGAGATGAAAAGGTCTCTGGAGACTAGGGACTAATTTTCTTCCTCACTGTAGACCATACTTCACCTGAGAATGCAAAAATTGTCCAAAAGATCAAAACATGACTGGATGTCCATGTATGGATTGGCTTTGGGGAGATGGGGTGTTGCTGAACAGCTTCTTTATGCTGGCATTGGGTGTAGTTCTAGGCCTCAAGAATTTGTTTGGTGCTGGACGCTGACATGTGTTACTGCCTATAGCATAAGCTTTATTGATGGTAAATGATGCAGCAAATGATAGACGCTGGAGAAGCTTTGCAGCCTTTTTGGTTGTGTAGTCAAGCATCCCCTCATAGCCAGTGGTAGAACTGGGGTCCCAAACTAATTCTACCCAGGCCGTCACTGGCTGGTGATCAAATTCCCCATGAGTGGCTGCATGGGTTTCCTGGATTGGTGTCTACCCTTTCCAGGGTGAGCACCTTGGTAGATGCAAACAAAGACCAGCCTGCCCAGCTATGAGAACTGGGTAAGCAGGTTACTAACATGAAAATTCACTCCTCCACTCCATTCTCAGTTTTCATATCTTTCCCAGCCTCAGACTGGGAATGCAAAAAAGTATCAAACAAGATCACTAATACAAGTAGAATCTTCCTCTACCTCTGGATAGCTGTTAATGTCTGGCCATGATGCTACCAAGGATTCCCAAACTCATCTGCCTAGTGACAGAGGCCCAAATCACTCAATTGCTGCTCCTGAAAATGAAGGATTTTTTTTTGTTTTTGTGCCGGCAGAGGAATATGTGATACATATGTAGGTGGGAGGGCTCAAAAAGTTCCTGAATAGTTGCTTGTGGTCTATAGACTGTACATTATCTACCCTTGACATAATTCACCAGTTTTTCTTAAATTACTTGGTGTAGCCCTTTCTGATCTTGTAATCAAATGTATTGATATTCTAGAACAGTGTTTCTTAATCTGTCTGCTGTGGGGAAGTGGTAGAGGCCCCCCCCCAATACATCAGGGACTGGCACCGTATTTCTGCCCATTGGCTACAACTATTTCTGTTACTGGAATTTGCAACAGATCCACAGCCAAAAGCTGGCAGACTGGCATCAATTCACAGACTACCACTTCAGGTGGCGCTATTCTAGATCACATTAAACATACATGTTTTCAAATAAGATGAGAGAAGATGATATCAAAGCTATGCTCTGTTCCTCTGGTTTCTATTATGTATGCTCAGGAGCAGCAATTGAGTGATTTGGGCCTCTGCCACTAGGCAGATGAGTTTGGGAGTCCTTGGTAGCATCATGGCCAGACATTAACAACTATCCACTGTAGAAGAAGATTCAACTTGTAATCTTGTTTGATACTTTTTTGCATTCCCAGTCTGAGGCTGGGAAAAGAGAAATGGTCTTTTCTTTTCTCTTGTTTTGTTTATATCCTGGTTTTCTCCCAATATAGGACTGAAGGTGGCTCAAAGACAAATTATTTTTCATTTGGATTGCAGTATCGTTAAAGTACAGCCACATAAAACACAGCCAAGGGTTTTTTTCCCCAAGTGTTCTGTGACGCCACCTTTTCTTACATGCCATTTTCTTCTTAACTTCTGTCCTGCAATGTATTTGTGTTGTTCTTTCAGTATCTTATTTTATCTAAATATGCATTGAGGTAGTAAGCTGTTCCATTTTTTAATGTTTACAGTGCTATGTATAATGTTAACTTGATTACCAAATATTACTTCTGTTTCATACCGTATTAAATATAGTTCTGTAAAAGTAAATGGATTTGTGAATTATTCTGAGAATAAAGTAATTGACACGTTGGATTTTATATGGCTTGATTACAGGTAAAAAGAACCTATTCCCATGGTACTTACAGAGCTGGCCCAATGAGACAAATCAGCTTGGTTGGAGCAGTGGATGAGGAAGTGGGGGACTACTTTCCAGAGTTCCTTGATATGCTGGAAGATTCACCTTTCTTGAAAGTAAGAAGGAATATGAATAGGGAAGAAACTTTGGTATTCCTTTCCATACAAAATGACATTACAGTTGTAGAAATTTGTTCTACAACAGCAAAAACAGCTAAAAATAATCAGAAGCAAAGGTGCTAGTAAATGTCCTTGTTCCTTCAATTTCTTTATTTATATAGCTTGTGTTCTACATTCAGTTCAAGTTCTCATGTGTGAGGCTGTTGATTTCAGACTGTGCAATGAATCCTAATCATACTAACTAGAACAGATCCACTGAATCAGTGGAACTTAACATAAGTGTTGATGTGCCAAGTTACCATTAATTAAGTGGTCTACTCTGATTAGGGCTGTTAAGAAGTAGTTCACAATTGGTAGCATATTGATAATTCCAATAAAGTGAAACTTTCATGTTCAAGTATAATATTTTCACTTGCAGTCTGTCTCTTGTATAAATGGTCATCTTCAAAATGTCTCAGAATTTGATGTGAAAATGTTCATAATACTCGGGTAACATTGTGGGCTTCTACATTGTTGAAATTATCCTTTTTGATTTTTGAAACAGAGCTAGATATATATTGTTTTGAAATTTAATAGATGTTTCAGTTTGTGAGATTATCAAATATTTTAAATGGTAGAGTTTGGAAAATAGCTTTGACTTTTTAAATCTGTTTCTTCTCAGTGTACTTTGCCATGGGGGACACTTTCCAGCCTGAAGCTAGAGAGTCGTAAGGATAGTGATGATGGTCCCATCATGTGGGTACGTCCAGGAGAGCAAATGATCCCTGTGGCAGACATGCCAAAGTCACCTTTCAAAAGGAAAAGGTATGTAGAAAGGATCAGACTTATTTAAATGTTTATCGGAATTATTTGATACTCTCCTTCTTCAGTCTGAAGACTTTGACACCCCTCATCAGCATATGAAAATTTAACCAACAGAACAGTCAAACATTTTAGCATAAAAGCAGAATGAAAAGTTTAAATAAAACATTTTAAATGTTCTGAGTAAATGCATCTTTGCTTAGTGCAAAAAAAGCACCCACCTCTAAGCTTCTCCAATAATTGATTGCAACATCTGAGATGCCACAGCCAAAAATGCCTTATTCTCAGGCTACCATCTGTGTGACTGTAAAGGCAGATAGATTCAAAGAAAAGGATGATATTAGTAACTGGATAGGTTCATGTGGAAGAAAGTGATACCCAGGTCTTTGTCTTAATTGTTATTTTTTTCCCCAATTGTGTTTGTAAATATTCTTGAGTGGTTGTTTATTGCCAAAGGTTAATCCTCCCTAATTTTTAAGACCTTTACAAGGAAGTTGTTAAGTCCATATTATGGTCATACATGTATTCATTCTCTGGATGCTGCAGAGAAGCAGTGCATAATCACATGGGTTATAGGCGCATATAATATATATATACTATATACACAGTGGACACTGATGGCTTTCAACCTCTTGTGTGTGTTCGTGACCCTGGTAGTGGAGTTACTGGCCGAATTCATTTGGAGTGAAGTTGCTCAGCTTGTATTAATAATATAAAGTCATACCATTTAGAATTTTTGTGAGCAAGAGGCAACTTTTCTTCTCACACATTATATATTTTATATTCTAAAGACAGAAACTGAAAAAGAGGGAGAACACAATGACAAAGAGGTAGGATTGCAACTTATGTTTCTATGTCCAGTTCACAGCCAGTTACTTCCATCACTTAGTCACAGGAAAAGAGAGCACACATTTCTCTGTCCTGGGAGGAGAGTTTCTATGTGGAGAAAAGGAGAAGTGAAGAGTATGAACATGAAATGTCCAGAGTGCATATGTGTCTAACTTCATCAGAATTACCACATTCATGTTGTGGTAATTCTGATGAATGATGTTACAGTGCACTCCCTTGTTCTTTTCTAGAGGCAGAATGACCCCTCCTGTAGAAACTGCCCATTTTAAAGTCTAGAAAGAGTGCATTAAACCCAGGCTCATTGTGACTGTGAAAAAAAAAAACATTCATGGTACTGTAGCAGCTCAGTCAATTGCTAGGAAGTTCATATTATGACTATTTTAAAGCAAGTGTGTTGTTCACATTAATAAATTACTTTTAGTGAGTTTATTATGAGTTGAGGTCCTATAAATGTCACCCACTTTGATATTATCCAGTCTTTAGAAAATAAAAGGCTTCCTGTTATAGTGTTTGTGAATTCTTACCTTGATGTTAATATATTGACTATGTCTACAGGCAGAGTTCATGAAGCTAATCCTGAGAGCTATAGCTGTGTCAGAATTGTAATACAATCTAGGATAAAAACATAACCTCTGTAGTCTAATTTACGTGGGGATTCTTTTTGAATCAATGCCTTCTTTTGATTTTTCTCTGTAGGACATATGTATAAATTTATAGCAGAAACAAAGAAAGCTGAAATGAGAGGATTGATTGATTGATTGATTGATTGTATTTGTAGGCTGCCTTTTTCCCAGAATTGGGACCCAAGGCGGCTTCCAACAATAAATACACATTAAAACACATTTAAAAAAATTAAACACATTAAATACATTAAAACATTTAAAACAGTTAAAATACAATTAAAAGGATATACAATCATAAAAATACTTAAAGTGATATTCCAGTTACAACAGTTAATAAATAAAGCTATTTGGCTTATGTAAAAGCCTGTTTGAAAAGTTTTTGCCTACCAGAGAAAGGAGAGCAGTGGGGGGGCACACATAGCCTCCTGTGGAAGAGTGTTCCACAGGGTGAGGAGCTGCCACTGAGAAGGCTCTCTCTCGTGTCCTCACCAGGTGAGCCTGGGATGGTGGTGGGACGGAGAGAAAGCCTTCCTCAGCAGATCTTAAGGTTCTAGCTGGTTTGTACAGGGAGATATGGTCTTTCATATAGCCTGGACTTAAGCCATGTAGGGCTTTATAGGTCATAACCAGCACTTTGAATTGTGCCTGGAAACAAACAGGTAGCCTGTGGGGCTATTTTAGCATTATTATATGCATATGTGCTTGTATAATAGCTTGCTTGCTTTTTTTACACATGGGATTTCTCCATATGTACAGTTCCTCCTTTAGCATACTACTTATGAAGCTACGTTTAAAGGTAAATGTGACATAAATATACTGTGTGGATCTTTTTCCTTTTTTAACAGAACTACCAATGAAATAAAAAATCTGCAGTACCTACCTCGTACTAGTGAGCCTCGTGAAATGCTTTTTGAAGACAGGACACGAGCCCATGCAGATCACATAGGACAAGGGTTTGAACGACAGACAACAGCTGCTGTGGGAGTATTAAAGGCAGTGCATTGTGGAGAGTGGTAGGTATTTGTCACATTATTCAGGGTCGGCATCTGAAAAATACCCGCATAAAATTGGGAATAATAAGACAAGCCCCCACTGGGTGCTCTCTTTGTACATCCCTCTTAGTTTGCTAGTATAGAGGCAGCAGGAGGGCCCACAAGATAATCTGCATGATTTGGTCTAGTGTTGCAGATTCAGAAGGAAGAAGTCTAAATTCTTCTTCCATGTCTCTATGGCTCACATAAATGGGTCATCTTTGCCTGCATAATACGTTATTTGGAACTTTCTAGGGCTATCAGCTAAGCATTTTGGTGGTAGCCCCGTCCTTTGCTGGTACATGTGACCAGTGCAGTCCTGTGGTGAGTAGGTTGCTAATCTCCCATTTTTGTGAGTTACAGAGACCACAAAGAAGAAGAGCAGGTTGCTTACCTGTAACTTTGGTGCTTCGAGTGGTCATCTGGGAACTCAAACAACTCTGCCCTTCTCCTCCTGTCCTCCTCCTTGCCTGCTCCTACAGTGTCCAGTAAACTGAAGGACTGAGCAACTGTGCCGGTCACATATACCAATGGAAGTGGGGCTACCACCCGAACACTTAACTCAGCAGTTCTTAACTTGGGGTCTGCAGACTCCCAAGGGGGCCACAATGTCCTCACAAGCAGTCCGTGAAAGTTTGGAGAAATGTGATGAGCTTTTACAGTTAAAAAAGAAAGAAAAAGGAAGGAAGGAAGATCGATGGACAGACAAATGGATGGTCATACATTGATCTCAAAAGAGCAGGAATCTTTTGCTGGTGTTAGATAAATCATTGGTGCAAAGTTTCATTGCACTATCTCAAACTGTTCAAAAGTTTTTTTTAAAAAAAATTTGATGCTCTTTAGGGTTTTAAAGCTTGAGTTATGTTTTGGCACCCAGTCGTTACAAAAGATATTTAAATGGGGTCCATGGTAAAGAAAAGGTTAAGAATTGCTGGCTTAGCTGGTAGTTCTAAAAGGTTCTGAATGATGCATTGTGCAGGTGAAGATGATCCATTTGTGTGAGTTCACAGAAACCATTGGAAATTACAGGTAATCACAGTTACAGGTAAGCAACATGTTCTTTCTAAAGATAAAGATAGGAATTGCATGTCAAGCGTACATTAACACAGATACAGCGGATAGAGCAGGGCTTTCCGAACTTTTCATGTTGGTGACACACTTTTTAGGCATGCATCATTTCATGAAGCAGTAATTCAGTTTTACTAGCAAAACAGAGGTTAAACTGATTACACATGTGCAGTACCCAGAGGTGTATCTAGGGTGGGGAAAGGTAGCACCCCGATCCTGCCCAGTTGCCTGTCAAGGGTAGCAGCAGCGAGAAAGACAGCTCCCCTACCTGATCCTGGCCTGTTGCCATCGCCTTGGCAAGAAAAGGCTCCAGCAAGACCAATGGCAGCAGGAATGGCTCGGGTGAAGGAGGTCTTTCTCAGCCCAGGAAGGCGGCATACTAACATATCGCAACACATCATTTGGAAAGCCCTGAGATAGAGTGTAGCAGTATACTGATACAGTTGGGCAGAGGAGAAGTAAGTTGGATTTCTGAATCGAGCAATTTTTTTCTTTAGTGTTGACCTCTTGAATAATCTGTTTTAGAAATCTGTTCGGGAAGATTATTTCCACTTATCGCACTGTGAATTGCTTTTTGTTTTCTCAGTTGTAGAGTTCAATAAAAATTGTGAGATGCAAGTGAAATGTTAAAGCATTGTGACAGCTGTAAGTATTTGTCTGTCTGCTGGTAACTGGATTGAACTCTGTGGAAAGGGCAATAGCCATGACCAAGCTGGACTTAAAAGTAAATCCACCCTTTCCTGTCTTTGTGTATTATAGCTCTGAACTGTTAGAGGAGAGTGCAGTGTGGTAAAAATTGTGGTGGTTTTAACAAAAATGTTGTGAATTGGAAGCTGATGGTGTTGACTTATGAATAAGTCATAAACTTCCTCAGTACCTTCTGAGACAAGGAATACTGAACCAATATTACAGTGTATAATTTAGACAGGTTTGCAGGAAGCATATGATAAAAGCACTGTGGAAGGAGAGTGGGCACAATATCCTGATTGTGACACACTTCTGTGTTATATGTGAAATGAGTTGCTGTTTGATAAGAGGTGTACACAGTCTCATTGTGCATACATATATCGGAGTGCCAAACTTTGCAGGCAGCACCTTAATGACTGTATCAAATCCCATATCACAGATGTTTAATTAAAAGGTTGTGAATCCCAAAAGGAGATGAGGGGAACAATAAATAGTATGAGTGGGGTCTGGTAGATTACCCTTCCAGAATCTGAAGAATGTGGAGTGCTTTATATTTTTCTTATGCAAATGATCTGTGCCATCAGTGTGCTATTTGCTGAATCCCTCTTTCGTTTCCACTGTGTAATCATAATGGGAGTATGCAAATTGTTGTTGTTAGGTGCCTTTAAGTTTACTCATACCTATGCTGACCCTATCCTTGGGCATTGTTGGAAAGATTTATTCAGAGGATGTTTGCCATTGTATTCCTCTCAAGGATGAGAGACTGTAACTTTGCTCAAGTTCACCTAGTGACATTTTCTTGGCTGAGGAGGCACATTTGAACTCTGGTCTCCCAGACTCCTAGTGTAACACTGTAACTACTACACCGCACTGGATCTCAATACGCAAATGTATCTAGCTAAAAAGCCAGAGAAATCTCCCATGAAAATACTTCCTTCTGAATGTGGACTGCAGTTTTGTTCTGTTTTTCAAACTGGATGAAATAGCAGTGTTTATACTACAGATATCATATCAATTGTAACTGCCATTAAATTTCAACTTAAAATTGTTACTTATGAATTCTGTAGGAAGAGCCCAGTTTGTTTGGTCTTTCCTTCCCTGTCATTGCCACCTGTATCTTATGTTCACTGCCCAGAGGGGGAGGACAAATGATCTTTGGACAATGGATCTTTGTGTGGGTAAATGTATTAATGTTGGGTCGTATTTATCTGTGGCAGTCTGTATGCAAGAGATTATCTAGTTAAAAGGCTTCACATGTCTAAATAACTAGTTAAGTGACTGGAAACAAAAAAATCAACCTGAGGGAGTGATGAGACTTTAAGAAAAAAAAATCAAAACTAGTATGCCAGGAGAGATCTACAGAAAGAGAGTATGTGTACAATTGGATTTAAAACTGTAACCAGCACTCAGGAAGACAGAGGTTCTGTGTGTATGTGTTAGGCTTTCTGAATAGGTTTTCAGAGATACCTGTCAGTGCTTCAGGAGGCATGAAGAGTTCCATCCTTTTATTATTGGTTAGAAAAGTTGTCTGTTTAAGCAGTAATCCTGTAGTCATAGGCACCTAGGGATTAGTATGCAGGCAGCACATGGAGTTTCACATAGGCAAGTTACTGGGCTGGTTGAGGGAGGGAGGACTGAAGCCCATCTTAACATCCAAGAAACCAAGCAGATGGCAGAAGGAGGGAAGGTCCTTCCTTTGGTCAGGCAAAGTAATTCAATGTGCTCTTTCTGTCTTCTGCCAGCCTCCAGCAAGTAAGTTTTTTAAAAAGGCATATGTATTTACAAGGCTTGGTGAGACAGCTTTCTTTTCTGCTTCCCTACTTCTAGCATCATCCCAAAGCCCGTCTTTTTACATCATACTAATGAGCAATGACACACCTCATAAAAATACCTGAAGCGTTGTTCCATGTGTATGTATGTCTGGGAGCCTTCTATTCTAATCCAGTGTTTGTGAATGTGGCTCAGTTTTTTTAATGGGGAAACTGCTTTCATTGCCATAATATGGCCAGAATGTGAAGCAGAATTTGCTATATGCAAAAATAGGCCTGAGAATCATTATTACTTTCAACCTGGCTGTCTCTGTGTTGTCTTTACTTTTGAGCTGATATTCTTGTTTACTTTGTTCAACTCGGTGATGGATCCAAAAACAGAGCAGAAGTAATAGCAGTTCTTTTTTTGAGCTGGGATCCTTTTAAAATAAGTGTAAATATTTGAATAGCTTTTACTACATTTGTAACTCAGATTTCAAGTATTTGTACTGTGTTGAGCATCTGTGTAGTTAAATTCAGGCTTATGCTAAGATTGTACTCTATACATTGTGTTTTAAGGGTAGAATAAGTGTGTAATTTAACAATGAGCCAGCTAATTCCAGTTTAGTGTCCACTTCTTCTGAAATAAAGACCAGCATTAGTATTTCAATGAACAATGAAAAAGGGCCTCTAAAATTTGCATATGAGAACTCCACTATTTTCAGAGGAATACAAGACTGTTATAATAAAGCTTGAGTTTGGTCCTGTTCATGCTCTCTGCAAAAGAATTAGTCATCCCATACTCCCCATGATTAATTTCTTGCTGTAGACTGTATTCCTGAGGAAGGATCTGACAAAGCTGGTTCTAAGTATACTTGGCCTAAGAAAACCCTATGAAATTCATGGGGTCGCCATAAGTTAACAGGCGACTTGAAGGGGTACATGCATGCACACATGCACGCGCACACTTTTAGGAGGCTGCAGATCTCCTCCGGTGTGCTTGTGCAGCCATTGCTCTCTTATTAACTTTCTATCAGTTGGATCTAGATGTAGCAGCATGCAGCTGGGTTGGTGGAAGCAGACTTCCTCCTCCCTTTCTTTTCATGGCAGTCCATCAGAAACGCTACAGTGGGGGTAATTGTACACTGGGAAATGGGATGAATGGGAGGGGTGTCTGAAGGGGAACATGGCTTCTTTAAAATCAGATCAAGGTACTTTCCATGAACAGAGACCCATTCCTGAAAAGTGGTTGTTGTGTGCCTAAAAGACATTTCTGACTTACGGCAACCCTAATGTGAATCTATCAGGGGATTTTGATAGCAGGATTTGTTGAAAGGGGAGTTGCCCTTTCTTTCCCCCAAGGCTGAGAGTGTGTGACTTGTCTGAGGTCACCCAACAGGTTTCCATGGTGAAGTGGAGACTTGAACCCTGGTCTCCCAGAGTCCTATTCCACCACTCAAACCACTACACCACACTGGCTCTCTTCATGAATGGTAGTTACCCCAAATTTTGAGAAATGCTCCCCGTTATTCCTCAGCCCTACACCATAGTTTACCCTTTCTGCAGGGTCCCTTGACCCTCTGGAGTATTTGAGGAACTGCCTTTGAGGAAGAAGGTTTGAGGAAATTTGCATGCAACAGTCCTATGCCATGTGGCAGTGGTATGGACTGCTTTTCTAGTGATACATTGCAATACAAGGGGCAGGAAAAATTCTGTCCAGATTGCTCTAACTGGATTTGTCTGCTTTTATTTAACTATCGTAGAAAGCTAATACATTTTTAATCGGTGTTGGATATATGCTTGTTGTGCTTTTCGATTTTAGGCACAAATAAAAGAGGTGCTTTCTAAGGAAGTATAAGTAAGTTACTAGCATTTTTCCTCACACAGACACTGTTATAATCCATTGTTAGCTCTTGTGCTGCTACTACCTGTACAGAAATAAAAATGGTTTCAGTTGCATTCCACATGGAACTCTACAAACTGTGTTTTCAATGCTTTATTTTGTTGTATAGTTATCCCTCCACGTTTGCTAGGCTTAGAGGCACAGGACCCCCATGAAAGTGGAAAAACTGTGAATAACTCTGGGCCCTCCCGGACTATATTTAACACAAAAAAAGTATGATCACCATATTCAACCCACCATGAGGCATCAGGGTTCCTTCACAAGGCAGAAGTGGGTGGTTGGTGGGGCGTACTATGACCTCCACTGCTGCTCCACACCATTTTTAGTAGGGACTTACAAGCCTCATCTGCAGTTTCTCAGTCTCACAAGGCTTGCAGTCTCTATTAAAAAAGGCATAGGAAGGCAGCAGAGGTGACAGCAAATAATCTGTGAATAATCAAATCTGCAAAAGTGAAGCCTGCAAACATGGAGGGCTGACTGTATTTCATGTAATCTTAGTGGTTTAATTTTGTGTGTACAAATATTTAGAAAGCAAGGAACAACTACTCATTTTAATAGTAACCCTGATGGCAGTATGATTTTTTTTCTTGTATAGGCCTGAACAACCTCGTATAACCAAAGATGTGATTTGCTTTCATGCAGAAGATTTCTTAGAGGTAGTTCAACGATTGCAATTAGATTTGCATGAACCTCCACTTTCACAGGTAACTGCTATGACAGATAAATCATTTGAGAAAATTGCCATGCTTAAAAAAATGTTTGTTAACTTACTTCCTTTTTTCCCCCTAGTGTGTCCAGTGGGTTGATGATGCAAAACTTAACCAATTACGAAGAGAAGGCATTCGATATGCGAGAATTCAGTTGTACGATAATGATATTTATTTTATTCCAAGGAATGTTGTGCATCAGTTTAAGACTGTTTCAGCTGTGTGCAGTTTGGCTTGGCATGTTCGGCTCAAGCTCTACCATTCAGATGGAGAAAATCAAACGATCTATGACAAAGACCCACCAACAGATCCCACATCTTCTCTTGTAGGACTTCACACTGATGATGTAATTAATACAGCAAATATAAATGCCGCTGAAGACACCAAATTTTTAGGCAGCATGCAAACTAAATATGTAAAACAAGAGTTTTCATGTATGCAACAGGAACCATCAGCATCTCTCCGAAGTAAAGAGGAACCCACTCCTGTTAATGCTTCTGAAAAAACAATAGTACCAAATGCTATGGACTGTCGGGATGTTAAAGCAAAGCTGGATCATGGTCAGTTGTCAGAGTCCAGGTTTGAAACAGACTCTGAATTTGAACATGATGAAAGAGACTTACATGACAGCTTGTGTTCAGGGAGTCATGTGAATCTGGAAGACACACGACAAAACAGTTCAGCACATCCCACTCTGCATGGCAAACAAGAAGATGACTTTCTGTGTTGAAGTTGTTGTATATATGTTTTTAAATTCCTTTTTAAACATAATGACATAATGTAAAGATGCTTAAATTTTGTGAGGCAGGGTTGTTACTTGTCTTCACATCTGTTACAGAAAATAGTTTATGTAGCTTTGTAACATTCCTCAGTGCCTGTCCATAACTGTGAAAGTATCAAAGCACTTAGGGCCAGATGCACTGTAAACACTGCAGGTGTAACATAAAGAAGTCTTTAAATATGAGTTGTAGGTTTTAGAATAGAGCTGACATTTAACATATATTTTTTGTAAAATAAGCCAGAATTCTTTTTTGATGATTCCAGGCTTTTCCATAGAGCTTATTTATACTGATTTTTTTTCTTTTTAATGTGTCAGCACTGTAGTGTAAATAGCTTTTTTTAAAAGAAATCTTTTTAGTGTGATTTATATTGAAATGTGAGCCACTTAATAAAGGTTCATAATAACGATAATGGATTTTATTTTGGGGTCCCTTTTTAAAAAGTAAAAACGTCTTAAAACTCATTTTTAAATGCAAAAAAGTGAATATTCTTATGATGGAATAAAATGTTTGAATGCATTATTAGATAACAATCTTTCTGTTGAGTTTTCACAAAATCTCATTTTTGAGATGAATTTGGATGGGTCTTTCATATGATTGAACATCTCTTGCAGTATTTCAGCTGTGGTAAATTCCTGAGACTAGCAGTTGTTATCTTTGAAAATAAATCACCTTAAATGTGTGCTAAATTTAGGGGAAGCAACTCTGCTCACATTGTGTCTCACAGAATCCCACTGAATTGACACAAGTTATTTGTAACTCAGACTTAGTTATGATTAATTTCATATGGATCCAAGCCATTGCGTACCTGTTGTCTTGTGTTCTCCTATATCAGCCTTCCCTAGCCTGATGTTCTTCTGATGTTTTGTACTATGGCTCTCACAAGCCTTTGCCAGTAGTGACCATGGTGATCAGAGCTGTATTCCAAACCATCTGGAGGGCATAAGCTGAGGGAATTCTGTTCCCCTGTGTGACATATCTTGTTGTCATTCTGGAGGCTGATAGATTGTTAATCCTTTATTTGTCACCATTGTCCGACAATATCTGGAGGGGCACAAATGGCCTAGCCTTGCTTTATGTTGAGAGAGATTGACAAGTAGGCAAAAAGAAAATTGAAAAGGACACACTTTGTCATATCTGTATTTAAGTAAGTAGTAGTATGTTTGTCGGCTCTTATCCTCATTTGGTAAGAAAGTTGCCGGAAACAGAAATGGCAGTATCACTGAATGGAATGATAGATTCTTATTTGGCAAATATAGTGTTATTTCATCATTAATAGAATCTCCTCACAAAAGTGTTTTCCATGGTGTGAATAACAACAACATAATAGTAATAGTAGTAATAATAATAATAATGATGATGATTATGTGACAGCCATATTGCAGAAGATGGACTGAGCTTGTTTTTTGCTGCTCCAGAGACTAGAACATGAACTAGTGGATTCAAAATACAATAAAAGAGATTCCTCCTAAATATCAGAAAGAACTTCTTGATAAAAACTGTACAACTGTGGAATAGACTGCCCTGGAGGATGATAGACTCTCCCTCTCTGGAGACCTTTAAACAGATGCCAGATGATCATGTTCCACAAATCCTTCTGTTGTGCATTCCTGAATGGCACAGGGTTGGACTAGATGGTCTGATCCAGCAGGAGCAGCTGAAGTGTTGACATGCTGTGGCTTGGTCAGCTTATTTAAGCCTCATGGTTGTGCTGAGAAAATAGCACAACCTGGACCTTCGAATCTTGAAAAACAATATTTATTTTGCGGAATCAGGAAGTGCATTTCAAAATGCTTCTGAAGTGAATCTAAACTGGAGTGGGCAATATGTGGCCCCTCTGATGTTTAGCCAGCACAGTCAAGTGAGAGTGCCCATAGAAGAGGCAGTCCAGTAACAACTAGAGGGGCATGTTGCCTAATCTAAAGCAGAGAGATGATCCTTTTCCCTTTTCTTCATCTAAGAGTTTCTGACTTACAAAATGGAAACCAGGAACCACCCTCCACCAGGACCATACTCTCCTAGAAGGAAAATGTGTACTTTTCTTAAATGAAAAAGGCAGGACACCAACACCATTAAACCAAACTGATAAAGGAAGGATAGGTCCTTCCTGTGATGCCTTTACCAAGTTTAAAATGACCTTGGAGATAAATGGTGGTACCCTATGTCTTAAAATGAGGTTTGTATATTTACACTGCCTAGAGTACTAAAAATGTCAGATCTCTTGAAGTTTGTTCCTTTTGTAAGACATCCTGCAGGATGCCTTTCTTTTCTTTAGCTGTAACAAACAAGTTACATACTTTTGCCATCCTAGGATATTTATATATTTATTATGCTAAATAAGTATGCAATATGTTTGGTAGGTGAGCTGCAGGACAATCCTATGTGTGTTTCAGGAAGCTGAGTGAAATTTCCTGCTTTTTCCGAACCTCTACTGGCTTATGCCAACCAGAGTATACATTTGCTCTGTCTCTCTCTCCCATTCTGTGTGCATGTGGGGCTATGTTTATATTTACTTTGAGTCCAGTAGTATTTTATCCCCCTTCACCCCGGTTTTATTGAGAAGGAAATTTCCTGGGCCAACTGGAGGTTGGTATAGAGAAGGGGGGCAGTGATCCTTAGGCTTGTGGAGTGGAGGAAGGGGACTCAGATTGAACATATCTACTTATGCCACCTTCCAGAGCCTCCAAATTGTGTTAAGATTCACTGCAGAACCTCAGCAGGTATGTGAGGAGCCTCCATTGTAGATGTGCCCCTTTCCAGCTAGAAGACCAGTTGCAGGGAAACTGTAAAGAGGAGAAGCAAAGTCCTGTTAGTTGTGAACAAAATCTGTCTTGCATAAAAAGAGGAGTGTGAAGGAAGAGGAAACAAGATCTGCTTAGACATCTCGGTCAAGTAAAGCACCTTAATCCCACTTACTACCTCATTTCAATATTTGTATTCCACACTTCATTAACTACTCCAAGGATTACACATGCAGACATATTAAAAACAATTTGATAATTCAGTTCTGTAGTACCTGGCGAAGGAAGTGTATTGGAAGAATGAGTCCAATATTATTATTGGACTAATCAGTGGTTTCTTTCTGTGTTTTGACCATGTAAAGGTTATTGCTCAGTTCAGCTTTAATAGATCAGGAACTAAAACACTGAGGGAAATGGAGAGCAAATGCTTATGAACACCTCAGTATGTATGTTTCAAAGAAACTGATAGTCTTACAAGCTCAGAAATATTGCTAATTCTTGTGGAAAGTTGCAGTGAAATATATTTAATTTATGAACAACACAGATGCCTAGGATGATGTAGAATTTTGAAAGAAATTATTAAACTAAATACAGGAGGAAAAGACATACTAACTAAAAATGTTGGTGCAGTATTAAAAATAGAAAGGCAACATTATTATACAGTATTAAAAGTCTAAAGAAATATACCTAAATCTGATTGCCAGTCCCAACTAGACTCCTTGAATCAGTGACATTTAGATAATTAGTCTTATGCTTAGCATTTCATAGAATCAGAGCTTGAAGATGCCACAACCCCCTGCCATGCAGGAACACACAATCAAAGCACTCTTAACAGATGGCAGTCCAGGTTCTGTTTAAAAACCTCCAAAGTAGGAGACTCCACCACACTCTGAAGCTGTAGAGTATTCCACTGCTGAACTGCTCTTATCCTCAGGAAATTCTTCCTAATGTTTAGGTGGAATCTCTTCCCTTGTAATTTGAATCCATTGCTCTATGCCCTAATCTCTGGAGCAGCAGAAAACAAGCTTTTCTCCATTTTCCAAGTGACATCCTTTCAGATATTCAAAGATGGTTATCATGCCACCTTTTAACCTTCTCTTCTCCAGGTGAAGCATACTCATCTCCCTAAGCTTCTCATAAGGCATGGTTTCTGGGCCTTTTACCACTTGGGTCCCCATCGTCTGGACAATATTCCAGCTTCTCAATATCCTCCTTGAATTGTGGTGCTTAGAACTGGACACAGTATTCCAGGTGAGGTCTGACTAGAGCAGAACAAAGTGGTACTATTACATCCCTCAATATGGACATTATACTCCTATTGGCGCAGCCTTTTTAGCTGTCACATCACACTGCTCACTCATGTTCAGCTTGTTATCTATTAGGACTCCTAGATCCCTTTCACATGCGCTGTGGTCAAGCCAGGTGTCAACTATCCTATATCTGTATATTTCATTTTTTTTCCTGCTTAATATCATACCTTATCATTTCTCCCTATTGAGATTCATTTTGTTAGTTCAGGCCCAGCTTTCTAAATTTTTGTCATTTTGAATACTTCCCCTGACCTCCTACTTTGGAGGTATTAGCTACCTGTCCTCATTTGGTGTCATCTGCAAATTTAATAAGCAGGCCCTCTATTTCATCATCTAAGTAATTTATAAAGATGGTGAATAGCACTGGGCTGAGGGCAGAACCCTGTGGCACCTCAACTAGTCACTTCCCTCCAGGACGATGATGAACCATTGGTGAGCACCCTTTGGTGCAGTCTGTCAAGCAATTACAAACCTGTCTAATAGTAGTATTGTCTAGCCCCCATTTCGCTAGCTTGTTTGCAATACCGTGGGGGACCCTGTCAGAGACCTTACTGAAATCAATATAAGCTACATCCATAACATTCCCTTCATCTATCAAGCTATGTTAAGCACTTCCATCCTAGCCTCCCTAGACAGTGGGGCACCAATGAAGATCATAAATGATAGAGGTTCCTATGGAAGCAGGCAACCCTTCAGATATCCTTGCTCAAAACTAGGATCTGTGAGTCAAAGTCAGCGCCTTGAAATGTGCACAGGAAGAAAGTGAAACCCATTGAAAATGACCTAGGAATTGTGCTAATTAAGAGAAAGAAAACCTGACCCAAATAGTTGCCACTCAGCAATATATTGTATACTTAGCTTTGTGTTATAATTCAATCTTCATCAACCAAATACTACCCTTTCTGGACATATTTGCATTAACAGCTTTATTTCAAAAACAAACTGATGGCACAAGCCTTTTTCTTGTTCTAACATCATACTGACCAAATCTCTAATGCGCTTCTAAAATAAAATAAAACTGTACACTATTTTAGTTGCTGCATTTTATCTTTATGAACTCTTATCTACTACTTGTGGTGTAGTTTAAATTTATATAACCTTTCCCCAAAGTAGATTTATTTGGATCCCCATTGTCTGAACACAAATAACAAGTACCTGCTTAACAATTAAAAGATGCTGGAAAAGAGCAGATTACAGAAACTGTAACTGGGCAGCAGAATGATACCAAATAACACATTTTGGTTCTTGATTCTTAAATTCTGTGGTTTGAATCCATGTATCTTGCATGAACTGAAAAGCAAAAGACAGTTCTGCTGAATTTTCTGGATTCCCCTGTAGCCCTATATGAAGATGCTCAAATGGCCCCTAAACCTTAGGAGGAGGTGGGAGTCAGGAAAGCTCTCTCAGCTAAATAACATTTCATTTATCTCTGGATCCAAGCCAGTGCTAGCCATTGATTTATAATCCCTATAGAGAAACATTTTGCATTGAGAATAATTTTATTGGTTGCTTCTCTAGGGCTCACAGATACATTTACTGAACGCTATGCCACAATGCCCCTGATACCTGAATATGCTTACTTTTGCAATACCACAGAATCACAGAGCTAGAAAAGACAAGGGCTTTTCAGTCTAACCCCCTTCCCTGCTGGAATGCAATCAAAACACTCCATACAGATGGCCATCCAGCCTGTTTAGAAACCTCCAAAGAGGAAACTCCATCACACTCCAAGGCAGCATATTCCACTGTTGATCAATTCTGTCAGGAAGTCTCTTCAGTCATGTTACAGAAAATCATAAATGAATGTCTTGACAAATAATAGTACCAAGCAACTGGTAGTCTGCAGGGAAATCTACATTTCAAAGCAAATTTCATGCAGGACTTGCTGATGCTATAAAAATGTTTATCAAGGTGTTGTACTTGGAATGGGGGAAAAACATTTCAGAGATATTTCACTTACTAGCATTACATCTTATTTCAGTTTCTGTATACAACACTAGCTATACCTGAGTGCATCTGTTCTGTAATTCTTTGTATCAGTGCTGTTACAGAGCTTAATTATTTTGGAAGATAAAAGTCTTGCACAAAGACTTCTGTCTCACATCAGTGTTTAGATAATAAAACGGCTGCTGAAGTTGTAGAAGCTGCCCATCTGTGCCTAACTTTTGGCAAAAGTAATTCCAGCCATTCTAATATACTGTTGTGCAATGGGAAGTGTTGCCCTCTTGTGACCCAAATTTTGTAGACACAATACTTCACACAGAAAAGCATAAAAAACACAGAGAAAATACATATATAGAAAATATCTGGATGTTTTATTTACAATATGTACATGACATCCAGCCAGACAGCAGTGGTCTCCACTGGAAAGTCAGATCCAGCACATAAGGAAAACCAACATACACCTCTTTTTGTAGTTTAGGTGTGTTAAGCATATAAACAGGTTGATTTGAGATGTGATGCTAAATGACAAAAGGCTAACATCAGTTTATTAAAAAGTTAGTCCCTTCGTCCACAAAAGATGTTGTATCCAAGTTCTATCATCCCTCCAATGAGCAAAGCCCAAAGGGGAATAAAGACATAAGCTAGCCTCATTACAGTGAATTGCTGCAATTTCGCACAGAGGGCAAGGCAAAAGGCCAGCTTAAGCAACATTGCTACAAGGTACCAGGCTTTCTTCTTGAGGTTTAGAGAGCCATTGCGGGGATCAAATCCAGACTTACAGCGGCGAGCCATTTTCACTATTATCATAACCAGAAGAATGGTATCAAATATCCAAACAGGGATAAATATTAGGAACCAGTTCCATGGTGCTTTTTCATCCAATTTTAACACCAACATGATCAAGAACAATAATGTGAAGAGCCACGTGAGCAGCACTCTCTGTCCCAAGGTCATTCTCATTTAAACAGCTTTAGTAGGTGGTTTGTAAGAGTAGAAAGGATGGTCTCTAGAATAAAGTGAAACAAGAGAAAAAATAAATTGGATAGTGGAATGGTGTCCTGAATGTATATCAAAAAGACAGAGTATTGAACTATGTTTACACATGAAGCTACCTCTCAGCTTGCATCTTTTTAAAAACAATCTTTAACATGAAGAGTAGACTTCCATGCCTCTTACAAAATGTTTATATTCACATATCATTTAATATAGCATTTATATGATTGGCTTTTCCAGTAAACTCTTCTTACATTGTCCACCATATTATTAATTGTAATAAGAGTTTTAAAATGAATTTAATAAAACGCATCTATATACAGATATAAAATACAGCACAGCAGATAACTGTATTAACTAAAGTCCATATACTCGGGTCTGAACAACAGAACTTCACAATGCGTTATATCCTTTCCACATAGGTACCATACAAATCTAGACACTCTTTTCATGACATTTTACTGTTAAAATGTCAGTCAAAGAAGCTGGCAATGATAATATGGTGAGGGTACTAAAGAAATTCCTCTGTTCCACCCCTATTTCACACAACTACATTCCCTGCAGAGGTAGAACGACTAAATTGAGCAGAATTATCTTAGATAACCAATGGGGATAAAGGGTTCTTACCTGACCTACCCACACTTGATTTCAGAGTGTTTCAGCTTTTCTGATGCAAGGCAATCTCTTATTCTCTATTGCTAGGTAATCTCTTATGCTTAGTCTCTTGGATCGTTTTTTTTAAAAGGTATTTAGACCTCATTGTACAGATGCGGTAAAAAATAGTAAAACTGTAAAACCCCAGGAAGAAAGAAGCAAACTATTGCCTGAATGTAGTTCTGTTCTTAGTTTTAAACCAACAAATTTTCGAGGATTAATTTGACAAATTTGGGCCTAACAGTTTCAGATTAACAGCCTGCTTCTAACCCATGTTGCTCAGAATTAAAGTTTACCTAGGACTGCAGCCTAAAAATACTGTACCTTTTGATATTTACATTTTGCTACACATCTAACCATCTATTATTTAATGTATGGTAATGTGATATCAAGTTAGCTAGCCAACTGCAGTTCAACATATAGCCTTTGTTACTTTCAATGTTAAAGATATTTCCCACTGTTTTTGCAACTTTCCTGAGATTTGCAGACAAAATGACATCCCAGGAATCACAAATGCAAAGGACTGCCTAGTTTGTTACCATTATCCAAAAAGTTTTTTTTAAATGACATCAGGCCACAAGATATACAAGCACATACACACATATTTAAAAAGGAGGAACTTTTTATTGAAGTGCAACTGCTGTAACACTGTCATTTACCAAAGTACATGCACTTCCATCATTATGTTTGCTATTGTCCTCCTACTACTTCCTGCTGCAGTTTCTATGTTAATATATTAATAACTTTTGAAACGCATTTGAAATGCATTGCTAGTATCTGACATCACAAAATCCTAAGTGTTTCAAGAGTGAGAATGTGAGAATATTTGTGAGAATATGAGAACAATTTGTTGAGGCTCACAAATGTCACTTTGTATTGTTTGGCCAGCACTGTGAAATGAACCATGGAAAGCACCAAGATGAGAGAAACTGTAGAGTAATCTGCATCAAGGATGAACAGAGGGGTACAGTTAGGTGTTATATTTTTCATTTGGTTCTTGTCAACTATTGAGATTCTTGCAACACAGACTGGTTGAGTTTGGAGTTATTAAATCCAGCAATGAACTCATGAAGTATGCAGAAGATAATTTTCCAAACTGTTAAGAGATATTGTATATGCACTCTTGCTTTGTCATCTTATACACATAGATGGGCTATAAGATTGCAGAAGAACCGAGTAGACCACAAAAGTCAACAAGTCTAGTCAACTTCCTTCATTTATATTCCCCAGTTTGGCACTATCTCATATTAAAGTGGCAAAAAGTAGCTGAACTGCACCGTTTCTGACTGCAGATATATGTTCATTTAACTTAACTTTCATGTAACTCAGCATTAGAGAGCCACCATGGTATAGTTATTTCAGTGCTGAACTAGCACTCTGAAGACCAGGGACTTAGAAACCCACT
Organism: Ctenosaura bakeri; assembly: GCA_948474755.1. NCBI lineage: Eukaryota > Metazoa > Chordata > Lepidosauria > Squamata > Iguanidae > Ctenosaura > Ctenosaura bakeri. Next base: position 75,508 of record CAOLHI010003126.1, read on the forward strand.
CAGCCACAAAAACCCACTCTCAGCCTCAGAAGAAGGCAAGGGCAAACTCCTTCTGAACAAACCTTGCCAAGATCTCCTCATGATGCCCTTAGGGCCACCATAAGTTGGAAAAACAACGTGGAAGCACACAAGAACAACTCAAGTGTTCTGCCATAAAAAAAGTTCTTCCACATACAAAATTAGACATCAAGAAATGAAGTGATAGCTGAACATAAGCATGGACTTAATGGAGCCCCAATCTAGACACAGACACACCTCTTCAGTGAGAAGGAGGCCATAATGCAGACCTACACATCATTTGAGGGATACTTACTCACTGAATTATTCTTAAGTTCACTTGAAGCTAAATCATTCTTTATGGATGCTTATTGCTTTAATCCTTCTACTAGCATTATTGTTTTATTTTACAGTTATGCATCTCTGAGCTCTACTGAGAAAAAAAGAAAAGATTTTAAACAGTTATGTGAAAACTCTTTTGAGGATGCTCCAAACTTTTTAAAATGCCCTTTCATTGCTGAATACCTGAAATAGTGATGGTAATGCTACTTCTGTGTCTTTATAAGCCTAAACTGCATAATAACATGCATTTCCACAAAACAATTTCAATATTATCTTAGCATTGAGATAAAGATTCCTTCACTTCATTTTGGCAGGTTAGGCTGCCCTCAAAAGCTGTGACTGGTTAGAGTAAAAGATGGAAAAATGAGACAACAGATAACAAACAGGCAATATTGATTAAGGACAAGTATTCTACTTTTTTATCTATCTTAATGAATTTTTTGGAAAGATAAAGAATTAAAGGGAATAATAGAATATTTTGGATATAAAGTAAGAACTAAGGTTATGGCTAGCAGTCAAAAAAAGACAACACAATTACAATTACATCCAACGTTGTTTGAGAGAAGAGCCTCAACAGGATCAAAGACTATGGAATCATCAAAGGTATTAGAAGAAATTCAGCAAATGAGAATGGATATGAGGGAAGAATTGAAGGCAACAAGGACTGAAATTAGGACCACAAAGACTGAAATTAAACAAGATTTAAAATAAGAAGTAGAAAGTTTAAACCAGAATCTACAGAAACTTATCAAAGAACTGTCAACAGTAGATAAGAAGGTGGGAGAGTTATAGGGAAAAAATCTTAGATTGGAGGAGCAAATGGAACAATTGAAAAAAGAACAGCTGAAAGATAAAGAAACTATTAGGAAATTAGAAATGTGTCAACGAAATATATGCCTGAAATTAAAAGGATTAATGGAACAGGACAATGAAAACTTGCATGAAAAAGTCACAGAGATATTGGCCATGTTTATAGGTCAAAGAGTTGGAAGGTTTGAACTGGAGATCGATAAGATGTTCAGAATAGATTCTCCAATTGCAAAGAAAAAAGGCCTACTACTTGATATTGTTGTATATTTCATGAAAGACGAAATGAATGATTTAATTTTAGAACAAAGTTACATGGAAAAATTGATTGTAGATGACACTGAAATTCAGATTTTCAAAGATGTACCACTGAATATATTGACCCAAAGAAGAAAATATATATCCTTGACAAGAATTCTTCAGAGGTTGAATATAAGGTATAGGTGGAAACTCCCAGAAGGACTGTCTTTCTTCTTTAAAGACCAAAAATACAAGAAAACAATGGTAGAACAAGATAAATTCCAGGAAAGAAATTTAAAAATCTTACATTTTTTGAATTGTTTGACCATTTGTCAACAAGTGATGTTTGGAGATATACCCATCCATATGATAGAGACTATACTTTCCTTTCAGAAACACACCAAGCACATGTTACAAGATGTACGACAAACAGATATTCTGCCCAAAGTTATGTCAGACCATCCCCCAGTCTTGTGGAATTTAAAAGATAAGAGAAAACGATATATTTGGCGACTGAATGCTAGTTTGTTAAATGATGAGGAAATAGTAAAAAAAAGCTAAAGAAACATTGACTTTTTTTTTTAAAGAAAATATAAATGACAAGACAAAGATGAACGTAATTTGGGATACGTTGAAAGCTCTGATGTGAGGTTTCTCCATGCAACAACAACAACAACAAAATATAAAAAGGAAATAAAGCTATCAAGAACTAATGTTAGATCTCCAGGGAAAGGAAGAGGAATTGAAGAAAAACCCTCATAAAACTGTTTTACAGTATGAGATAAAAATACTACAAAAAGAAATCTCTCAGCTCATGAAGGAAGAAGTTGAAAAAAACCCTGAAATATTTGAAGCAAGTTCATTTTGAGCAAGCAAACAAAATAGGGAAGTGGCTCGCATATAAACTGAAGAAGAATCATAGAATCATAGAGTTGGAAGAGACCCCAGGGGCCATCGAGTCCAACTCCCTGATATGCAGGAACACCCATCAAAGCATTCCCAACAGATGGCTATCCAGCCTCTGCTTAAAAACCACCAAAGAAGGAGATTCTACCACACTCCGAGCAGCACATTCCACTGTACCAATAAGGAGGAAAAATGGCAAGTCTCTAAAGAAACCGGAATGGTTGACAAAAGAACTCTCAGCTGAGCTAAGTGTTAAAAGAAACATGTACAGGAAATGGAAGAATGGTGAAACCACCAAAGGGGAATTCAAGCAAATAGCCAGGAGATGTAGGGAGAAAGTCAGAGAAGCTAAAGCGCAGAATGAACTCAGGCCTGCCAGAAACATCAAAAACAATAAAAAGGGCTTTTTTAGATATGTCTGCAGCAAAAGTAAAAACAAGGAAATGATAGGATCACTATGTGGAGAAAGTAACCAATTAATAACGAGGGTGAGAAGGCAGAACTACTTAATACCTTCTTTGCCTCAGTTTTCTCCCAAAAGGATAGAAGTACCCAACCTGGGGAACAGGTAAGGAAGCGAGGGAAATGCAGCACAGAATAAGTAGAGAAGTAGTATAGGAATATCTGGCTAAACTAGACGATTTCAAGTCCCCAGAGCCAGATGAATTACATCCAAGGATATTAAAAGAACTGGCAGAAGTCATTTGTGAACCACTTGCAATAATCTTTCAGAACTCTTGGAGAACAGGAGAAGTCCCAGCAAACTGGATGAGGGCAAATGTCATCCCCATCTTCAAGAAAGGGAAAAAAGGGAATCCTAATAATTATCACACGGTAAGCCTGACATCAATTCCAGGGAAGATCCTACAGCAAATCATTAAATACTCAGTTTGTAATTACTTAGAAAGCAATGCCATAATCACTAAAAGCCAGCATGGATTTCTCAGAAATAAGTCATGCCAGACTAATCTTATCTCTTTTTGTGATAGGGTTACAAGCTTGACAGACAAAGGGAATGCTGTAGATGTAGCATATCTTGACCTCAGTAAGGCCTTTGACAAAGTTCCACATGACATTCTTGCAAAGAAGTTAGTAAAATACAGGCTGAACAGGGCTACTGTTAGGTGGATTGGTGATTGGTTGACTGACTGCACCCAAAGGGTGCTCACCAATGGCTGCTTTTCGTCCTGGAGAGAAGTGACAAGTGGTGTGCCACAGGGTTCTGTCCTGGGCCCAGTGCTATTCAACATCTTCATCAATGGCTTGGATGAAGAAGCGGAGGGCATGCTGATCAAATTTGGTATCAGATGATACCAAACTGGGAGGGGTGGCTAACATACCAGAGGACAGGATCAAATTTCAATACAACCTTGACAGATTGGAGAGCTGGGCCAAAGCAAACAAAATGAATTTCAACAGATAGAAATGTAGGGTCCTGCGGTTGGGCAGAAAAAATGAAAGCCACAAGTATAGGATGGGGGACATGTGGCTGGATAGCAGTACGTGTGAAAGGGATCCAGGAGTCTTCATAGATCACAAGCTGAACATGAGTCAGCAGTGTGATGCGGCAGCCAAGAAAGCCAATGAGATTCTTGGTTGCATCAATAGGAGTATGGTGTCTAGATTGAGGGAGGTACTGGTACCGCTCTACTCTGCTTTGGTTAGACCCCATCTTGAATACTGTGTCCAGTTCTGGGCACCCCAATTCAAGGAGGATATTGACAAGCTGGAGCAGGTCCAGAGGAGGGTGACCAAAATGGTGAAGGGTTTGGAAGCCATGCCCTATGAGGATAGACTTAGAGAGCTGGGTATGTTTAGTCTGCAGAAGAGAAGGTTAAGAGGGGACATGATAGCCATGTTTAAATATCTGAAGGGATGTCATGTTGAGGAGGAAGCAGGCTTGTTCTCTACTGCTCCAAAGACTGGGACAAGGAGCAATGGATTCAAGCTGCAGGAAGAACTTCCTGATGGTCAGAGCTGTCCAGCAGTGGAATATGCTGCCTCGGAGTGTGGTAGAGTCTCCTTCTTTGGAGGTTTTTAAGCAGAGGCTGGATGGCCATCTGTTGGGAATCCTTTGATGTGTGTTCCTGCATAGCAGGGAGTTGGACTCGACAGCCCCTGGGGTCTCGTCCAAGTCTATGATTCTATGATTTCAGAAAGAATTATTAAAACCATTACATGCAACTATCAAGGAAATAAAGAAACAAGGAAGACTCAAAACATGGGGGGAGGGATTGAATATTACATTGATTCCAAAAGAAGGCTAGGGCAAAAAAGGAGTCCGAAACGGCAGACCCATATCTGTATAAAATTTGTACAAAATATTCGTGACAATATTAGCCAAAAGACTGAAAACAATTCTACAGGAAATAATTCAAGAAGATCAGACAGGCTTCCTCTTGGGCAGATCTATGAATTACAATGTAAGAGGGTATTCAATTTCTGAATCAATTTTGTAGAATAGAAGAAGAAAAAATCTGTGTCGGGCCATTTCCGCACTAGACTGAGGCCTGAGGCCCCTCCCTAAACTGCAAAGTCCAAGATTCCATAGGATGTTGAAAGTGGAATAATAGCACTATAACAACCTAGTGCAGAAATGGCCTCAGTGAGCCAGTGGAATAGCAAAATAAACAGTGGAGCGCACAGAAAGAGATTGGTGGAGGTTTTGGAAAGCGTTATTTACAGAGTAGGTAGGAGGAAGTTCAAAGGGGATGTGCAACAGTTAATATATTAAATATTTTACACACACACACACATATATGTCACATACATGTATAGTAGCTGCGACGCCTGGTCGGTGGGGGGGTTTCATTCCCTCCCTCCCACCCGAGTCCTACGCCGAGACCCGCCTCGTTTCCCCTCAGCGCTTGGACCTTCCGAGTAGCGGACTCAGCCACGTCAGGTTACCAGAAGGAAAGAGGCAAAAGTCCCTCAGGGACGTACCAGTGCGGCAAAGGGAAGACACAACCCACAGGCACCGGCCCAGCCTCATCCACCCGCCAAGAGCGCCGCGCTCGGAGGGCTCCTTCGTTTCAAGCTACCCACCAGACGCGTCCCCGGCGCCCCCCGCAGCACCGCCGCCGTAAGGAGGGACCCCTGACGACCCGGCTCATCCCAGCGCGGCGGCGCCACAGACCTCCGCTTCAGCAGCCACAGGAAGAGACAAAAGCGAACGGGCTCGCTCCTGCGACAGGCCTACAGAGCATAAGCCCTGCGCAACGCTGTCATTGGCCAGAGAGCCTGTCTGTCGCAACGGCTTTCCACGCTCATTGGATTTACGCACCCGTTCCCGCCTCTGGTTAAACAAACATCGCCCCCTCGCGCCAGGAATACGCCTTCGTGTTGTCAGCTTCCTTTCCGAGAGTACCCCATTACAGCCTGTTCCTAAGCGGGTGTTCTCCGAGGATGCTGAACTGCAGCTCCCAGGATTCCAGACTATGGGTCTTCCTTACTCGGGCTGATGGGAGTTGAAGTCCAGAATGTCTGGCAGGCACTAGATTGCAAAGGCTCGTTTTATGATCCCGCCTCTCCTTTTCGGGCGCCTATCACAGTCGTTCGTTTGCAACTGCCAATCATTTTTTAGCCTCTGGCTTTTCTCTATTTTTCATTGGGTAAAGCGCGCCCTCAGTCAAGCGCTCCGCTCCTGCCGTTTGAGGGATTGTCGTCCAATGAGCACAGTTGTTGACGAGCGGCGGGGGGTGGTGGAATCAAACCCACAAAGGCTCACGCTAAATTTTTTTGGTCGGCGCGTGTCGCGTCGCATTACCTCCCCCCCCCCCCCGGGCTGTGGGAGGGATGGAGAGAGAGAGAGAGAGAGAGGGGAGGCGGAGTGATGATTGACGTTCGCCTGCTTTGGCACGGCAGCGCGCTGTTGCTGTCGCCGCCGTCTCAGGCGCGCGCCCGCCCGCCCGCCCGCCTTCCCTCCCTCCCTCCCTCCTTGGCTGCGCGAGCTCTCCTCTCCCTCTCGCGCCGTCTCGTGCTCTCCTTTTCCAGTCGCGGGCTGCGCTTGCCTTCGCTGGGACCGTTCTCTTTTGCCGCGTGCGGCGGTTGTTGGAGAACCGGTAAGATTCGAACCAGGCAGTCCCTTTCCACACACACACACACACACACGGGCGCGCGCGTCCAGGCACACACACGCTCTCTGGAACCGCCTGTAGCGCGTGAAGCTGAGTGAAAAAAAAAAGAGAGAGAGAGAGAGAGAGATGGAAGGACGCGGGGAGCTTTTTTTTCCTTGGGCGCTTTATGGGGCGGGCGTGAAGGAGAGAGCGGGAAGGGCTCTGAGGAGGGTCCGTGGAGAAAGGTGGGACGAGGACGGGCAGGGGAAGAGAGTGCCGCGGTCTGGGTGGGAAAAGCGACGACCCTGCTCCCCTCAGGGGAGGTCTCCGCGCTCCGTCCTCGGCTCCCTCAGCCCCTTCCTCTCCCCGTCGCGGCCGCCGGGGCTGAGGGAGCCGAGGACGGAGCGCGGAGACCTCCCCTGAGGGGAGCAGGGTCGTCGGGCATTCTTCTCTTCACACGGAGAGGCGGGGTGTGGGGTAGAGGCGTGGGGGGACGTAGCTGCAGACAGACCGCAGCCACTTGTGGTGGGATGCAGCTGAGGGCGGCGTTTCTCTGTGCGTCGGCCCGTCCTTGGAGAGGAGGGGAACGGTTGAGGAGGGGACGTTTCTGAAAGCGGGGAGGTGGCCGGGAGGGGTCAGGGAAGGCGCCGCGCGCATGTGTGGGAGAACATGGGGAGGGGTGCAGCGCCGCGTGCGGGCTTACAGTATGTAGAAAAAGAGAGGGTTGCGGTTCGGTGCAGTGCGGGGAGGGGCGGTCGTCGTGGTGCGGCCGCCGCCGCGGGGAGTTCATGCCGGGTCAGGAGAGAATGAGCGGCCGTAATTGGAAAGCAGAGAAGGGGGAGGATGTGCTCAGCTGTCAAAGTGCAAAGGGAAGGGAGCTGGGGTAGTTAAGGCGCCTTCCGAGGAACGGGACTGAGGGAAATAACGCGAGTCTTATTATAACCTGAGAAAACTCTGTGAAATTCATACGGTCGCCGTAAATCGAAAGGCGACTTGAAGGCACGTTATAACTGAGGCCATTTCCACACGAGTCTGTTCTAGCGCGATGATTCCACTTTCAACCTCCTCTGGAATCCTGGGGTTTGCAGTTTCGGGAGGGGCCGGTCGGCCCCTCCCGAAACTGCAAACCCCAGGATTCCAGAGGAGGTTGAAAGTGGAATCATCGCGCTAGAACAGACTCGTGTGGAAATGGCCTGAATTTTCCCTTGAGCGTCCAGCACCGCTGTTTTCCTGTCTATCTCAGTGTTCTTTCTTAGAATGAGTTTGGTGTTATCCCAGAATTACAGAAAATACGTGTGGTTTTGGATAGGGCTTAGCCTTAGTTCTGTGCTCTAGAGCCTGCTTGCTTATAAAAAGTACATGAGGGTCCAAGTAATCAAGGTTTTGTGTGGAGTCCCTGCTAGTTGGAGGCTTGTTGACTGCCATGGGTGGTAAGCACTGTTGTGGTTGTGCTCACAACTTCCAGGGAGAAATAAAAGTCCGAAAACGAAGGTTTGTTGAGGCCCTGCTTCTTTCATTGGGTCTTTAAATTGTTTATTTAATTGGAGGACTTTGATGCAGCTTTTCTGTAAGAACCACCAAGGCAGAGTACAACAAAACCTTTCCCATGGTTTTTTTTAATTATGGGGTTCTGTCTAAATATAGTTCAGGATGTATGATATTTAGGTTACTAAGTTGTTAGCTCCTACTTATGTGTTTCTTTTGAGTAAGGGAGTAAATTCTTAGATGGTTGAGGGAGGTAACTATTACATTTTACATTACAGAACCTTATGGTTACTGTGCAGAATCTCACTTCCTAAAATGCCAAAGATAGTAGTGTGATTTCTTTATTGTCAAGTAAGCTTAAGTAGCCAGGACCTGCCGATGCCCTGCAAAATGACCTTAGGCATCTTATTAAACCTGCTGTCAGTGATGTGATTTACAGTGCATGTCAGCTCTGTGTGATATGTTTGGTGAAGTCCTTTGAAAAATGGATTTTAGTGCAGAATAAGTGGATCCATTTAACACAGATAAAACAGTCTTTGTCGTTTTCTTTAGACTGAGCACATACTTTGATTTTATATTCTACATTTAATATAATAATTTGAGCACAAAAATGCTAGCCCTGATGCTAATATGTAGTTTATGTTTAGTTTTTGGAATTAAGCTGTTGTAAGCTGTTTCTATCACTGGTAAATATAGAATTATATGTGCTTGAAAGTATGGGCTTTCTTTGCAATGTGGTTATTTCTGATTCGTTAGTCTTTAGTGACAGATCTGTTTTGGTGTTTAATTTTTCTTACTGGAAAGGATTGTCATTTTCAGAGCAACCTTATATTTGCAGGAAGATGTTTTGGAGCCCAAGAAATATAATCTAAATAAAAATATTGAGCTAAACCCAAATAATCAGATTTAGTCCAGGGATTGGAATGATGGGATTTTCCAGATGCTGCTGGATTGCAGCTCCCATCAGCCCTAGCCAACATAGGCAGTTTTGAGGTATGCTATGAGCTATAGCCCAAAACATTTGGAGAGCTGCCTGATTTCCACCCCTAATTTAGCGTTTTAATGTTTGTTTTAGGGATTTTAAAAAGTTTTATTGGAAGGTACAGAAAGGATGATTAAAGAAATGTTTGTGTAAAACTGTAATCTTTATACTCTGTGTTTTTTATTGAATCATACTGGAGGAAACATGGTTAATGTAAAATATGAATAATTAATAGAATTAAATTTAAACCAATATATTATTACACTGGATTGCAGCTTAGAGGAGTTTTGTTTTGTTAAAAAGGGTTATTCCAGGAATGAAACTGACACAGAGATTTAAATGTTTCATTACCTTTGGCACATGAGGCATAGTGTTAAATCCAGCATCTTCCTACTGTTGATGGAAAGGCTTCACTCGCAGAAGTTTCCTCTGCCCATTTTTTTTTTGAAAAGCCTCTCCACAGATCATCCTATTCAGCAAGGTCACCTAACTCTGTGCACCATTTTCATTTGATGAGAAGGGGAATGGGGAAGTCCACTTCTACTAGCTCAGTTGCGTGTGCTTAAATTTTGATCCAGCCCCCTATCTTGAATGCACCCAAAAGCAAATGAATACTTGAAGATTAGTCTATCTTCTTAGACGTTCTTTACATAGGAGCCAGTGCAGTGCACCTTAATAACAGAATGGGTATACTTGTAGCATGATCCTGTTGCATTTACCCTTAATAGAGTTCCATGGTCTTAAGCGGAATTTAATTTCTAGTAAGTGTACCTTTTCTGTTTTAATTAGACTTAAGTTGTTGGCTTCACCTACTTTGGGAATGTGCACGTGCTGGAATTAGTGCATTAAATTCCTTGGCCAGGATCCCAAGAACTACTTTAGGCAAGCTTAATGTTTTGGTTTTTTTTAAATTGAATAGAGGTCAGACATGATGTATTGGAAACTGCTTTGAGAAGATCCCTAAATTTCAAAATCAGTTTGTGGAAACTTTTGCTTGAATATTCAAAGACTATAGTCCTCCTGGGTGTTTGTTGTTGCTTAGATTATGGGAACAAAGGAAGGGGGTTTCTAATGAAATCCATGAACTTCACCTCTTGTTGGCCCCCACCAGTTTAATACCTCCCACTGTCCTCATTAGCTGTACCTCTGATCTCCCATCCCTACTCATGAGAGTATGCTTAACTCCACCAAAATGGGAAAACTTGTTCTAAAACTGAATGTAAAAAAGTAATGCAGAGCTGCAGGTGAAATTACCCCCCTGAAACATACACATTGTCGCACAGAAACACAGTGGAGTGAATCAAACAGGGAAGTGATACAGATCCTTGAATACAACAGAGAGATTGAGAGGTAAATCCTGGCTCCCCCACCATTTCAGCCTTCTAAAAGAGTAATTTAGTGGTGCACCAATGCACAGTGATTCTCTGCAATGGAAACACTGATATGTAGAAGTAAACATTTGATTATTGTATTCTCTAATAATAAATAACTACCTTGACAAGGATGACAAGATATTTTTTATATCTGTTAGTGTATGAATGTGTGTGAACAGACCACTTTAGAATGAAAGAATTCTGATCCATGGATTTTTTCCCCTGATTCTCAGTACCAGAGCTCACAGTCCTTCCATACACAAATCCATTTTAAATTGTCTTCATTTCAGCAGTTTAATTTGTAATGTTTGTGAAGTGATGAAAGGTGACAAGAAGAAAAATCAACTCATCTGAAATGTGGTGCTGGAGAAGAATTCTAAGGACACCATGGACTGCTAAAAGGACAAATGACTGGGTCTTACATTAAATCAGGCCTGAATTCTCACTGGAAGCCAAGATAATTAAACTGAGGCCATTTCTGCTCTAGACTGTTATAGTGCTGTTATTCCACAACATCCTATGGAATCCTGGAGTTTGAGGCCCCTCCCTAAACTGCAAACCTAAGGATTCCATAGGATGTTGAAAGTGGAATAAAAGTGCGGAAATGACCTGAGACTACTGTATTTTTGGATATATCATGAGAAGATTTGACTCATTGGAACGGAAGATAATGATTAGTAAAGTGGAAGGCAGTAGGAAAAGAGCAAGACCACACCACAGGTGGATTTATCTAGTAAAGCCACAGCCCCAAGCTTATAAGACATGATCAGGGCTGTTGCTGAGCGGGGCTTTTGGAGGTCTCTGATTTGTAGGATTGAAATAAGTTGAAGTTAACTTGACAGCAAACAACAACAAATAGTCAAATAATTGAGAATCTGCAACCCTTGCTGATCTACTGCAAATCATTCACTGATCTACCAGTAGATCTGGTTCTACTAGAACTATTGCCTATTCCTGTGTTAGAAGATCCAGACTATGTAGAATCCACTAGCATGGTTCTTTCCTGTATCAGTATGCTCCATTTTCAGAAAGGGCAGTCATGGCATACGGACATATTACAGCAGCGGTTCTCAACCTGTGGGTCGCGACCCCTTTGAGGGTCGAACGACCCTTTCACAGGGGTGCCTAAGACCATCAGAAAATACGTATTTCCAATGGTCTTAGGCTCCGTTCCCTCCTCAGTGGAGGTGCGCAAGCGCGAGCCATGCGCTCGCGTCCTGCCCCCTGCTCAGAAGGAACTGAAATCTCTCCTCTTCTCTGCTACCGGGAGAACCTCCCGTCTGACGGGCCAGCTTGGGGAGGGTGGCGGCGGCACGGGGGCAGGCCCCCTCCTCGCCACGGCCCCTGCCCCACTCGCCATGGAGGGGGGTGCTGCGGAAGGGCCGGGGGGGCCGCAAGGCGGCGCTTTTCTGGGGGGGGCGAGCTGCACCTGGCGCAAAAGACAAAGGCAGTGGAATTCCTCCCCCCGGCCAGAGTTGACACTCTGGAAACTTTTCCCACACTGCCCCCCCAGCAGAAACGAGAACGAAGTAGAAGCAGAGCCCAGGGGGGTTCTCAGAGTTTTTTCCTGGGGGAGACGCACGGCTCCTCTTTCCTCCCTGCCCGCACCCCCGTTACTGGCCAGTGAGGCGGCCTTTCCCGGGGAGGGAGGCATTGTAAATAATAAATAAATAATTTTATGGTTGAGGGTCACCACAACATGAGGAACTGTATTAAAGGGTCGCGGCATTAGGAAGGTTGAGAACCACTGTATTACAGTATACATTTTTTTTATCTGTTCCAGAGTTTGTCACGCTTTCCTGCAAAAATTTCCATGATATAAACATAGCATTTGTTAATCACCATATAATCTGTTAATTTTTAAATGGCCCATATGGTATGACTGTGGACAGTCTGGATAGGCCAAATTCTGTGTTGGCCACAGTTTTTTTTTTAAGAACAAAACACCTCATGAGGTTCTGGGATGGCTGAAGTTGTATAGTAGAACCGTTCTGTGGATTTTGTTGTCACCAGTTAGACTGTGTCTCATAACCTAGCAGTGATAAAGCTGTAGTCTGAACGTGTCCTCCTGCAGCTGGTCAGCAGGCTTAAAACCTGAGCAAAATACAATTCAAGTAATATTGCATGAAGTTCTTAGCGAAAGTTAAAAGTGTGAACAGGGCAAAAAGCAATTATGAAAATGGTACAGACATTATTCTTCCTGTACTGCAGCATAGTTCATTTCTCAGTGACTAGGTAATGGGTTTTTCAGGGTACATGTATATATAATTCCACAGCAGAAACTGTCTGAAATTGCCTTTATGACAGGTCATTATGAGGAGGAATTGCGTTCATTTTTAAATGACATACCCACAAAAACATGCAATGCTTTTGAAAATAATGCTTATGAACACTGGTGGGGGATTTGTTAAAACAGTGTAGAGAGGATTTGTCAGGAAAGTACATTTAGTGAATATCCCAGTTTTTTGGTGGTTTCCTGATTTTAAAAAAGAACCATTCCTACACATTTCTAGAGCTAAACTCTTACAGTGTAAATTACCTGCCATATTGTTCCTTCTTAAAAAAAAAAGAGAGAGAAAGAGAAACGCTAAATTTTGGCAGTACTCCATCCCCTGCCTCTATATAAAATTGCTGTATCTCCTGTTAGAATTATTAAAGCAATGGAATTCTTTGTCAGACTTTACTTGTCTAATTGAGTCTTTCTCAGATTACCCTTTACATTTTACATTTATTTTATTTGTTTTGAATATGATCCTGTTAATTAAATTATTTTATCTTACAGCAATTACAATTAATATGTTCTGTGCTGTCACAGAAAATTGTTTAATATGGCTTTCAAGATAATGATCTTTTTATTATTATTTTGGATAAGGTAATAGGTGATAGCTGTCCAGGAGTATGAGATGCGTGTGTTTATGTGTGTGTATAAGAACAATGAAGTAGTAGAGGAGAAAGTTTATGTATTATAGGAATATGGTAGTTAGCATGGTTGCTTCTAGTCGTAACAACAAAGCTGTAGTTGTGTGGACAAAGTGCTGGCATTCATGGTTCTGCTGGCACAGGCAACTGAAAAGAAATGGGAAGTCTTTCTTTTCAGTAGCCTTATGGATGAATGATTTTATTTACTGAAGTAGAGCTTTGTCATAGACAAGGACCTCTGTGTATACATATTGCATGGTACTTTTTTTAAAAAGTTCTTGTTAGAGATGCTTATTTATTTTTACATAGTTACAAGACAAGAAGAAATGTAGGAAGAAATGTCTGTTTGTATCTTTGGATGAGGCGGCTGTGATTGAATAATGCAAAGTATTATTTATGGCTGAGATTCTGCATAGCACACACAGAGCATCATCACTTCATGCATGCAGCTCTGTAACTCATCTTTTCCCAGGCAGCTGCCAAGCTCTTTATGGCTATTAAACATGTGGAGAAGAAGGCACAGAGGGAAGAAACCAGGCAGTGGGAATTACCTCTCATTCCTTCTGCAATTTCACAGAAAGAAGAGGAACAATGCCCCCACTCTCAGTTCACTCTCACTGTCTAGTGAACTGCAGTGGGGATGAGAGTCAGTCCCCCTGCTCCCTTGTCTCCCTCTCCCCCCCACATGTTTAATGGCCACACAGGACTTAGCACCTGCCTAGGACAAAGTTTGTATGGATGAAAGAGGGTAGAGAATATTCTTTCCACCGTGTTCAGAACAAAAGTATGCATGTCTAAAGTACATACATACCATTAGCAGGTTTCTGGCCTATATATTGTAAAATAGTGATGAATATTGATAAAGTATAATGACTGAATATCAGAGTTTAAAAGCTGCTAATAAGATGTGAAACATTTGGAGGCTGTTCTCAAAAACCATTTCTTGGTTTCTGTTGATCATTTCATATGCCTTTCTCAGTAGGCTACTTTCCACATCTTGCTCTGTTCCACCAGAAGATAAAAAGGACACATTCTGTTGTTCAAGAGTAAAGGGGTTCAGTCAGCCCCCTTTCAGTTCGTGTTCCATTTTCGTCCACTCTCTTCTTTCTGTAAACTGCATGAGGAAGCGTATTTCAAATAGTCCAGATAAGGTGGAAAGGCAGTCTACCCCAAGAAAGATACCAGTAAAACCACAGCTCAGTGAACTAGATAGAGAAAAGAAAACAAGGCAATGAGAATACATATTTGTGTGTGAACACACACATGCACACACAACACACACATGGGAAATCAGTTCCAAATCCACAGAGAAAATGTAACAGTGTAGTAAACTATGCATGTAGCCAGCTTATGTCAGGAGTCTGTTATGTAACACCTTACTTGGCCAGGATGATCATGGGACAAAGAGGGGGCTTTTACCAGATATTTATGCAGTTTTTAGTCAAGATGATTCTGAGTGTCAACTTTACTCCTTTGGCCAATGATGCATATAGGCAGGAGATGTCTCATGAAGGGGGTTATCAAAGCTACCAACTCTGGGTGGATATGAGAGCCCAGCAGGAAGGATGCTAGCTTTCCAGTCAGGCTATTTTTGTATTTTAAGATGTTGTGGAATGGCATGTACCAGGATGGCCAGTGCTAAAGGAGACTGTTTCCCATCTACTGTAGGGAACGGTAATGGAACAAATGAATGAGGTCTGGGCTGTCAGGGTGTTGTGACTAATTGAAATAGCAAGTTTTCAAAGAAATAACTGTTTTAGTTTCGTTTAGCTTAAAAAGGAGGAAAGCAAGGGGAGGGAAAAAGGGAATATAGCAGCACCTTAGTCTTCAACTGGATAACTCTGGAATGCTCTTAACTGGGTAACACTGGAATGCTCCTGGTGAGTGTATGCATTGTGTAACATGTAACAGGCCAATGGATTGAACTATAGTTTTCAAAAACTATAGTTTGTGAAACTGGCTAACACTGGCCAAATCTGGCTGACACTTCCAATAGTAACAAAATGGGAAGAACTAAATAGTCTGCTTTTCACTCTCCCCATTTTTTGAATGATGGTTTTTAGTCATGGTTTTATTCCTCCATACTCTTTATCCAAATATTTACACCTACCTAAATTAAGAGGCATTTGGCAGGATTCTGTGCTCAGATACCTCGTAGTTTGTTTCAGAATGAAATAAACACTAATTTAAAAACATCATCTGGAATTATCTATTTAGTTGTCGAGACAATTCTGTGCAGCTATTAGGTACAGCCAAAAAGACCTATAAAGGGAAAATGTTGCTCATATGAATATAGCAAGTGATGTATTTTAATGATGATTTAGTACACTTGGCTTCCTGATGTTGGATCTCTGATTTTTAAAATATAAAAATATTTTACAGTCTTAACAGCACGTAGCTATTTGGGTCTGAGAACACAAGTCATGTTCCTTCTAGAGGAGAGATGGGAGTGAATCTGAAAAGGAACAGAAGGTTTCCCCCCATTTTTTTAGGCAGATAATTCAGAGAACATGATTTACCCCAAATTTGAATGTCTGTAGTTGGACTACACCTGACACAATTAAAGTTAAAGCACTTGTAGAATCAAGAGTATAAATACTTAAATTTTAAATTGTTTTGCAGATTTATCTCTGTGTTGTTTTAATTGGTATTTTGAATAGACACTATTACATTCATTTTAACAAACAGATCAATATTTAAATACCAAACCTTTATAGAAGTAACCAAGTTAGAGTAGAAATAGTTCCCAAAGGTGCAGAACGCATTTATGATAACATGAGCTTTCATGGACTATGAGCCACTTGGTCAGACATATAGTGCTATCCAGAACTTAAGATATATTTCAGTAAACATGCTTGAGGATGAGAGCAGAGACAAAGCAGTCAGAAGGAGATTAAGTGCAGAAAGTATTGACAGTTGGAGTTACATTATTAATACTATCCATTCACAGAATTGTTGCTGATAAACATCCTGGCACTAGATAAGCCAGTTAATATGTTGTGTGATGGGTATCCATTATATTTATTCATAACTCATGATATGATTGGAACATCCTAATATCTTGTCTTTCAGTGCTCCAATTTCCCTCTGAAGTTTATTTCCACAGCAGGCTTTGTTGATGTCAGTGTCACAGTGCCCTGGGAAGCCACTGTTCTCCCACTGGTTTTTAAAAACTGCTGTTTCTGTTGTTAGATTTGGTTCCATTTACTTGGTTGCACCAAGACTAGCTAGTTTGTCCTGCAGAGAATGCAGAACGATATTGATAACTCAAGGTCACACACAGTGTTTGGGAAGATGAGTAACAATATATGTAGATAACATTGCTAGATCCTGTAATAGTGTTGGCAGAATAGCTATAAGGACATCTGGGGTTTTAACAGGGTCTTGTGCCTCTGTTTGCTCTTTTGTTATGCAGCCTGCTGTTGTTAGTGAGTAGTTGTTCAAGGTTCTGTATTTTTGTGTTACTGTGCCCAGGCTCACTGCCCAAGTCTGTGAGATGGTAATGTCATTGGCCTGGATGATTATACTCATTGATGATACATGTGGCTTCAGCTAAGGCCTGTAGATAACAATAGGTTGTGTTATGTTGTGTTGTGTTATGCCTTTTAACTTTGACTCTTTCCTGTATTAATTTATTTTTGTTTTAGGGGGTACCAGTCTGGTCTTGTCAGTCTTTTTCCTCCCACAGTTATTGGGTAGATATTAAAGTTTGAGAAGTGCCTGTCATAAATCATAGTAATATATAAAACCATTGCACTATATTGACTTTATTTGTTAGCTGATCATACCTGAAGCATACTTTCAAAGCAATTGTGGACCACACTAGATGTGACATCAAATGTGTTCTTGCATTTGATGTGTTATGTGGTTTAGAGGCAAATAGCCACCATGGGGAATTAGAAGTTTGGGGCGGAGAGAAGTTTAATTCCTTTTTCTCTTGTTGGTGATCCTGATGACAGCCACTTTGTTGCTGCTATTGCAACACTTCTGTTTGGGTTCTGAGGCAGGCTACCGCTGTCATTAATAGGAATGCATATGATATCATTAGAATAGGCAATATGTTAAATTTAAATTACATTTAACTTCATGTCTAGTTTGGCCCTTAGAAGATGATTGATTTGTGGGGATTACTGTTATCTGAGCAAAACATTATAGAGTGAAACAAGCTTTATAACTGTGGTAGTATGGAAATATATAAGTTAGAGTTATTGGATTGCCCTTTCGATGGGATGGGGGACATCATGGAGTGAGTAGGCCTCACGTAAGTCAAATTTGCCTCTTTTGTGAAGAGAAGAATGCAGAGGAGAACATTTTGGTGCAGAACAGATTCTGTGCCCATGTCTATAAGATGCATTCTGCCCCATCTATAGATTTACTATTAGGAGAAGGAACTCTGTTTTTCTTTTCCTCCATTTAGAAGTAACTGTGGGATTTCATCTTTTTGGACATATTCCTCCTAGGTACTTGAGTGGGCAGAGATACTTGTAGAATCCCATTGTTACTTTCTCACTTCGGTCCATGTTTGTTCCTCATAGGGAATGAGGGTGAGGCAGAGGAAATCACACTTTTGGAGAGAACAGCAGGATTTCTCCCCTCACCCACTACCTGCCTTCCCAACTGGAATAAAAACAATTCCAGACAGTGAAGACTTAGAGAGAGGAATCATTTAGACCATTTTCACAGATTTTGTTTGTTTATATATTATTAAAAATAACAGATGCCTTGAATGGATAAGACAATGATATGTTGATAGTTCATGCTGCCATTGCAGGGGATTTTTTTTGTTTTTTGTTTGTAGTTTTGTCTCCCTTCCCCCTTAGAGGTCTTAATGTCAGGACAACTAATGAAGAATGGCACTCAAAGGAGTCTTATCTATTCATACATTGAATCTTCATTATACAGATTATAGCTGAATCCTAAATTCCATGGAAACAAGTTGTTGTAGTTGTTGTAGGTGGTTACAGTAGATGTGGAGGCTGTTTCCAGAGAATAGTTCTACCATTGGCAACTGATGAAAGATTACCAAAAAAGCCAAATCTGGGTTTAGGCTATATGAAGAACTATCTTCCTATATGTCCGTGCTTGGGCTCTAAGATCTTCAGGGGAGGCCCCAGTCCTACCACATTTTGAGTCACATTTGATAGGGATAAGAGAGAGAGCTTTCTTGACGTTTGCTTATAGGCTTTGGAGTACCATTCTAGCGAGGGTAGAATGTCTCCTTCCTTGTTGCCTTTTTGCTAGCAAGTGAAAGCTATGTTATTCTGGCAGATTTTAGGAACTGACAGCAAAGAGCTTTTAATTGTGTCCTGTCATGTTGATTTTATCTTCTGTTTTCAATAGGATCTAAATGGTTTTGAGTTTATAGATAATTTCAAAAAGCATTTTTCTGTATTTTGATTTCTGTAATTGTATGAATTATAATCTGTATTATAATTATAATCTGTATTTTTTATTGTAAGTACTCTGAGTCTCAGTATTGGGGAAAATTTGAGATATAAATGAATATATAATAGGAATATAAATCTTAGATATAGTAGATTTTCAAGATGCTAAGAAACAGATTGCGTTTATATGTGCTTCTCTTTAGCTGCTTAAGATTAGAATCATTGTGGTGCTTTGTGTTGGCATAACTGTGCTACTGTTAGAGGCAGTACAGCAGCAGCAGAGAAGAAAGGAAGAGGAAGAAGCAGCAGCTGTAGGGGAATGCAAGGAAACTTACCTTGACTATCATCAGAAAGAAAAAGCTACTGGCTTTGAGTAATTTATTCCTCTGGGACCTAGTTTCTGCACGGTGGTGGTGTCAGTGTCTGGGGCAATGAATCTTCTCTGGATTTCAATGTCAATTTTAAAGGAAGTGTCCAAGGTGCTGAACCTGTTTTAAAGATAGGGGATAGCACTTTAGCCATGTCTTTTAAAGTTCAGACTAAAACCTGGAATGGGTTCATGGCCTATTATTTGCCAGTGCTTCCAAGTGAGTTCTGGAAAGGCTGCCATGGGACAGGCAATTTTTCAAGACAGCTTTCTCAGTACAACTGGAAGTGAAGCACTGGCAAAATAGGATGTTAAGAGCCAGAAGCCTTATAGTCACAGTGACAATGGAGATTTTTTGTTTTTTGTCTTCCTTCATAGCAGCTGTGTGACCATGCAAAAAAAGTGTTGCATTAGCTTAACTTCTTCTTCTTTTTTTACCACAGTGTTCCAGCAGGATTTTCGCCTTATAATATTTCTTCTGGATACCCCTCATGTGTTTTGAGTTTAGTATTCTTGTATCTGTGGCTGTGCAAGTGTGATAAACTAAAATATCTTCAGACTTTATACCAGATCCCTGCCTAAGATTTAAGGTCCAGGGGAAAGATGGAGAAGACCAACAATAATATTGTTTTCTGAGGATGATGCTTTTTTCCTAAAAAAATGGAAGAATTGAAAAAAATGGATTATGAAATGTTTTATTTAGAATGATGAGTAACATGTTCAAAACAGGCTATTTACATATCACTCACTAGCTTTTATCATCTGAAACCATTCCTAAACACACTTAAGGCCTAATGCTAGAAAGAAACTTTCAAATTTTGCAAAATACAGACTAATGTCAATATTTTTTCAGGAATGAAGTTCAGGATTGTGCCAAGCATATCTATCCTTCAGCATAATAACAAGGCTTTTGCCTAACATAGCTCTGACTGAGTTGCTTCTTTACTGTTTCAGATTGCTGCATCCATGCTTGGAAATAGTCTTCTCCAAATGAAGAGATAAACTGATGTGTTAAAAGGGCAGAGAGGCTTATCAATCTGGCAAACCTTCAGGGTTTTTTTTTTGGTATTTGTTGCGATGATAAAAATGAAAGGTCAGAAAAAACTAAACTGCTGATAGCTAGAGTTCAGGAAATGAAACTGATAAAAGTTTCATGTGACAAAAATAGTATCTCCCCTAGGTGCTTTTCTCTTCTTCCAATGCTGCTGGCTGAAATTTTTTGTGGTGTCAGTGAGGGCCAACCTAAATGGCACATTAATCGTGTGAATGCATTTTACATGCCTGTTTTGATGCCTAAGTGGTAGATGCAAGGAACTTTCCCTACTGTCCTGTGTTGATAAGCATATGCAATTGGCCCTCCACTTTCGAAAGGGTTAGGGCACAAGACCCTCATGAAAGTGGAAAAAAACACAACTATCTTCCTTTTGCCTGCCTGAGTGAGAGAGAGAGAGAGATAGCACATGTGTCCATTCCTTCTTTCACTATCTGGCCACCCACCCGAGAGAGTGAATGAGGGAACACATATGTGACCACCTCCTCTCACTCCCCCATTCCATCCCCTTGTCTTGCGCCCACCCACCTGAGCACAAAGGAACACAGGTATTGTGCCTTTCCTCCTTCTGTTCCCCCATCCCATCGCTTTGTCCCCTGCCCACCTGCCTGAGCACAAGGAAATGCATGTGTGCACCTTCACTCTTCCTGCTCTCCCTGTCCCATCTGCTTGTCCTCTGCTCACCCACCTGAATGAGCAAGCAAGGGAATGCACATGCATGCCTTGCCTCCTCCTGCTCCCCTGCCTGCAGAGGAATGTTTAGGGTGGGACAAATAGGGCACATGTCCTGGGCGCCAAAGCCAAGGGGATGCAGAAAAGCCATGCTGGAAGATTTAGCAGAGGAGGAGGAGGAATCATCGTCCGAAGGAGATGGATGCACAGGGGACTGGAACTTTCTCTTTGACGGGAGGGTTGGTGGAGAAGGAATGTCAAGGAGCTTCGAGTGGCTTCTTCCCCCTCTCTTTTTTGGGGAGAAGAGCTAAAGAGTTATCTTTAAAAGAAAGAAGAAATTGAAGGTTAAAAACGGAAGAAGACTCAGTGACATTTTACAGTCTGGGCCTGTTCCCTTTGTGTGTGGGGGGAGGGGGGCTACTAGGTGTGTGTGTCTAAGTGCCTTTCAGTAGCCTGTTGACTTACAGCAACCCCTGATTTTTTTCAGATGTTTTTCTTAGACAGGATATCCCAGAGGTGGTTCTACCAGTTTCTTACTCTGAAGCAGAGCCTGCAGCATCTCATCTTTATTGGTGGTCTTCTGTCTAAAGGTTAACCAGGGCCGACCCTGCTTAGCTTCCAAGACAGGATCTGATGGTGCTTTTAGGGTATTTGGGAGGAGCAGAATTTTTCTTGTCGGGAGAACAAAGCCCTCATTTGGTTTGTGCCACCCTCTCCCAGCTGCACTCCTGCTTTTGGGCACCATGATCCACCTCCTCTGATCAGTATTTCGTCCTCTCTTCTCTTTTCCAATAAGAACAATACTGAGGAGGGGTGGAGTTTCATATTGTGTCTGGTTGCACCTGTGGAAGCCCAGCAAAAAGTGGTAGATTAAGATGCGTGTACAAACATACACACACCACACCAGAGGAACGTGATTGGGAGGTATTGGGCACAGTCTTTTTTGGAAGAGGGAGGGCAGAAATACCTCCGAGATTCTTTTTTTATTAACCCCGTAATGCCCAGCTACTTCCCAGAACACAACAAAACAACCCCCCTCCTGTTTCCCAGAGGATCCAACCAAAATCATTCAGCAGCTGAGACAGGACGGAGGCTAGACACCCCTCCCCATGCCAAAAGGTCACTCCTGGTGGAGGCCCCAATCCAAGCAGTAAGGTCCATGATGGAGCAGAGTCCTGGAGATAGGTTTTGTAGGAGGAGGTAGTGAATGCCACAGTGAGCCAGATGGGCAAGGGCTGGGTCCCACGGCTGCCAAGCGCTAGATGAGAGATCAGTATGGTGATGCTGAAAGAAGCAGCTGCAGCAGTGTTGTCAGGGAGGATTGGGAGCTACATGTAGGCCCCCAGTGTCCAGTGATGTCCTAAGGACATCAAGTAGTATGTAACAGAGACTGAGGTAGCAAAGCCACCGCCCTGGGCTGCTCAGAGGGTGCCTTTGTGTTGGCTGGTGCAGGGTGGGGGGGTAGGGGAAAGAAGGTGGGGGCACAACTTCCAGGCTTGCTCTAGGTGCTGTTTATACTAGATATGCCCCTGCCTGCCTGCCTGCCTGCCTGCCTGCCTACCTACCTGCCTGCCTGCCTACCTATCTGCCTACCTATCTGCCTGCCTGCAAGGAAATCTGCAAGGGAAGCAGAGGTAGCAACAACCAATCTGAATAACTGCATTTGTGAAAGGAAAACTCACACAGAGGGACAATAGAGGACTTTTCATGGTAGTCCAAAACTAGGAGCCTTTTAGTGTTGAAGTGTCTGGCCATATAAGATATGGATTGCATAACTTGGCAACCATAGTGGAATGCAAGTTCTGTGTCTTCTTAGATGTTTATTTTTGGCATCGTAGAATATTGCGATTTAATGTAGCAGTAGATAACTTTTTATTAGAAGTTCCTATTTAAGCATTTAATGTAGAAGGCATTGTGGTAAATAGTGATGCATTATACATAAATTTTGATGGTAAATGTGGTTTTGAGATAGTAGGTTTTTGTAGAAGTTTTTATCATTCTGGGCTGTTCATAATAATTAATCTATTTAGAAACAGAACAAAAAAAGCCCCATAGAACACTTTGTGGAATTTTCTTGTATTGCTATTTGGATGTACTGCTTTGGGGTAACTTTAAAATGAATTTGGAATGTTCTTCCTATACATGAGCACATCTTTTAATATCTTCAGTAAAGACTGAGAATGCCTTTCTTCCAGGGGAAGTCAATAAGGAGAAAATATTTTCAGCTTGCTTTCTGTAAAGAAATCATTAAATATGTCTCTTGTGTTTGTTATGATTATTGTATCATCCAGTCTGTTGCATTTTAAGTGGATAAAAGTACAATATGGTAGTTTGCACATTTTTTGTGCATGCTGAATTATATAGCATGATTGTGTTTGAGGAGGAATTTAATGTCTTATACAGACTGTTTTTATCACTCCCTCCCTTTTTAATAGGAAACTGAAATTAATAATGCCATTATATTGAAAAGAATGTCCATGAGACATTTATTTAAAGTGTCCATAATGAAATTGTTTAAATGTAGTGCTTTTTGGCCTTAGCTCACTTCCCCAGGCAAATGTTCTAGTTCTTTGTTATAGTGCAGCATAACTCATAATTTGATATTCTGAATTTTTATGTCTCAGTTGCTATGTAAATGCAGAAGATCTGTAAACGCTGATAGATGTGGGAGAGGTAGCAGGAAGAGTCTGGAAAGCACTTGTTCTGCATACTGCAAGAGCTCTTGAATTGTTTTTCAAAACAGGTTACTGGCTTTGTTAGTCCATGTCTAACAGAGCATCCAAACTCTATAAAGGAAGTAAGGTACATTGTCTCCCTCATAGAGTGGCATGTGCATAGTATGTGTGTGTTTGTGTGTGTGTGTGCCCTTCTTTACAACCCCAAATTGCATTCAGATTGGAAATGAGGAAAATGGCTAATGACTTTGCTGGTGGAGATGAGTCTACCTGTTGACAAGGTGATGGGCATATTTAGATTCAGCAGCAGTGTCATCCCCAAGTGCAGTACTTCTCACTGCAAGAATGAATTCATTTACTTACATACTAAAAACATATGCAACTAAATGTTTTCAGAATGAGAGCTAGAACTGTTCCATATTTCCAGAGACTCCAGCAATTAAAAATCAGATTTGCTCCTAGTTACATGTCTGTTCTCTGGCTTCTGTGCTTTGGCTTGTTGCAAAACGTAGCTGTGTGTGAGGAAATGAATTTTTCAGATTGTCTATTGCTATGATGACTTGTGTATGGGCTTTAACATTATTAACACTATCTCTTTAACATTTTATGTCCTACACTTCTAGCTTACCAGCTGATGGCCCTGAAGGTGCAAGTGAGATAGGGAAGCTGTCCAAGTTGGAAGGAAAAACTTTGAGGCCCATGTCCAGCATATGATTGCTGAAACAGCATGGGTGCTATCCACACAACATTGGATAGGACAAGTATTTCACATGACAGGCAGCAAATGAAAATGGTACATAAAAGAGGACCAGAGTGAGATGGGGTGTAAAGATGGGATGTCCTTTATAGTGGCTTCAGTAGCCAGGGCAAGGGGTTAACTTTTAGCTCTCTGAATAAGATGGGCAGAGTGATTCAGCTTCTGAGAGGGCCTAACCTGTACTGGGCTTTGGCAACTGGCAGACCCTGCCATCCTGCTACTTATTTGTATTGAAACTTTCTGGTTTTGCTTAAGACGAGCCTGTTTATAATTTGCACTTTCTTTTTCGATAACCAAAACCAGAGTTTCATAATTTATGACTTGAAGGCTTCTTGAAAGCGTTGTAGCTCAACCTCTTGCTAGGGAGGGTCTGAAGGTTTGCAGGTGAAATAATACTTATCCTGTGAGCATTGTTATGTTAGTTAATTTTAGTCCAGACAGCAGAGAATCCTGGACAAGTAGACCAGGAGTAAATTGTTTTTATGGCAATATAGGCCATGCTTTTGTCTTCACCGTTATGGTTGAATGGGACCCTCAAAGTACTTCCTATAAAAAAGAAGCCAAGGGAAGAATTGGATCTGAGAATGATTGGATGCCCACTTCCAGTTTTGTTTTTTGTATGAGAAGTAGAAGTGGGGACATGCCCTCTGACATGGAGCATCACCTCCAGAAGAGGCACAACTTGTTTTGCTCACAAAGATGATTTTCTGGCATTTAGGGATTGGGGACCATTGACCACAGAAGAGGTCTTGGAGGCTACAGGTAGCCCTCTGTCCATCTCTGCACCAGAGAAATAAATGTATTATGCTATATAACTTTATATGTTTGTTTATGTATTTACAGCATGTATGCTTGTGTTTACTTTGATTTTGGTCCACTGGAATTTCCCGTGACTTGTTTTGGTAGATGTGGATAAAAGCTGTTGAGGCACAAGGAGACATGTTCTGTCCTTTAACTGGAAGAATTTTTATTGTAGAAGGGTAGTCCCTGCTGTCCTTAACTTACAGAGGTCTTTATTTGCTTTGGTAAAATTTATTAGAGAAAGTCTACATTTAATTTTATGGATATTTTTTCTATAAACAGTTAAAAACTGGATTGGCATTTGTTTGTCAAAAACATTTGACAAGACTACGGCAAAGCAAGAAACCTTTTTATGGGAAGCAGATCTCATTGGGGGGCGGAGGGAGATGAAATTAAGTCTAGAAGGATTTTATTTTTAGGAGGATGGTTTGTTGTTAAGGAATGTATTTACACATTGTTTTTCTAAATTGAATTTTTTGACTATTAGAATCCAAGGCACTGCTTAATGTCTGTTTGATTATAAAGTGATATTTTGAGTTTGTCTGAACAAGGTTTTGTTATTGTAAAAGGAATTCAGAAAGTTTAATAAGATTAATCTGTGCTTACAAGACAAAATGGTTGTTGATTTTTGTTCTGGCTTAGGTATATACCCTGAAATTTAAAAATAATGATTTTATGGTAATATTTTATGGCTTTTTAGACTTATGATTTATGAAGATGTGTAATTTTAAAGAAAAAATTAAAAGCAAAACAAGATATCTAAGGTGTTTCTCTTTTTACCTGTTCTGTATTATGTATTTCATTATAGCAAGGCAAATAACTATGACTAAGAGATGGGATTTTTATAAGCTGTTTAATGATACTAAGGCAATATTAATGAATGTAATACTTAGAGCTAAAGAACTGAATAGGTTATTAAAATTGTGTGTTAAATCATTAGAATATTTTAATCTGTAATTACAATTTAATAGTAGTTATGATAGAAGTGATATTCAGACTTAGATATTATTAATTACTCAATTTAGATAAGTTTAGAGTAACAGCTTACTTTAAATTACATAATATTTTGAAGTAGTTTAAGTAGGATAACTAACATTACTTGCTGCATGCAACTGAGGTGGGAACTCACTTTTTTATTAGTATTTGTTTATTTTAGTCTTTTGTTATGTTTGTTGCTTGTGTGTCTAGGTTAGGTTGTTGCTTTATTGTAGTGGTTTGCTTGTTTGTACAAGATTTGCTTTTTTCTTTTTCCTTTTGCTTCTGTTTATTTATTTTGTTTATTATTCATGTTATATCTTATAATTATAAAAAAGGGTGTAGTGCAAAATATTTGACAGGTTATCAAATAATCACTAATTTAGAATATTATTTTATTAGGACAAGAATGCCAAGTTGCAATACTTACCAAATTGTATTGTCATGGATACTTTACGGGTGTGGTCATTTTGCAACACCATGCCAGGTCACAAGAAGGCTCATGTTTACCATAGCAAATACATAGACTCAGTGATATTCCTGATTCTTGGGTGCTGTTAACATAATGCAAGATTGCTTATTGTTCCCAGCAATTCTAGTATCTCATGCTGAGTATCTGAGCATGTGCAGTGTTCCGTTGCAAGGGGAAAAGGTCTTGAAAAGAACATGCAGGTAAAAATCTTTTTACCTTTTTGTGGACACTGGAATCTGTCCATAGCTCCCCCACCGATTGTTCACTGCCTGATAAATGGGCACAGGCTCTGGTGGTTGACAGCCATGTGAGCTCAGGCTAGTGTGTGTGATATCTGAGAGATACAGGGCTTTGCAGATTGCACATGGCAAAATGGCATCAGCCATTAATATGATTCTCTTGTTAGTTGATGGAGCTATGCAGAACAACACAGTGATTGTCTTCATAGCACAAAGCCTTTGATAACATACTGTGTTTGTTGGCATATAGGATGCACCCATGTATAAGCATATAAGATACACTGGCGTATAACATGCACTCCATTTTCAAACAGTATTTTTCAGGAAAAAAGTGAGTCTTATATGCAGCAAATACAGTATATGTGCTTTACTGCTACTGCAGCAGCTACCAGCAGCACCTCCCTTGTGTAAAATCCTACTGTAGATCTGTGCCATGAATAATTATGTATATGTGCTTAGGTCTTCCTCCTGAAACATGTCTGTGCCAAATTAGAGATAGGAAATATGAAGACCCGGCGAGGGGAGAGGGAAAATTCAGGATCTTTTTTTTCTATCACACTTGAACACTTACTTTTCCAGAAAAAAATGAGAAAATTTGAATTATGGAATATTTTCTTCTAGAATGACAAATAAAATGCTTAAGAGAAGATGTTCATAGATGTATTTTCCCCACATTTTTTAAACACTACATAGCAGATAGACTTATATATAAAATTATATACCGTGTGTCTACTCACAGCGGTGGTCCAAGGAACAGTGCCAATGTGTGAGCCATTGGCTTGCAGTCCATAGCAAATTTCTGGGAAGGAAATAACAGCTGCAGCCAATGGGTACATGTATGGTACAGGTCTCTGGCACATGAGGGATAAAAAGCCAGTTCATCTACATCAGATAGCCTGAGAAGAATTGATGGTTGCAATTCATGGTCCTAGTAGTTGTAACCATTGTAATTAATTGTCTTGGTTTTCCTTTCTCTGTTCTTTTTATGAGAATCTCTACTTTTTGTCTGCTTGACACTATTGAGGACTAGTAGAGACAAAATAGTTTTCTTTAATAAAGTTGAAGGTTTCTTCTGTTCTTCTGTTTTTAACCCTTTAATTCTCATTTAAAAAAGCAAAACCAAAGAGGTATTTTTTTACAGTTCAGGAACTTCTCAGCTTGTAAACAAACAAACATAAATAAATATTTTTTAAAAATGCAGTTTCAGTTTTTTTCTGAATCATGTACTTTCAGTTTACCAAACAGGATAATTTTATGCCGAATGAAATTACATATAATACATTTTATGTTCCTAAAGTAACAAAGTGACTTTCAGTGTGAAAAGGGATGGTAACATTGCATTTTTCCATTATTCCAAAAACAAACAAACAAACAAAATTAAAAACCCCATTCCCCTGGCTTCAAAATTTCTGGAAATTTTACATCTCTGTCTGAGATTAATATCTTTATTACAGTCATTGACCAGCACAATATACCAGGAGGGGTATACAATTGTAAAATAAGACATTAGAATCAGTAACAAAGTAAGGCAAAGTGTTTAAAACGGTATTTAAAACAGTATAAATAAAGTGTTAAAAACAGCAAATATTAGATTTAGTTTAACACAATGTTACTGCTATGCGCTGGTCTAAAACTACAGAGAATATAAAATAGACTAAAAACAATAAAACAACTCCTGAGACAAATGCATAGAACTACATATGAATGTACCTGTAATATAATAACATTAAATATCAATTATTACTGATCATCGCCTGACGTACTTTAATAGCTGCTGCCCAGAAACTAGCCACCCTGTGGGTTATCTTAGGGTTCGTATCTGTGAGTAGCAACTAAACATAGAACTGTTCAGATCTACCAATATAGTTTGAAGTACTGGCAAAATAAGGTCAAACCGTAAATCTCTGTAGAAAAAACAGTGGAGGAGTACATGTTCTATAGTTTCTATCTGGCCAGTTTTACAAGGACAGCATCTTTCTGAAAATGCAACTTTTTTATAGCGTCCATCAGGGACAACTGAAGGAGGAGTGCGACATTGAGCCAGGGTAAAAGCCTTACGATGTTTTGGCAGTTCTAAGTTGCTTATATAAGCCATTGGCATTTTTAGGTACTTGTTGCATTCACTGACAATGAACGAAGGGACTCTAGCTAAATCCATTTGTCGCTGTATGTCAGTGATGCACTGTTTAATGGCTGCCTTCGCCTGATCATACCCCAAATAAAGCAGAGAATTTGGGGAGAAACCCAAAGTCACAATTTTCTTTGAGATTGCCTTGGTCCATAAGGACTGGAATTCATCCTTCAACACCAAAGAAGCCAGCCCCTTTGGAAAAAAAGGCTAGCCTAAGCCAGTAGTAAAGTATGGACATCCATATCCTGGCTTCTATACTCAAAAAACTTGCCTCTAGTCGCAGAGTGGCATTAGATACACATTTTGGAACTTGGAAAACTGACCTCAGAAACTTGGATTGGACACGCTCCAAGGTCACATTATTAAGGAAGGGTCCTAGTTGGGCTCCATATAAAAGTTGGGCAGTTGTTTTTGCCTCAAATAATTTTAAAGCAGCTGGAACATAATATCCACCTTTAGTTTTGAAAAATTTTTGAATGGCCATTGAGCAGCTCTGGGAATTATTAGCAGTGTAATCCCCATGTGCATTCCTACTCCCTGAGGAGTGAAAGACTACACCCAGATATTTAAAACAAGAAACCTGTTCAATCCTATGGGAATCTATACGCCAGGAAAGTTGCCTAGGGTGTTTGGCAAATGATATAATTTTAGTTTTTTGATAGTTAAGCACGAAATGATTTTCTTGGCAGAATTGGAACAATTCTCAGAGCTCATTTAAGGCCATTAGGTGTTCTTGAAAGAATGACTGCGTCGTCTGCATAAAGCAGTATGGGGATGGTTCTTCCAGCTAGCTTTGGTGGATGAAAATTGATATTACGAAAACGCTCCACCATTGAGTTAATATAAAAGTTAAACAAAAGTGGAGCCAAAATGCATCCTTGTTTTACTCCCTTCTCTGTTTTAATTGCTCTAGTAAGATGTCCTTCTGGGGTACATTGAATTTTAAGGGAGGTCCCTTCATTGTAACATTCGTATTAGGTGTAATAATCACTTATCAATTGAGGATGCCACCATTTTTCGCCATAATATGGAGCGTGAGATAGAATCAAATGCTCCTTTAAAATCAATAAAAGCAGCATACAGAGCAGTAATATTACCATAAGAATATTTCCCAATCAAATGTTGCAAAATTAAACATTGATCAATAGTCGATCGGCTTTCCCTAAAGCCAGCTTGTTCATCTGCTAGAATGTACTCTTGTTCCAGCCAGTCCAGAAATTTCCTTTATAGATGCCTTGCATATAGCCTACTAATTATATTAAGCAGGCTAATTGGTCTATAATTTGCTGGGTTGTCCTTTGTCCCTTTTTAAAAAATGGGCACAATGACTGCTGATCCCCAGTCAGGAGGAATATGTCCATAGAAGTCAATACAAGTAAAAAGAGAAGCTACGAGAGGAGCCCAGAACTCTAAGTAGTTTTTAATGACTTCTGGTGGAATCACAGTCTCCTGGAGCTTTACCAGTTCTTAGTTGAGCTGCAAGGCTTTTTATTTCAGAAACTGTCACGGGGGGCCATGGTGGGAAAGTCTCAGTTGATTGGATACATTCTTCTTTTCCCATAACGGAATCTGAATATAAATCTTGGAAATACATTTCCCAAGTATTGGGAGTGATTGAATATTCTATCCTGTTTAAAGCTCTGCTTTCAATACCTGATGTAATATGCCAGAAGAGAAATGAATCATTAGATTTAACAACTTGAGTAAGACAAGACCAACTGGTCTTCATAGTTTCTTTCTTTTTATATGCCAATAGTTGTTTATATTGTCTCTTTTTCTGAAGCAGCTCTAATGTAATGAACGGTGACGTACTAACTAGATGTAGCTGATAGGTAGCGATAAGTTCATTTTTCACCTTAACACAGTCCTTATCAAACCGTGGTTTGGAATAAGATCTATGTAATCTTGGTTGTGTGCTGCTATGGTATAAAAGTAACTGACGTAAATCCTGGATCAATGTATTATAATTATTAAAAAGTGCCTTTGAGAAGCTAAGTAATGAAGACTGTATGAAATAAGTTTAATAGACTCCTGGCTATGGACTAGATGCAGCTTGTTGGCTTGCTAACTTCCCAGTTCTCCTTACCTCTGATCAATGATGAAAGATAAAGGATTTCCTTTTCTCCCTCCTACACTGCAATTAAGCTTTAAAAATAAAACCTTTGGTGTGTGTTGGTGTTTTCTTAAGCATGAAGGGAAGTTGGGGTCACCTTGCAATCCCCCTTCAAAAAAATGGTCCTTTCATTCAGTGAAATTTCTTAAGGCATTATTTGTGTGTGCTCTGTGTGTGTGTGTGTGTATGTGAAAGAGAGAGAGCAAAAGCAAGAGAGTTACGCATTTGGAATGGGAGTGTGAGATGTGGAGAGTTATATCATTGGCCCCATTGATTCTGGTATATGGCCTCCAGTGTGCTTGCCCAAAACCAATTTGTCTCTTAGGCTGAAAAAGGTCTTTCAACCATGGTTTAGAAGAAGCTTGAAGGCAGAGCTGTAGTGTCTGATGGGCACGGTACAGAAATGTTGATACTGGCATCTGTAGGACTGGGAGCAGACCACTTGCGTTTCTGTCATCCCAGTTCAGTGACCCTGTAACAGAATGAGACGGTAGCCTGCTATTCATACAGCAGTGGTCTTGGCTTCAAGGAATAGGTGATGAGGTTAAAATTTGGATGAGCCCTAATGGTTTAATTGGCAGTGTTTATCTGGCTAGTAACCTGGCCATCCAACATTAAACTGGGATGTTGAGCATATTTTTCTTTATTCTTTATTTACCAGTAGTTTAATATGAATGTAAAGTTCTTTTTTCTTTTTTTCAACAGCATAAAATGACTACTGTATAAATGCCACAGAATAAATGGCGTCGAAAGTAACAGATGCTATAGTCTGGTACCAGAAGAAGGTAAGGTGTTTTAAGATAAATAAACTATAGATTGAGTATTCCTTGCCAAAGAAACCCCTGTGAAATTAATGGTGTCAGCTGGCAACTCGAAGGCACATACACGAACACATACACATAGAATATGTAAAACATGTATTTCAGTTTAGTCTGATTATTTGGTAGTACTACATTAAATTCTTAAGAATGCTTGCTTACTATTTTTTCTTTATGCTTGTACTCCAACACCCTTCTTATTTGTGTTGATCCTTCTTCCCTCACTGCCACAAGGTCTATGTTTCCTGTTATAACATTGGGCACTCTTGAGAGTGTAAGAGGAGAAAGACTGTCTGAAGTTTAATCTTTGGATTGCATGCAGAAGAGCCAGTATGGTATGGTATGGTAGTTTGAGCATTGAACTAGGACTCTGAATCCCCACTCAACCATGAAAACCCACTGGGTGACATTGAGTTTCTTTTCTCAGTCTCAGAGGAAGGCAAAGGTGAACCCCCTCTGGACAGATCTTGCAAAGAAAACCCCATGGTAGGTTTGCTTTAGGGTTGCCATAAATCAGAAATGACTTGAAGGCACACAACAACAAATGACCTATGCGTATTATGTGCAAAGGATGT
The DNA here is from genome assembly GCA_948474755.1 of Ctenosaura bakeri. Classification (NCBI taxonomy): domain Eukaryota; kingdom Metazoa; phylum Chordata; class Lepidosauria; order Squamata; family Iguanidae; genus Ctenosaura; species Ctenosaura bakeri. The sequence goes on from CAOLHI010003126.1 coordinate 107,644, forward strand.
CTGTCTTGTCAGGTTTAGGGGAGAGACCATGTCTGTAGAGTTTCTGTGACACAGTGGTTTAAACAGAACGGCAGTATTGAAGCTCTATCTTTCTTTGCTTTAGGTATTTAAAGAATAAGAAGGAAGTGAGAAAGCTACTCTTCTATCCTTAGAACAAAGGGAACTCCCTTGGTTACCTAGAAATTTTATATTTAGAAGGTCTTGGTTCAGTTTCTGGCATATCATTTGAAGGAGTTTGAGTCACAAGACTGAGAGGGGCCTCCAAGACTTTACAGTCAGAGGTTCATAGTACAAAGCTAAAATGACTGTTTCTCACTGTAAGGCCCCTTTACTAGCCAAATTTGAACAGCCAAGTGGCTAAGTGTCATTTCTAAATCTGTTTTGTAATTTCAGGGAAATTCAGCTAAAAATTGATAAAACTGAAAGACCAGCATTTGGTGTAAAAAGATTTGAGAAGAGACATTATTTCTTTATTTTTAGTATGGTTTGTTTTGCAATGATTTTGTGAATAATCTGCAGTGAGTAAGAGCTACTTGGTTTTTCTATAGATACCATTTCTCTATACACCTAATCTTTGAGTGGCTGCATTTTTCAAGATTACATGTTAACACTTTTGTATGTGATAGAAAGTTAACAGAAACATTATTGAAAAACAGACTGAAGATTTACCTTTCTTTTTGACAATGGAAGTAACTTAATGAGTCTGAAGTAAGATTATTCTAATATGATAATGCCTTTGTTAGCTATATAGTTAGATACAAATAATGTGCTCTGTGTATTTGTACATTCGTAGTAGTCTGTGAGCTGTCGTCAAGAGAAGGTCAGCTTTACGCATAAGAAAGGTGCAGCTGGGTCATACCAAAGGCTATTATGTCTAACATCTTGTTTGGAACCACAGCCAGCCTAAATGCTTCTAGGAAGCTCCTGAAATGAAAGTTAATTAATTAAATAATTAATTTCACAGCTTTGTCCCCATATAGGAGCCATATTGTTTCCTTTGATTCTGTAGTAGTCACTGAAAACTGTTTCATTGGAAACTTGCCAAGAGGAAGAGAGGCATGTGACAACAAGTGCATATTTTTTAAATTATGTACACCATCTTCATTATTATAATAGCTAATTTTTACTCTCCCTCCTCAACAACTGGTGTAACAAGTCATGCTACCAATGACTGCAGATAGTATGTATTTTCATGAGTTGTACTGACTGAGAGCTCTTCCAGTGGAAACTTGCTAGGAGGGAGAGCAGAGGAAACTGCAGCATGTGCTATTTTTAAAAAATTACAATATGTTTATGAACAATGTAGCTTAAGGGTAACCTAGCAGATAAACATAACTGATGTCAACTCATAGCTGTGAAACAGGCTACAGTTGATATTGTCTTGGGTCTTTAAAATGGAATATATTTATGTTTTCAACATGCTTCTTTGTTACTAGTCTTCATCTTTATGTGTTCTCAAAACTTGTTATAATCAAGATAAAAACTGTTTTGAGTATTCTCAGGGACAATGAAGTGAATTTTTTTGAAATTTTCCACATTGATATTTTGCAACATAGGATTGGGATGTTATTTTCCTTCATAAGTTAGGATGAACATCTAGAACGGTAGATGTTTATTTATTTTCAACAACAATAGTAAGCATGGCTTTGTGTTGTACAAGGAGGAAATGAGGGAGTAAAGGACAGAATATAATTGCTTGATATAACTGAGATAGACAATGAAGATGAAAAAAGTTCATTAAAAAGGTACGTACATATCTAATGATGAATGCAAGTGTTTATGGGAGTGTGTATGTGTGTGTAATCTTTCCCATGACGTTTGCATTTAGAGACAGAAGCACATTCATCCAAATAAAAGCATGTATATAGATATTTAAATATTTGGAATACCTCACAACCATTATTTGAGTAAACCGTACAGCAAAGGTGACCAAAGTGTGCCCCCCTAAAACCTTCTCATTAAAAAAAATAGTGTGATTTTCAGGCAATTTTTGCCCTAAACTCATGCAGAAAACCTCTCAAATGTATGAAAATATGTTAAACAATCCCAAGCACCCCAGAATCTCCAAGTTCCCCACATTCCTCCATGTTCTTCAGGCAGACGAGGCATACCTTTACTTCTTGTCACCATTTTAAGAAGGTCTACAGAGAAAATCCTGTGTAATACCTCTCAAAATAGCAACAGGAGATATTTTTTTCCTGTCGCCATTTCAAGAGTGCGTGCAAAAGAAAATAGGGATATTTGGACTTGGGATGTATGTGGGGAAGGGGTTGCAGCACACAAAGGAGCCTAGCAACTAAAATTGATCAATGGTCTCTATGCAGCTGTTCATTCCTAACAGCAACAACCTTGTAAGGTACCCTAGTGCTGATATCCTAATATAGCAGCTGAGAAGAGGAAACTGAAAGAGAATGACTTGCATAAGACTAATTGGGTAAAACTGGATATACTGTTCAATTTCTTTGCCCCTAGTCTCTAAAACACCGTTTGCCATTTTAAGAAGTTTAAATGGTGGTTTGTGGGAAAAGTGGAAATATCCACTATTGTATTTGATCTTTAACAAATCTTTATATTGCATGAAATTCCAATAGTGTTTGGAAGGTAGTGGATCCTCTAGGTGACAATGGCACTACGTCATCCTGGCACAGAAAGTAGCTGCATTGGTGGCCTCACTCACACAATCTGTGTCTTTAAACATCGCTGGAGAGACTTGCAAACCTAGACCACAAGTGCCTTGGCTGTGACTGCTGATAAAGTATGAGTTCAGCCTTTGTCTTCTGCTTGTTGTGTGTGCAAGTTGCTTGACATTGTTCTTAGGAAATGAGCACAAAGACACCTTTTTGAAGAACAGATTTCAGAGATGAGCAACTTCTTTGTTATCCTCAGGTGTTGCATAAGGTTGACTCACTGTTCAGGTCATTCAGCATTACTTCAGGCAAGCAGATGTCAGATAAAGACTTAGCTGCATGCATAGTTATGGTTATATTCACTGTTCATTAGACTTTTTAAGGAACTCCACATGGTACTCCTTGGATACAAAGACTTGTTACACAAACAGAAAGCCATTCTGCTTGTCCAAGGCAGTCTGGATAAGTTCTATCAATTTCCCTTTGTTACTGCAGCATCCCATGCTGTTCCCAGAGCTCCTTGATCGTCAGGAGTAGCTTTGAAGTGAGAGGGAGATGCTAGCAAAGGCTCCTTGTGCAGAGTTACTCTTGCTGTCCTCTGGATACTCTGTCTTTGAAAGATTGATCTTACTTTTTCCTCATCTGGATGCATTCTTGCATGGGTTGTGCATATACACACACAGAGAATTCCTATATAGAACAAGCAATCGTTTTCTCAAACCAATGGCAGTAGTTACGGATGATGCTGTTAGTTGTGTCCAGTACCCCATGCATTTGGTAACAGTAAGCAGAGCTGAGGTAAAACCATAGTGTAATCTCTTTATGATTTACCAAAATGAGTGCAAGTCTTTAACAGCAGAAATCATTTTGAACAGTTTCTTCCAGGTAAACACAGATTTCTTCATATAAGTGACTGAGCTTTATTTTCAGGATAGTTATATAAACAATCCAAATTCAGGTGTATTTAAAGACGACAACAACAACAACAACAATAATAAAATTTATTTATATCCTGCCTCTCCCCATGGATCGAGGCGGTACTACAATACATTAAATACATTAAAAGCATTAAAACATAACCAATTCTCCCCACCCACCAACCCATCTAAAACCAGCCCCCTAAAACACATTAACTACAGTCAACTAACTATTAAAGAACAGGAGGACAGTTGGTGGGAGGCGGTGGAGTACTAGTCTGGGAAGGCCTGTCGGAAGAGAACAGTCTTGACTGCTTTTTTAAAGCAGTCAAGACTGGTAATATGCCGGGTCTCCTCTGGCAGGCCATTCCATAACTTGGGAGTGATAACTCCTGAGACGGACAGCTCTCCGCACCGGGCCGGCAGGTCTGACCCGGCTATCCGTGGCCAACCGAGGCTCCTCGGCGCTGCGGTATCGTTACCTTTAGGGGGGATTCTGACTTAGAGGCGTTCAGTCATAATAATAAAAATACTTGTATAAATGCCACTTCATTTGTTTCTGTACTGTTCATTTATTAAACTGTAGTTTAATTAGAATCAATCCAGAAGTATATTTTCATCTCACTTGGAATGTGTGTAGTTTCTTTCAGTTACAATGTTTAATTTGCATTGCAGTGCCTAATTTGCATTTAGACTTTTTGTTAAGTCGTGATGTAATTTCTTTCTTTAAAAAATTTGGTTGTTAAAAGACTGTCACATTGATTAAATGACGTTTTTGCTTTGGATTATCGTCTTGAAGCATGGACGTCCTCTTGGACATGAATTATATATGTCTGCTGAAATATTTATTGTTTCTATTAGAAACACCAGGGTTGGTAAGTATTGGACTACACGGTGATACTATCACAGCCTATGCTTGAAGTAAATACCAGCGCCTACCACAAAGCTCAGGTTTAGTCCTGGAAATAATGCATATTGTTTCCGCATGAAAACTGCTGGAAAGAAATTATCATGGGTTTGTTAAAGCCCTAATTTTAGAAATTCTCTGTGTTTGAAGCTTTGAAACAGATTTGCTGTTTAAAATAAAACTATAGGTTGCCACTTTTTTAGAATAAAATTCTAATTCAGGGATGTTTATGTGCTGTGACTTACTCCTTTTTATTTTTGTTATATTCAAGTGTACTCCTGTCATAGATGTGTTGAATTTCACTGTCTAATGTTTGTGAGAGACCTTCTGTGATACTGAACCTATTGTAAAAATGAGCAGAATAATATGACAGTAACGAGTAAGTTTCATAAGATTTTATATTAGATCTGAAGAATAAGGCGCAATAGCAACAGGCAGCATACTTTTTTTGTGTGAATATGAACTCTTGTGACTATAATTCCCGCATTCCAAAGTTTGCTGAATTATGGTAACTGAAATAATTTGAAAAAACACAAACTGCAGGCACACATTTTTCATAGTTGTGCTGTGTTTTTCAACCCCCTCTAAACAAACATTAGCAAGATGAGTTAGAGAAAGACAGGAAGACATGAATATGGAATAGCAGTAATATGTCTGTATAATTTATAGAGGATTGCTAAGTAGTTGAAGGTTGATATAGAGGGTTGAAAGGAAGCTCCAGACCATGATCTATGACTTGCTAATGTATTCCACATAACTTATATAATGTTGCATTTTTAACTAAAAAGAGATAAGGAAAGAAAGAAGAGGAAAAACATAATAAAAGATACTGAGCCAAGTCAAAATGCTATGTCCTGGTGTAGCTTTATGTGTGTGAATGCTAAGCTCATGACCTCCCTTATTTGTCCTCTGGGGCAACTGTAAGAAGAAGACTGAAAGTGTTGCTTACCAAAATTTAAACTTGAATTCAGTGGAAATCTGCTTTAGTTTAGGCCAGGGTGAGCAAAATGCAGCACACAGGCCACGTGTGGATCCCATGGCTGTTTTTGCACCCCCATTTTTAACTCCAAAATACCCTCAAATGATCTCTGGTGTTGTTGAGGGCAATTTCCACCATGTTTGGAGCCCTTCCTCCTGGCATCCCAGAGGTCAAAAAATGCAGTAGTGTCAGGACGTAGGGGCTGGGGGAGCTATTCACCCCGGGTGGCAATGTTTTTGGGGCATCCCAGCCCATAGCTATGCCTCGTGCACCCTGGCCATGCCCCCACGCACCACAGCCACACTCCCACATGGTGGCCACGTCCCCTCATGCCATAGCCCTGCCCCCTCACATCCCCCACACATACTCCAAGGTCTGCCACTGAAAAAACGCAAACCCTCACCCAAATGCTTGCAGAAGGAAGGTCCCAAAACATGGTATGAGTGTGCCTCCATTTCCCCAAGAGGATATTTGGGGGGGGGGAAAGTGGTGTATGTGTGGGTGAATGGGTGTGGTGGCAGATGTAGCCCTCCAAGTCTCGGGGGGAGGAATGCAGCCCCCCAGCCTCCCATTGTATTTTTTTTTCTAAATAAGTATAATAAAATGCAGTTTGATGCTGGATTTTTGAATAAACCATGGTATAAATTAAGCAGAGTTCAAATGAATTTGGATGTAACTATAAGGGAGCTGGGTAACTTAAAACAGGAAGCAGTTGCCCTTACAGCCACGCTTGAGGACAGAAGCGGTTTGAGTTGTTATCAGATGTTCTCTACAAAGAAAAATCAAATTTTTCCATGTCTGTGTATTTAATGCCCTGTTTGGTTTTCTTCCCCTCCCTCCCTCTCTCTCTTTGACTCAAGCAATTGGACTAAAGAAATAATTTTCAGAGTGCTTGCCTGCATTGTGTTTTAATTCCAGTAGCAAAGCTAAAATGGTCTTCTGCCTTTATTTGTACTGTACAGCCTTTATGTTATTTCTTTAAAAAGCTTTCAGACCATAGAAATGCAAATATTCTTTTCAGCAGAAGTTTTGCTCAAACAAGGAGCCCTGAAGGTGGGAATGAACAAAAGGCACACAACATCATTTTTCTTTGCTACCAGCAGCTGGCTGGCTATTCTTGAAACAAATCATTTTGATCCAACTCATTATTGTTTTTGCCTTCTTGGCATAAATGTGTGGTCACTAGGATTCTTTAGGAGTGAATCACAAATTAGGAAGATGATAATATTTACAGAGCAAGTATTTTTGTCACTTAGCAATAGTCATTTCAGCAGTCTGTCAGTTTAAACCAGTACATACTTGTGCTTTAAGGTCAACTCCACACCCCTTTCACATGTCATACTCAACTGTGAAGAATGAGTTATACTCACTGTTGGGGTGTGGGTATTTTCCACACCCACCTCCCTTGGGGTGGCTGTACGTATTTGAAAGCTTTTATTTTATCTCTGCTTAACTACAGCTTGTTTTGTCATCTAAACTGACTAACTATATTTACATTTAACTGTGGGTTTTGAAACTGAGTTGTTTCAAACAAATCATAGTTAACATTAATCACAGTTTGTTGTTCTGGGTGATGCTGAAACCTGTGGTTAAGCAAAATAGAAGCAAAAACTTCTGTAGTCTTCTTGGTGTGGCAGCAGAAGAAGGAGTATGTGAACCTGAGGGTTTACTGTGGGTGAGTCATGAGATGCTCAACTGGAGTAATGAAACAGAATAACAGTGTCTGGGCTGCCTTTTATACCAAAGATTTGAAATAAAAGATTTCCAACTGCTACAATTGCTAGCTAAATTCTGTAGCATATGGAGATGTTTTACAATATGCAGAGAAGCTATCCTTTCTTCTTCCCCATTTATACTTGATATGGCTCTAGAAAAGGCCAACTTGAACTCCTCTCGTATTGCCAGATTTTGCTAGCTTCTGCCTGTCATGGCTCTGTGATTCTTCCCCAAAGTTGTTTCAGAGGATTGGTGGAATGTCTGGAATAGCAGTCAGTGGGTCAGGAGTGGGGTGGGCGATAGGGTGGTAGCTATATTTGAATGGAAAAATTGGGAGAAATTGTCAGGGCTACCATGAGCAAGTAGAAGTGCCTTTTCTTTCACTAAAGATAACTTTCAGTACAAACCAGTGTTTGCTGTAATGAAATGAATTCTTAGCAACAGGCTTCTAACTTGGTGTCATTTCAGGTTCTCAAAGTCATAGAGCAGTTTCCCCCAACATAATGTTTTGGATTGCAGTTCTCAACATCTCTTAACACTACCACTAGTTAGGATCCTACACTGGTCCAAAACAGTTGAGAGATGCCAGATTGAAAAGGATATTAGAAAGCAGTAAGCATAGCTAAATCCAAAACATATAACATAATGTTATTTATGTACTGTATGTCATTTTTTAAAATTCTGGTTTGGACCAGTAAGTATCCCACTATACTGTTGTATTCTGAGTTGGAGATTTTATTTATTTTAAAGATGGATATCTGCTCAGGTTGTGTGATAGGGAAGAAAAAGGTTCTACCATAGATTGGACAGTTTGGGAAGTAAATAGAATTTAAGAATATTTTTGACAGTATAATAGCCCATTTCCTAGGTCGGTTGTAAAAATGGATAGGAATGAGTCTTCTACTTTTTGTTTTGCAATGGTATATTAGCTCTTGTGTGAAAGTCTCTGGATACTTATTCTCAGTGGATGACAACAGATGTAGTTTCTTTTTTGATGAATAAATTTTGGTGAACTTCCAGACCTGTGTCACTGACTTCCTGTGTCAAATGCAAGCGTGTATTATTCATGATCAAATCATGCATCAGAAGTAGACTGGATTAACAGTACAAAAACAATTCTGACTCTATATTCAACAAAGGTATTAGATTGATCAGCCTATTCCTGTTTTTCTACATTCACCTTCTGTACTGACAAAGACCCACTGAAGATGCAAACATTTAGTTGAAAGAACAGCATTATGTAAGAGGCTAGTAGTTTACCATAGTTAATTTCCTGTTATGATAAAAGGCATTAATTTGATGACTAAAGTGTTGTAATGGTTTATTCATTCAGGTTTTCAAAGTAAATGGCAAGTATTATTACAGAAGTACTGAAAAATATAAGCTTAGTCTGAGTGATCTCTTATTAATGGTGATGGCTTCTTGATTTGTGAAGCTTCTTTCTTACCCCATGTCTTCAGTACTAGCAGACTCCCTCAGCACATTTCCAGTACTAGAGTGCCTGCTAATTCCTTTTGTCTTGTCTTTTCCAGCTATCCTTTGTGTTGCTTTAGTTTGAATTAATGAGTTACAGTAAAACATGCTGGTGATTTTAATCAGGGTATGACACCTTTACGTTGCACTACAGGTAAGAGAATTGTGTAGTAATACTAATTTAATCCAAGATTCTCTTCAGTCACTTTAAAAAAAGAAAGAACAATCTCCTAATCACTGTATACTGTAAATTCTGATTCAAGCAATAGGTTGAAGTTATTGGCAAATGTAGGCTTCTCCCATCACTTCTCTGTTGCCATCTACATTCCAAACACTGTTTAATGTTTCATATTGCTGAGTACTGAGAGTTCATTTAGTTACACTCTAAAACAAAGCCTAGCAAGAGAAGCAGGACCAAATGATCTAAGATTGTCTCAGTCTCAGGGCCCACAAAATTCTGGATGTGGGCCTGGAAAATATACAAAATTCTGGATGTGGACCTGGAAAATATAAATATAAGATATACAGGAAAGTATATTTTCTGATAACAGAAAAAGATTCAGGTTCATCTGTGCATGTTTTTTCAGTTCCTGTTCCGTTTTACATGTTTCTTTCTGTGATTGTGAAGCTTTGATGCTTGTATATTATTATGCATTTTTTTGGGGAATCAGTTACTGCTGTACTTCATTCATCTAAATTATTGACAAGCAGCCAGATTTTGATTCACCTTTTCTTTTGTCTCGAACATTAGTTGATATACAATATTTAGTTTCCAATACAATTTGTCTTTATCTGGTTTTGTAGTTATATGTTAGGGAGATGTAGCGAATATACAATGTATAGTCTACAGAGGTAGTTTATTTTGGAATTCTATCTGGAAGGAACAGGTGTGGACTTTGGGTCTTTGCTGTGTAGAGGAACCACACTATTACACATTTCGACTTCCTTCACCCCTCCTGATTACAGTTTGCAAGTATTGTTAGGAGTGATAATGGTGGGTGACTGCGGGCGTGGTACTTCATTTTATGGCACACAGAACTTTATGGCTAACCTAGGATGTGCAACAGTGGCCATCCATATATTTTGGACCTTTGTTGTTGCTTGCTATCATGTTGACTTCAGCTTACAGCGCCCTATGAATGGGAGTCCTCCATAAGCTCACATTGTCAGCTTCCCTGCTGAGGTCTTCCAAACTCAGGGCCATGCCTTCATTGGTTGAATTAGTCAATCTATTTTCCTCTTTCCTGCTGCTTTCCACGTTATTTTTGTTCTCTTTTCCAGTTAGTTTTATTGTTTCATGATATGTCCTAAGTATGACAGCTTCTTTGCTTCTAGTAAAAGTTCAGGTTTGATTTGCTCTAAGATCCAATCATTTGTCTTTTTAGCAGTCCATGGTATCCATAGGACTCTTCTCCAGAAGCATATTTCAAATGAATTGATCTTCCAGTCAGGTTTTTTTCATGATCTTGCTTTCAGAACCGTGCATAGGAATCAGAAATACAATGGCCTGGATAATTCTGGCTTTGATATTTAATAATATGTCTTTATACCTGTGGCCCTTACCTAGTTACCTTATTGCTGCCTTTCTAAGTCTTAGTCCATTTCTGCTCTTCCCTAAACTGCATACCCCAGGATTCCATAGGGTGTTAAAAGGTGGAATAATCATACTATAACAATCTGGTGCAGAAATGGCCTAAGTTGTTTTTTGATTTCTTCTCTTCAGTTTCCATTTTGATTAATGACTGAGCCAAGGTATAAGAAATCTTTAACTATTTCAGTGTTTTCGTTAATCAGTTTAAGTTGTGTAAGCAAACTGTGGTCATTATTTCTCTCTTCTTACTATTCAGCTATAACTCCTTTTGCATTTCCTTCCTCAACTTTCATCGGTAGCCATTCCAAGTCTCTTATCTTCTGCAAGTAATATAGGGTCATTTTACTATCTTAAATTGTTGATGTTCCTTCCTCCTGTTTTCATATCTGTTTCCTCTGAGTCTAATCTTCATTTTGGTATGACATATTCTACATGCAAATTAATAGGGTGATACAATGCAGCCATGTTTGACTCCTTGCAAATGGAAGACCATTCTGTTTTTTCATGTTGTGCCCTGAGAGTGGTCTCTTGTCCAGAGTATAGGTCAGGATGTTGGACTACAGAATATAAGTCACACATTTTGGATGGCAACCCCATAGTCCTTCACCGTTGCTTATTCTGGTTAGAGTTTATGGGAATTATAGACTTAAAATCTCTTGAAGTTGGCAGTCTCAGCACTAAGAGTGGGCCCTTTTAGATTACAGAATTGTATCACTATGATTCCACTTCAGCTGTCATAATTCTGGCCTGTAGAGCTCTGAGATTTGCAGTTCAAGGAGGGGCATTTAGAATTCTTAGCCAGAGAGCTGTAATGTAATGTGGTTCTTCACTTATGGGGCTGCAGAACCTTTTGCCGGTGATAGCATTTTGTACAGTTTTATTACAAAGTTTCATTATCTTAAACTGTTCAAATCTTGATAGCAAAAAATGTACTCAGCACTTGCTACTTCTGCATGTAATGAGAACATGCAAGTGAATGATGCTGACTGACTGAGAGAAAGCACGTGATATATCTTGCTGCCACATATACAGCCAGAAGTCGCCTTGAGTTAAGTATTGGTGGTCTGCAGCAATAAAAGATATTTAAAAGGGGCACATGGTAAAGAAAAGGTCAAAAACTACTGCTCTGGTGCAGTGGTTCTCAACACTTGATCCATCAGCTGATTTGGACTTCACCTTCCAGAATCTCTGACCATTAACCATTTTGGCTGGGGCTTAGAGGAGCTGAAGTCCAAAATATCTGACTGAAAACCACTGCTCTAGTGTCATACAAAGCCACAGATCCTAGGATTCAATAATCTGTTGCTATGGCAGTTAAAAGTAGAATATAGTGTTACAACTGTGTGTGAAAGGGCCCAATAGAATGTAAAGAAAATTCTAAATAGTTTGGTATTTTAACAGTATGACTTATTTGCAGGTGAGTATAGAACTGCAGTCCTAAAGTGCTTCAGAATACTTTTGTATCTATAGGTGTGATTTTGTTTTAAGTACTACAGTCATTCCTCTTTCAGTGCACAACCTCTGCACTTTCCTAAGGGCTGTTAACCTTGAGAGTAACATATGTCCTATACAAAACATCTTCTGGCGCTATTTACAGGCTTTGCAGACAGCAGTTGCTTCATAGTATGATGGAATTACCTTAAGCACCTGTAACTGTATCTGCAAATGGAAGTAGACAGAGTGTATGCCAAAACTAGGTTTAGCCAGCAAGAAGAGGCTTAAAATACTGTAAGATTTTGTAGATAAGAAGCTGAACCTGCTTTTTTATGAGGAAGATCAAACTTCTTATAACTGTCCCCTTATTTTGTGCTATGTGTTTGCATTTTTCAGAGAAGTATGACTTTTATGGTCTATGCTTAAGTTCTTGGCTGTTGAAAATGTGCTTCCTTCAAAACGTATTTTATTCATCTTTTACATTTTCATCTTAGGAATGTTTATGTAGAGTGGGTTATGATAATCTTCTAAGGTTTGATTAGGCTGAAAGATATAAGCATATCAGAGATTTCAGTCTGTTCTTCTTGAACCAACATTTTAATCTCTATATCTATTAATAACAACAAGACATTTTTATTTGTTACTCACCTCTCCCCAAGGCTCAAGGTGGGGTAAAACATAGATACAATTAAAAACAAATTATGACTACAATATCCTAAAAACACAAAACCATTTAAAATACAAATACAGTTTTCCCTCCACATTTGGGGGTTTGATCTTCACGAATTTGATTATTCACAAGGTACGTGCTTGCCTTCTCCCCATTTTCCTCCTCCCATCCCTTGTATTCCTTACTCCAGACTTGCAAGGCTTGTGTGTAAAATTGGTGTTTTTCCTTTTGGGTGAACAAAGCCCGCTCCCGCTGCTGAAGGCATGGCCTCTCTGCCATTTGGTTGTACATTCTGCTGTATATTGTCTGCTGATTAGTTAGGTGCTCCTTTCTCAAGATGGCCACTGGAAGTATTTAGAAGTAATTATTACTCCAGAACTGCCCTCTTCTCTGTCTGAGGGGAAAGTACTGGTAAACCTTTTAAAGTTTTTTTCTCTCTCCCCACCCAAGGCAGGGGCCAAAGGTAAAGGAATGGGAAGGGGGCAGCTCTGGAAGGGAATGGGAGGGGAATCGTGGGGTGGGGGGAGTTATTTGTGGTTTTTCTACTTTTTCAAGAGTTCTGTGCCCCAAACCCTCAGAAATGTGGAGGGGCTTCTGTATATCTTAATTAAAATATATCCTAATTAAAAGTACAGTTAAAAGTACAAATACAATTAAAACTACAATCAAAAGTACAATCAAAAGCATACTTAAAAATAGACTGGGTAGGCCTTCCAGAAGAGATCATTCTTTAGCACATTTTTGAATTCAGATAGCATATTTTGCTGTCAAATCTCTTCTGGCAGGTCATTCCAGTCTAGGGGTGGCCAACGAGAAGATGTGCTGGGTGACCATTGCTAGTCTAGTCCTGGCTGGTTTAAGTAAATGGCCCCCAGAGGACCTGAGTGTATGGAGCAGATTGTATGGGAGGAGGCAATCCTGTGGGTAACTTGGACCCAAACCATGTAGGGCTTTAAAAGTACTTTATACTTTGCCCTGAAACTAATTGGCAGCCAGTGGAGTAATTTTAATATTGGTGTGGTATGTTCACTCCTTGCTGTATCTGTAATCAGTCTGGCTGCCATACTTTGGACCAGCTGGAGTTTCTGAACTTGGTACAAAAGTAGCCCAATGTACAGCACATTGCAGAAGTCCAACCTTGAGGTTACCAGCATATGCACTACCACCTTTAGATTGTCCAATTCTAGGAAGGGCTGCAGTTGGCATATCAGCCAGAGCTGATAATAAGCACTCCTGATTGTCACATCTATCTGAGTTGACATTTTGAGGGACGGATCCAAGAGCATTCCCAAGCTGCAGACACAGTCTTTCAGAGGGAGTGTGTCCATAACTGGTTGACACCCTGAACCCCAGAGTAGGACCCTTAATAGTAAGCACATTTGTCTTGTCAGGATTCAGTTTCAATTTGTTTTTCTTCATCCAGTCCATTATCTCCGTCAAGCATTCATTCAGAGGAGACACACTATCATTAGTAGAAGCTGTTTTTGAAGGCATGGAGAAATATATTTGGGTGTCATTAGCGTATTGATAGCAGTAATGTAGGAAAGATTCTGTTCAGGGTTCCTGTTATTGAGTGTGCCTTCCTGCAATATCCTATAAGTTGTAGGGATCTCAAGAAAGGTATTGTACCTAGAGTTTTCTCTTCTTTTCCAAACCACATTTAACTACCCATGGCTATTGAGCAAGCACAGTCCTTTTTGGTGGAATGGTGCAGGTTTTTCAGTCCTCTAGTGTTTATTCAAATGTTTTTTTAAATGCTTCTGCAAATCTTGGTGTTTCTCTGAGCATGCTGATACCTCTGTCTTGTTTCTGAAGTGTAATGGAATGAAACTATATTATATCTCTGTGTGACAAGAATGTAATTCAGGAATTTGAGGTTTTGCTTGTAGTGACCATGCTTCAGTATAACAACAGAATGGCACATTAATGCTTCCAGTGGCATTGTGAGAGCATCCTTATCATTCATCTTTTCCTCCCATCCAGTCAGCACAGGCAAAGTCCGGAAGCTTTCTTCATCTAACGTCTCGCACTTGTGGGATGATATTTTTCAGTCCCAGTTCTTGTCAAAGAATACGGTGCCCATTCCTTACATACATTCCAGAAACCTCAGTGTAAAACAAAATAAGTGAATGCTTGAAGGACACAGTGTTTGCATGCCCATAGCAGTGCGGACACATGTTTGTCACATCCATTGATGATAATGGATGCAGTGCTTTGCATGACCTCAGATTTGTGTGTGCCAAGGTCACATCACAAGAGAGTGCAGAGTACAAACAGAAACATTTCTTGGTGGAATAATGTAGCAAAATCTGAGCAAGGTCTGGTAGGAATCTAAGACCAGAGCGACAGAACAAATCTCTGCTAGTGTTATGTAGATTCTGAGTTGGCATTTCTGCATGTGTGCTTTTTAAAGAGCTATTCTTGTAAATAATCTTAGTGCCAAGTAATTTGTTGTGAAGATGACTGTCAGTCTGCAACTTAACAAGAAATTATTTTTATTTTGATGGCATTTGCTATATTCATTGGAGCAGATTCTTTGAATGAAGATATTTAAGTCATCACAGACCTTTTCAGTATAGCATAGCAAATGGTATTTCTTCTGAATACTATCTGGTTCTGGATAATGCTAAGATAAATATTTATATTGTTTCTTTCCCCACGAGTGTTTATAGTGCACTGTCACATTTCTAACTCAGTCCTTTTATTGTGTATTCTGAAGCTGTGTATTTTGACTTCAGCTGGACTTCCAGTTTTGATTGTCTAATATGTCTAATACTACTCCTAGTATTACGGGTTCTTACATTGTCTTCACAAGCACGGAAAGATTATTATTTTGTTATAATTCTCAGTATTATATAATTTGTATAGTGGCCACATACCAGAGTGTTTTAGTGCAGTTGAACTGGAAATGCACTGTTGCATACCAGGAAGCCTGTTTAATCAAATATAGTATTTACAGATGATAGAGGATTAGGGTGGGGTTCCTGCTAAGTAGACTCTTAATGCTAAAAAGACATTCAAATTAATCAAAGCTCTATACTGTGCCATCTCTTGATTAATTTTTGTACTTGATAAATTTAAGCTTGTTTCTGTATTGTTTTTGACATCATTCTGATTTTCTGTGAAAAAAATGCTATATCGTGTAATTCTATTCTACAATCCTATTTTAATATGACTTTCCTTTTTCCTTCTTAGATTGGTGCGTATGACCAACAAATATGGGAAAAATCTGTAGAACAAAGAGAAATCAAGGTAAAGTTTTAGCCATCCTTATTGTTTTGTAGTAGTGCATTTCAGACCTCTTTATCTTCAATGAACTCATTCTGCATTTATTAGTTTGTGTGGAATTTCTGTTCATGGGATTCAGGAGTTCACTGTTGCATAATATGAGCAAACTTAAACTTAGTTCTTTTATGGAAGCAGTGTGCACCCAAGAATTTTCCAACACTCTCTTTTCAAATTTTATTGTAGAGGAAAGATGATAAGAGTAGATACATTTTTGTTTAGCTTCCTTTCTATCACTTGTCCTGTTGAAGATACCCCATTAATTACTGTGAAGCTTTACAATTTAAATGGATGCGGTTTGAAAACCACTGATTCCTTTGCATAGGAATTCAGAATTTACATTGAAAAATACATATCAATGGTGGATTGGATCCAGACTTAATCATATTTAGAATTAATTCAGTGAAATGTATGGGAGTTGTTAGTCATGACTGATTTATGTTCCATTTGCTTTGACTTAGCCTGTAAGACATGACAGTTACAAATTCATACTCATTTTGTTTCTTGTAATAGTAATATTTTGTTAGTTCTTTCAAATCTGCAGGTGGTTCTGAGCCAGTTCTTATTCTTCTTTTGAAATTAGAAACTTGCACAAGATCAGGGTGGGATACTTGAGGATTGTTTGGGAAATCTTTATCTTATGGTAGTGTGAATAAATTGTGAGTTATGTAGGTCTAGACTCTTTGCTAAATTGGTGTGTAGATGTTGGCTCACACATAGAACCTGCCTTTAAGAGCAGGGAATGGGCTATCTTTTGGGGAAAGTAAATAAAATGCTTTAGTTGGCATTGTATTAAACTGTGCTTGCCATCTGCCATAGCATAGTATACTTCCCTTTATGTGTTTTATCAGATATTACTGGCTTTTCACATGGTTACCTTTATAGTTCCAGTTTACTTTTCCTCCTTTTTCATCCTGTCATTGTTTTGAACAGTTTATTAAATTGGTAAGTACTTGATGATGGAAATTTGTATTAAACAAAGCAGCTTTTGTAGATTAACTGTGTTTTTGCATCTCACTGTGACTAACAAAACCCCATTAGTATCTGGTAAACTAGGGACTACCACAAAAGGATCTGAATGTTTTAGCATCCTTTCTATAAAAGAGTCTTAGGCTGCTGTCCTATACATACTGTGTGATATTAAGCCCACTGCACCTAGTGATTGACATCTGAGTAGACATGCACTGAATAGGTGCACTTTCAGGATTCATACGGTCTTCTGAAGACACCACAGAATATAATGATGATCTTATAATTGACAGTGATTGTTGTAGAAAACAAAAGGCATTCTGGAAGTACTTCTAGATGTTGATCATTTATTATGTTTCTGATATTGTACTTTCATATATAGCATATATTTTGCATATATCATACTCCATATCTTCTTCATAAGCTCAGTTTTCCCAAACTACATCTGTTTAGTTTTCAGGGAAGAAATAGGAAGAAATCATTAGATTTTCAAAGGGCTGTACTGGTAAAAAATAAATTTAAAAAAATCATGTATGTACCAGTAACTTCATTCCCAGTGAGTTAGGTGTTATAAGCAAACTGTTAGAAGGCTTCTTTTACAAGTACCAGAGTGAGACTTTTTGTTAACGTACATCAAGACATCTTTGTAACTTGCTGCTAACCTCTTAACATTTGTCTCTTCGAAAGCAAATATTTAGCTATTGGACCTGCCTACTCATTTCTTCTTTTGTTGCTTACATGCATGCACCTTTTTAAGCATGAGGCTGGCAGCCACCACTGTATTTGTGGCAACAGAACTGGCCAGCTGAACTTTTGTGTGTGCCTTAATTCTTCTAGCAGAGAGATTGTGAGAGAGAGAGAGAGAGAGAGAGAGACAAGCCTAATTGAGTGTTGTGCCTGCGGCATGTGCATCCATTTTCCCTCGTGGCAGAAGAAAGAATGCACAGTACTGGTGGAATTGGGAGTGAGAGAAAATTGACAACTGGAGTAGTGAATGGGCATGTTGATGTTTCAGTATTTATTAGCAAGGATGTAATATGGCTCATTAATAATATGTTCCTATTGAAATATACATCTAGTCAGGCTCTGTTGTTAGTGGTTGAACAGATATCCCTCAGAAGCAGAGTTTGGTAGAGACACTCCTCCCCACTTCTGTTACCTGTCTGGTAATCAAGAGTACACTATTTCCACATAAAGATCTTTCATTTTCACTGGTACGTTACATGATGCAAGGTGAGAAGAATAACATTTCTATCCTGATTTTTTTTAAAAAAAATGATTTTCCATTGAAATGCAAAAAAAAAGAGAGAGAGAGAGAGAGTAAAGAGGGAGAAGTACAAAGGATATTGCTACAGACTAGGTACTTGCATCGATATCAGCTGACCAGATGTCCAAAACAAGCAAACAAACCTGCCTGAACAAGAAGTGCATGTCTGGAAGGTGCACCTATTCAACTGCACATTCATGCTTTGGTAAAGCAGTATGAACCTCTGGCTATTGAACAGTGGATAGTGGGTTTTTGTATTCCCAACTTTGGAAAGTAAATCTTTTTGTTCTTCTTCGTGGTCTCTGTGCCTTCATACACTAGGAGCTTTAGCGCCTGCGCGGTAGCGTTCGGAAACTTCTAGAGCTTGTTCGCTTGGCGGGAACCCCTCCCCCACGCCGGTACTGCGCATGCTCCTCCCGCCGAGCAACGGCCTCTCCTCAGTTCTTTCTCGTCCGCCGTCGCGTACGGAAGGTTCTTTGGTTTGTTCCTCTCACTTTTGTGCTTGGCTTGCTGTTTTCACGGTTTTACGGACTTTTGGACTGTCTCTGACCTCTCTTTCGGACTCCCCCTTCGGCTTTTGGTCTTTTCGGATTTCGCAGTTTGGCGTTCTTCGTCTTATGTCCGCGCTCTTCAAGAAGTGCGTGTCCTGCGGGCGCAAAGTTGCCCTCAACGACGGCCACAAGGAGTGTCTTTTCTGTTTGGGTGAGTCCCACAACATTCGGACTTGCCCAATTTGCCGGGATTTTACTCCCCAAACTCTCCGCAACCGGTCCGCGAGACTTAAGTCTTATTGTTGGGAACAGTCTCTGCGGGCGATAGACGAGACCTCCACTTCCAAGATGGCTGACAAGAAGACGACCGCGCCATCGACGGTATCGGCGGCTGCCGTTCCGTCCACCTCGTCGGTATCGGGCTCGGTACCGGCGAAAACACCGATCTCAGCGTTACCGAGGATCCCGAAGCTGTCGGCGGCTGCCAAGTCAGCAAAAGGATCCTCGACGGCGAGGAAGGCTGAGGCTCCCCTGACGGAGACGCCTGCTAAAAAGCGCCCTGCTCCGGACGGAGGCAAGGGCAAGGAGAAGGAGAAGAAGAAGAAGAAGAAGGAGAAGAAGCGCTCCCCGGCTGGGGACGTTCAACCTCCTACTCCTCCTCCTACTCAGCAGCCTTCCAAAGGGCGAGGCGAGTCCGTCGATCTCTCGGACGATGAGATCGAGGACGTTCCCCAACAGCGCCCGGACTCGCCTGTGGCAGACCCTCCAACCCTGGTGGAGGAGCGCCACCGCCCTCCTAGCCGTCGCAGGTCGGCCGACCTGCAGCAGAGAGAGCCCTCTGCTTCTCCGGAGCGGCGTTCGACCTCCTTCCGGTCCCGCTCTTCCGAGCGTCCGGTGGCCTCGCCGCCTCCGAGGGAGACAAGAGAGGAACAACCTCGCTCGTCTGCCTCCAGATACACCTCGGCGTCCTACGTGGCCAGGTACGCGAGGGAATCTGAATGGAGAGAGCGCCCGGCCTCTTATCGGTCACATTCGCCATCGTACCGGGATCGGTACCATCGTGGCCCGAGTCGCTGGGAGACCTTCCAGAGGTCCCGGTCACCTCATCGACAGCGCGAATCGCGCTCGCCTAGAGGGGACGAGGCTCGGTACCGTCGACGCCGAAGCCGATCTCCGTCGGACCGCCGCTCCTTCAGCCGCTCTCCCTCTCCTCGATATCATAGGGCGAGGGAGCCTTCACCTCGGTATCGGGCGATATCGCCACCTCCTAGGGTCACGGCAACGGCGACGCGCCCTACGGAGTTGGTGGTGACTGAGCGGGCTACGACGACGTCAGCCTGCCAGACTACCCCTGTCACCACTAAGAAGGTGAAGTCAGTAGTCAGCCAGCCCAAGCAGGACGCTGCTACTACCACCGCCCCGGCTGCAGAGAAGCCTAGGAAGGCAACACCTGTAGCGACTACGAAGGAGCCGGCAAGCGAGCGGCGAGAGGACTCACCGACCTCAGAGTCGTACGACTCGAGTGCGGAATCAGAGGTGTCTGAGGCGGCCTCCCAGGAGTCTCCTCCGCTGGGATTCGGGGACCCGATCCCAGATTCTGCTCCAGAGGACGTCCACCAGTTCTCTGCGATGCTGCTCCGCATGGCTACTACCCTCGGCCTGAAGATCGCAGATGCGGAGCCGGAGGACGACGATCCAGTCTTCTCCGTCTTTGAAGGGAAGCAACCTGCCACGGCCCCGCTGCCTCTCCTGCCCCGGGTATCCAGACTGGTGAAGGCCGCCTGGGATAGGCCGGCCTCGGCTCAGCCGATACCGCAGCGGTTGGAACACCTCTACAGGGTGCAGAAGGATAACGCCGGTTATCTCTTTAATCACCCTGCACCGAACTCTGTGGTGGTCGAGTCGGCACAGACGAAAGGCTCCGGCAGGCAACACACCACCCCACCGGACAAAGAGGGCAGGAAGTTGGACGCCTATGCAAGAAGGTTCTATTCCGCCGCCTCCTTGCAGATCAGGCTGTCCAACACTCAGGCTTGCCTCGCGGCATACCTGAAAAATGTGCTCGATCGCCTGCAACCGGCGATGGAGGCGGTACCGGAGGACATCCGCCAAGCCTCCTCCGTGATCTTCAACGAGGCCATCTCCATCGCTCGGCAACAGATGGCCTCCTCCAGGCACGCAGTGGAGATTGCCTCCCGGGTCATGACGGGATCCATCGGCCTGCGCCGCCATGCTTGGCTGCGGCCGGCCGACATCCAGGAGGACACCAGAAGGAGGATTGAAGATCTCCCCTTCGACGGTGAGGGCCTATTCAATTCGTCCACAGACGAAGCTTTGGACAACCTCGTTAAGGCGAGGCTGACCGCCAAGAAGATCGGGCTACAGCCGGCCACGCAAGCCCGCAGGGCCTCCACCTTCCGCCCATCCTGGCGACGATCTTCCACCTCGTCGTTCCAGCGTTCGGCCAGTCTGGACAGTCGAGACCGTCCTCCGGCTCATCGGCCAGACGCACGATTAGACGACGCCCGGCTTCGTCGAAGAAGTCCTCCTCCGAGACAAAGTCTCGGTTTTGACGTGCCTGGCAGGACCTACCAATACCCACTCTTCAGCCTACCATCAGCGCTCGGAGACCGACCGACTCTGGCTCGACATCTCGCGGAGTGGCAATGTGTCACTACGGACTCTTGGGTGCTTTCCATCGTCCGTCTTGGCTACACCATCGAGTTTCTCGATATTCCTCCTCGAGGCGTTTACTATTCCACGCCGTCGAGTCCGGCCCTCCTGGAAGAGATCCAATCCCTCCTCCAGAAAGGGGCGATCGAGCAGCTCCCGCAAGAGGCCAAGACCACCGGCTTCTTCTCCAGGTACTTCACGGTACCGAAAGCCGACGGTACCCTCCGGCCGATCCTAGACCTCAGAGGGGTGAACTACTACATCCGCCCCAAAAGGTTCAAGATGGTCACGATACCGTCGATCCTGCCCTTCCTACATCGAGGGAACTGGTTCGCCTCCATCGATCTCCGAGACGCATACTTCCATATCGCCATTCGCCCGCAGCGCAGACGGTACCTCCCCTTCGCGGTCGACGACACCTGTTACCAGTACAAGGTGCTGCCGTTCGGACTCTCGACTGCCCCAAGGGTCTTCACCAAGTGCATGGCCCCGGTGGTATCCTTCCTGCGGACGAAGGGTGCTTCCGTCTTCCCTTACCTCGACGATTGGCTGTTGGTGGCGTCCTGCAAACAGAGACTTTACCACGACGTCCACATGACGTTGTCACTCCTGACCCGCCTTGGTCTACGGGTGAATCCGAAGAAGTCCCACCTCGAACCGGCGAGGATCTTGGACTTCATCGGGGCGACGCTCGACTCGACCTCCGCCAGGGCGTACCTACCAGAGTCTCGAGCCCAAACCCTGATCCGGGCCGCCGCTCACGCTCGTACGGCCCCGACGTTATCTGTGAGAAGCGTCCAGCAGCTCTTGGGCTACATGGCTGCGACGACCGCTGTGACATATCTCGCCAGGCTGAGAGCGAGACCTCTTCAACACTGGTTCGTCCGCATATTCGACCCCCTGCGAGACGAACAGACACTCCGACTGCAGCTGCCGGAAGACGTCCGCTCTTCCCTCCGATGGTGGCAGTCGCGACGCAATCTCATGTCAGGGATGCCTTTCCAACAGCCGACACCGAAGGTGACGGTAACGACCGACGCTTCCCTGTATGGATGGGGTGCCCACTGCGGCGATCTCAGAGTCCGCGACAGATGGACCGACGACGAGACCGCTCTCCATATCAACGCGCTGGAGCTGCTCGCCGTCTTGAAAGTGCTACGGGCGTTCCGCCACGTCGTAGCGGGGCGGACGGTCCTGGTTCTGACGGACAATACCACCGCCGTCTGTTACATCAACAGACAAGGAGGGACTCACTCCACAACCCTGCTCAACATTGCACTCGACTTGTGGGAATGGTGCATTCGCCTGCATACGCATCCCGTGGCAGTTCACCTGGCCGGGCAGGAGAACACCACGGCAGACGCCCTCAGCAGGGACACCTCATCCCATCACGAATGGTCTCTCTCCGGAGAGGCGTTCAGACTGATTCGGGACCGCTGGGGCGAACCATCGATCAACCTCTTCGCGACCAGGGAAAACGCGAAGTGTCGCCGATTCTGTTCCAGAGTGGGCCACGATCGTGCCTCCATCGGGGACGCTTTCCAGTTTCCGTGGACCGGGGAACTCCTCTACGCGTTCCCGCCGTTCCCGCTGCTCGGCCGGACGATATCGAATCCTCGCCGACCGAGCCGACGCGATCCTGGTAGCCCCGTACTGGCCGAGGCAACATTGGTTCGCACCCCTGCTACAAGCCGCACGAGACGACCTGCTCCGGTTGCCACCGACACCGGACCTGCTCTCCCACTCCGGCGGCCGAGTCCTCCATCCGGACCTGCCACGCCTGGCCCTCCATGCCTGGAGGATATCGCACGAGACGATCCCGTGCTCGGTACCGTCCTCGTCGCGGCCAGGAAGGAATCCACCCGTCGCAACTATCAATACAAGTGGCGACGCATCCTGACCTTCGCTAACGAGAGGAGTGAGCCGGTATCGCCCGCGGGGCTCTCTACCGTCCTGCATTTCCTCCTGCACCTCCGGCAACAGGGGCTGGCGTTTCCATCCCTGAAGGTGTATCTCTCCGCGATCGTGGCATACCAACCGCCACGGTCGGCTGCCTCGGCCTTCTTCAGGAACGATACCGTTAAGCGGTTCCTGAAAGGACTTCATCATCTCTACCCGCCGGTATCGCCGCCGCTACCGCCGTGGTCCCTCTCGCTGGTGCTCTCGCAGCTGACAAAGCCGCCCTTCGAGCCGATGGCGACCTCGGATGATAGGCTCCTGACCATGAAAACTGCCTTCTTGGTAGCGGTGAGCTCAGCGAGGCGAGCGGGTGAGATCACAGCTCTTCGATCCGATGAGCCCTTCACGGTCTTCCACAGAGACAAGGTGGTCCTGAGACCTGACATCTCGTTCCTGCCTAAGGTGGTGTCCAGTTTCCATCTCAACCAGGACATCATCCTGCCTGCCTTCTTCCCGAACCCGACGACACCGTTGGAGCGGTCTCTCCACTCCCTGGACGTGCGTCGGGCCGTGGCCTTCTACATGGACAGGACTGCTTCCTTCCGACAGACGCCGCATCTCTTCGTTTGCTATGGGCGACGTCGGAAGGGCCTCAAAGTGTCCACCCAGCGCTTCTCCAAATGGGTGGTGAGGACTATTCAACTGGCGTATGAGCTCGCGAGGAAGCCTCCGCCAGTCCTGCTTCGAGCCCACTCCACCAGAGCTGTGGCTACTTCTGCGGCCCTCCTGCGAGGAGTTGACCTGCATGAACTCTGCCGTGTGGCGACCTGGTCCCAACCATCGACCTTCGTGCGCCACTACAGGCTCGACTGCCGGTCGCGCAGAGATGCCCGGTTTGGACGTGAGGTGTTGGCTTCCGTGCTGTAGGACCTGACCCGCCGTCCGACCGGTAAGCTACACAGTCTCCTAGTGTATGAAGGCACAGAGACCACGAAGAAGAAGAACAGGTTGCTTACCTGTAACTGTGGTTCTTCGAGTGGTCATCTGTGCCATCATACACACCCGCCCTTCCTCCCCTCTTTCTCAGGTCCCTGTAGGTTCTACGGCGGACGACAGAACTGAGGAGAGGCCGTTGCTCGGCGGGAGGAGCATGCGCAGTACCGGCGTGGGGGAGGGGTTCCCGCCAAGTGAACAAGCTCTAGAAGTTTCCGAACGCTACCGCGCAGGCGCTAAAGCTCCTAGTGTATGATGGCACAGATGACCACTCGAAGAACCACAGTTACAGGTAAGCAACCTGTTCTTACAGTACCCAGCATCACATGACACTGATCATCAGTAAGCTCCAGGTTTCAGAAATATAATTTAAAGGTACGTCTGTGTCTACAAATATGAAACATTTCTCTAATACAGTGTTAATATGCTACAGTATGTCCAGCCAGAAAGGAGAATCAGTGGAGGCAATGATGTCATATGCCAAAGGGAAGTTTTACCTATGCTACATTGTGAACAATTAGCTAAACTGACTTTCTCTTCATAAGGAGATACACTGGTGTCCAATATATGCAAAACACAATTTTAAATCTAGAGAAACTTTAGATAATGGAGCTGGAACAATTTTCCCTTTTCTTATTTATATGGGGTGGTCCCTTCCGTTGCATCAAATTTAAGACAATGATTTAAAACTTTAGAATAAATGCTAATAAACTATAGTTTCTACTTTCTCTCCCCTCGAGGATACAGTTAATGCTCCCAGCACAGCAAGTGCTGATGGAACACATAGACTGTATATAAACAGCAGAAAGTTTTGTAATTGTTGTTCTTCTTCGTGGTCTCTGTGCCTCACACAGTGGGAATTTCGCACATGCGCAGTAGCGTTCAGAAGATTCTAGAGCTAAGCAGCTTGGTGGGAACCCCTCCCCCATGTCCGTACTGAGCATGCTCAGCCCGCCAAGCCAACGGTCTCTCCTCAGTTCTTTTTGTCCACCTCAGCGAACGGAAGGTTCTTGCTTAGCAGCTATTGTCTCTTGGCGTTTTCTCTTGGATTTTGGACTTTTTTGAACCCCCCTCCTTCTCTTGGACTTCTTCTGTGAGTTTTTCTTCTTGACTTTCATCTTCTGATTTTCTTCTTCTTCTGTGTCTGCCCTCTTCAAAAACTGTGTTTCTTGTGGTCGTAAGGTCACTCTCTCGGACGGCCACGCCGAGTGTCTTTTTGCCCCTCGGCTGACTGCTACCGTGTCATGCCCGGTTTTGGAGGCCCTTCCGGTACAGAGCTTGACCGCGGTGCTGACTTCCACCCAGGCCATCCGGCATCCGATTCCTACCGTGCTGCTGACCCACAACGTGAAGGCCTGTTCTGTTTGTCGAGAGTTTACCGCCCAAACTTTGAGGAACAGGTCATCCAGACTCAAGCCCACTGCTGGGATGAGTCTTTGCGGGTCAAGGAGCAGGCGTCGGAACATTCTACCATGTCTTCATGTTCCTCCTCAACGGCGTGACCATCGGCCACACCCTCATCGGTATCAGCAGCTGCCATACTGACGCTGACGGTACCAGGCTCGATACCATCCTCGTTGCCTCCCATCTTGACACTCCCTTGTATTCCAAAGCAGGTGCCGAGTACGTCTGTGACCAGGAATGCCCCTGTGGGCTCGCAGGCGGCTAAGGCATCGAAGCCTCTCACAACTGCACAGCACAAGTGGCCTTCGTCTCTTGATCCTCCCAAGGAGAAAGAGAAGAAGAAGGAGAAGGAGAAGCAGATTTCGGCCTCTCCATGGAGGATCTGCCCGCTGACACCTCCTCCAACCCAGGCCCTGGATGATGTTATCGAGGAAGTAGGCCTGCCTGATATATCGGCGGTATCGGAGGAGGACCCAGCCGATGGCCCTTCTGTGCCCTCAGGCCCGCCTGACCTTTCGGTGCCGACTATTCCGCTCGGTCACCCGGAATATGGGATGGACCACCTGGAACCCTCCTTGGTCACACCACGGGCCCCGTCCCATCATCGCGCACCTTCCTGGGACCGCGCCGGCAGGAGTGAGACGTGCTCGCCGAGCTGAAGGGAAAGGCATCGATCCCCGCGGCAGCGGGGCAGATCTCGCCCTGAGCTTGACTCGCCTTTTTCCTCTGCCTCATATATAGTGCGATATGAGCATGAACACCTGTGGTGAGAGCAGCTGGGATCCTACCACTCTTACTGTCCTGCGTATAGAGACAGGTACCATGCGGATGTGCGCTGTTGGTCTCCGTACTGTCGTCGGTCCCGGATACCATCACCCGCTTCCAGACACCATCCTTGGTACCGGCATTCGCCTTCGCATCCCCACCCGAGGTCCCCCTATCGCTGGAGATCAAGAGACTGTTCTCTGCACTACCGGCCTGTGTCGCCTTCCTCTCGGCTGACTGCTACCGTGTCATGCCCGGTTTCAGAGGCCCTTTTGGTACAGAGCTCGACTGCGGTCCTGACTTCCACCCAGGCCATCCAGCATCTGATTCCTACTGTGCTGCTGACCTCTGCAACTACGGTACCCGCTCCTCCAGCGACCGTTTCTCTGCTGGCTCAACAACCTCCGGCAGAGAGGTCGCCTTCTCGATTGTCGCAGTCCTACGAGTCTGAGTCCGACTTTGCTGACTCGACTCCTGGCTCTCATGACTCTCTGCCCTTGGCCTTTGGGGAGCCCGCACGGGACTCGGCACCGGAGAACGTTGAGCAGTTCTCCGACATCCTTCTTCGAATGGCAAATGCTCTGGGACTTGATGTTTCTGACCCATCTCCGGTGGTGCAGGATCCTGTGTTCCACTATGTGGACACCCGTCCTCCATCTGCGGCACCGTTACTATTCCTGCCGGTACTACAGGAGGTATTGAAACATCCCTGGGCCCAGCCTGCGTCCTCACAGCGAATACCTCATCACCTGGAGCATCTCTACAGGACTCAGAGGAAGGATGTTGATTTCCTGTTTAACCACCCGGTACCAAACTCCATTGTGGTTGAGTCTTCCCAGACCAAGGGTGGCAAGAGGGCGCACACCACCCTGCCGGACCACAAGGGCTGTCGTCTGGACATCTTTGGCAGGCGCTTCTATTCTGCCTCCTCCCTTATTGCAAGGGTCTCCAACACGCAGGCCTGTCCTGCTGCATACCAATGCAACCTTCTGGACAGATTCTACCTTCTGCTGGCCCATCTTCCAGAAGACCCATCGGATGAGTGCTAGCCAATTCTACAACGAGTCGGTAGCGCTCTCCAACCAGCAGATCCTGTCCTCGCGGCACACAGTCAAAGGAGCGGCCTGAGTGATGGTGGGCACCATTGCCCTTCGATGCTTCGCCTGGTTAAGATCTGCAGGCCTCCAGGAAGACAGCAGGAAGCGGATCGAGGACCTGCCTTTCAACGGGCAAGGCCTGTTCCACTCCACCACCAACGAGGCGATGGATCATCTGGTGAAGGCGCGCCTCACGGCAAAGTGGATGGGGATCCACCAGACACCACAGTCTCGGCGCAGCTTTACTTTCTGCTCCTCCTGGCGCCGTTCTGCTTTTTCCACCTACCAACCTCGCTCTCCGCGCTGGGCACCAGCTCAGCCCTCGACATCCTCCTCCTGCCGACAGACTCCTCACCTCTTCGTCTGCTATGGTGGTTGTCGGAAAGGACACAAGGTATCCACCCAGAGATTTTCCATGTGGGTGCCTCAGACCATTCTTCTGGCATATGAACTGGCTAAACAGCCTCCGCCAGCTTTGTTCGGTGCCCACTCCACAAGAGCCGTGGCCTCCTCAGTAGCTCTCCTTCGAGGTGTCCACCTGCAGGAGCTGTGCCGTGTGGCTACCTGGTCACAACCTTTGACCTTTGTGCACCACTACCGGTTGGACTGTCGAGCCAGACGGGATGCCCATTTCGGACGTGCGGTGTTGTCTTCCGTTCTCTAGGACCTGACCCACCGTCCACTGGTAAGCTACACAGTCTCCCATTGTGTGAGACACAGAGACCACGAAGAAGGACAGGTTGCTTACCTGTAACTGTAGTTCTTCGAGTGGCCATCTGTGCCCTCACACAAACCCTCTTCAGGTCCTGCCCTGGCGGACTCTAGAATTGAGGAGAGACCGTTGGCTTGGCGGGCTGAGCATGCTCAGTACGGACATGGGGGAGGGGTTCCTGCCAAGCTGCTTAGCTCTAGAATCTTCTGAACACTACTGCGCACGCGCAAAATTCCCACTGTGTGAGGGCACAGATGACCACTCGAAGAACTACAGTTACAGGTAAGCAACCTGTCCATTTTGCCACTGAACACCAGAAGATAAATGAAATATAGATTACAGTACTGAAAATGATAGAAATTCTTCATCTGATACTATTAATTGCTGTATAAACCCCATAGTTATCTATTGCTTTCAGAAAAAGGACTGATTCTACTACCAATAAGTTTAAACTTGCATAAAATTGTAGAATATATAAATGTGGAGATTTCTGTACTCTCCTCACTTTGCAATATGTTTTTGACTAGAACTAGGGAAAGTCCTCCCTGTGGGCATGGTGACATCTTTATAGCATGAGAGGATAATCTCACTGTTTTTATACTTTTTGAAATAAACTTGTTATTTTTTACTGTAGTACTAACATATTTATTGAATTTTCCACTGTGCTTCTTAGTTTATTGTTAGCCAGCTCAGAACATGCCAACAGACGAGAGAGAGAAAGGGATGGGTTTAAAATGTGTGTCACTCTGCTGTTTGTTTACCTTGCCTGTTGTGTGAAATTATTTTCTTATATTATTTGTATTGCAAGTTTTCAGCTACATTAAAATTGTAAAACTACACAAAAAAGGAAAAAGAGAGAAAAGGAAAAAAAGAAAGAAAAAGAAAAGATTTTTAAAAATAATTTCCATTCCTCCTTTCAGTGGGATGTAACATTCAAATCATTTCAAGCCTTCCTAAATAAAAACACAACAGCTCCCTTTTCATTCTCCATTACATTATCTCTCAACAGCCAACAATATTTTCCTTCTTCCCAGGGTTGACATATCTCGTGTTAAAATATCAACCAATATTTTTTATATTCTTCATACTGACAAATAATACTCCATTTTTCTCACTTTTGGTGCTAACAACTTACTGACAAATTCTATAATACCAAATCTTACTAAATGTAACTATAATAAAAACTCTTATATAATGCTAAAATTTCCATTATACTTCAACTCTCATACTTCTGCCATATTTCATCATATAAAGTCTTCTTAAAATCATGTCCACTTCCACATCTCATTACCTTATATCTATAATCAGATCTCGTAACCTTATTTCAACTAGACATTATGTTCTTTTTCATTTTAAATTTAACTCTTGCTCTACTCTTTTCTGCTATTATGTTGTCCTATTGTGAAATCTGGAAGTATCCTTTCTCAGCCGC
The DNA here is from genome assembly GCA_948474755.1 of Ctenosaura bakeri. Classification (NCBI taxonomy): domain Eukaryota; kingdom Metazoa; phylum Chordata; class Lepidosauria; order Squamata; family Iguanidae; genus Ctenosaura; species Ctenosaura bakeri. The sequence goes on from CAOLHI010003126.1 coordinate 136,945, forward strand.
AGTGTTTTAGAGCTATTTCCTGAATAGTTTAGTGACCGTTTCAGAATCTTTTCATATAAACTGCAGCAAGTAGAAAGGCTCACAGTAACTGGTATCTATATATCAAAGTTACCACGTATTCATACACTCTGTATTCCTACCTTCCTTTGTGTAAAAAAAAACCCTTCTGATAAGACTCTGCCTACCATGGGGCAGGACGAAGCAGCAGATGCTGGGGTGAGGGGAGCAGTAGCTGCCTCTTCCTACTTCTCCTATTAGAAGAGGGAGCTGTGAATGTCAAAGAGCTCCTTCTGGGTTCTAAACTAATTTCTTGCCTCAGCTGTGGTGGAGGCTGCTATCCAGTCACCATTATTAAAGTGAGATTTATCTGAGAGTCCACTAGCTTCTCTGTTTCCTCAGGTACCTAAATATCTTGTGTCAGCTCTAAAAGGACCTGTTCCATGACATACTTCAGTGTAGATGTTTTATTTTAATTATAAACATTCTAAACTTTTTAAAGACCTTGCAGGAAATGCCACTTTTCTTTGGTGAAATGCTATCTCCTTCATCCTCTTACCATATTTTGATATCGACATTAAGATGTTCTGCTGGAAAATAAAGTATCTACTGTGCATGTATTTCAGTTTCACTGACTTTTCTTTTTTCTTTTCTTTTCTTTTTCTTTTCTTTTTTTTTTTTTTTTTTTTGCAACTTTGCTTCTTCTTTTGAGTTCTCAGTGTGTATCTTTGTCATCCAGTGGTATCTTGATATATGTTGAGTGTGTTTTCCTGCTGGTGGTGTTCATTTTTATTTCACTGTGAAGCTGATAATAATAATACTTTCTTAACTATTATTGTCAACTTTAATTTCACTATGTGCTTTTTCTGTGTGTTGTTTTACAGGAAGTAGTCTTATCTTCACTATCTCAGTTTACTCTTGTTTAACTGAGAATTATTTTAAGCTGTCTTTTCTTAGTGGTACAGTTGGCCCTACACATTTGCAGGTTTCACTTTCACGGATTTGATTCTTTGTGAGTTTTTCCAACTTCTGCCCTACCCCCTACCTCAAGTACTTCTTTTCCAGGGCTGGAAGGAACCTTTCCTCTTAGTGGCTCCAATCAGACTTTGCAACCCTTTAAAAAAATGCCCCTGGTCTTCTTTTTCCTCTACCAGACACTCTCTGGCCAGCTTAGGATAGCTCACAGCTCAATTTTTCAGCACCCCAAACCCTTTCCCAATGCCCCCACACACTCTTAAGGAAAGAGATGGTCAAGAGAAAGGAAGTATAAGACCATCAAGCCAACCCACCCCCCTTCCCTTTCCTTTCCTCTCCTTTCCATGCCTCAGCCCCCTTCCCACAGATCCCCATGCACATTTTTTATATTTGCGGTTTTTCCATTTTTGTGGGGGTCCTGTGCCCCTGAATCTAGCAGATGTGGAGAGCCAACTGTATTTGTTTACCTGAACTTTTATCATTTTAAATAACCTCCATAGGGACTTGACTCTTCTACTAGTGCTTTTCAACTTCCTGTTAATTATAAGTGGAACCATAGATTATCTTAGCAATGTATCCCCCAACCTCTCATTACTGAAATAATGTGATGATATGTAGAAACAGAAGAAACACGTGTAGAGAAGGAATTAGCAATCAGGAGGGAAGGGGTCAGCATGAAGCAATCAGCCTCTGGTGTCATGATTAGAGTATGGAGATGAAATACAGAATGGTTGTCTGAATAGTGCAGCCTTTCTCAAGCAGCTAAGTGTCTTGGGCCAGCTTGGGGCAAAGTGCTCTGCCACCCTTTGTCTGCTGTTTCTGTACTGCTGTTTCACTCCTGCTGGGTGGGACTAGTTTAGGATTCCTGCTTGAGGAAACCTTGTCAAATTGACTGGAAATTTTTGGGGAGTGAGGGAATTAGTATGCAGGAGAAGGAATAAGCTCCACTGCTATATTTGTTTTACAAAGAAAACATTGAGTTGAGGACCCAGCTTTCTCATTATTCACAGTTTCTTCCTCTCAGTTCCCCACCTTGAGTATTGTATTGTTTGAGGGTTCATTTTGACATTGATTAGTTGAACAGATCTGATGGCACAGAATGTTGTATGGAAACATTCCAGTTGCTCAGAGAAGCAAAGCTTGCAACATTAGCAGGCTTTTTTTCCTTTTCCTTTTTTTTTTTTTTTGAAGGGGGAACGACTTTTTTTTATTTGAGACATTTTTGCCCTGAGTTTACATGAGCTGAATAAGGCAGCTGAAGACCAGGGCTCTTGGAGGTCTCTTCTTCATAGAGTTGCCGTAAGGCAGAGTCAATTTGATAGCATATAACAAGGAGCATTGTGCTGTTGGCAGGAAGAAAATAGATTTTAAAAAGACTGTGAGGTAGGACGCCAAGTGGGAATGAGGTTATTAAGTCTTTTCTTAACAATGAAGAGTTGTGATTTGGCAATTCCAAGAATAATAATCTGGAGAGAATATTTCACATACTAATTTGAGCAATTTAAACTATTATTTGTTTGTGAGGTTTTATTATGATTACGCTGGACTTTCCTTGATCATTTCCAGTTCAGCTGTGTGTTGGAATTTCGTAGCATTCTGTCTACTGTTTCTAAACAGTCTGATAGTACATTTTGAAAATTTGCTATCCAGTAGAATTCCCTTAGTGTTTTGTGTGAAAAGAAGATACATACAATACAATAGTTTGCATTAGAGCCTGATTAGGATTAATGCAAGAATTGTCTCTTGCATTACTGTATGAACTGGACAAACTGATATTCTGACCTAGGTAGCTGGCAGTGTCTATGGAAAATACCAGTGGATTTTCCAAGCGTCTCACCGAAAAGGGTACAAACTGGTAACTGAAAACAATTAAATGTTTTAGATGGGCCAGTATGATCTTGTACTGGTTTTGCCATGACTCCAATGGCTATGACAGACATATGTTTTTTTTCTGTTCAAGAGAGAATGATAATCAAGGTTTTTTCTGCAGCTGAATACTTAGTCAGTATGGTTTTTCTCCATTGTTTCAACTTAGGTCTGTCTGTGTGTATGTGCCTTCAAGTTGCCTATTGCTTCATGGCGACCCCATGAATTTCAAAGAATTTTCTTAAGCAAGGTGTACTCAGAAGTTCCTTCCTCTGAAATACAGCCTACAGCACCTGGTATTTGTTGGCCATCACCTGTCCAAATACTAACCAGGGTTGACCCTGCTTAGCTTCCAAAATCAGACAGGTTCTGGTGCTTTTAGGGTATTGAAACCTTACTGTAGATTTTTTAGACAGTGTAGTGCATTTATACAACTGTCCATTTTTGAAGATGTGTATATTTACAGGAGCTGTAACTTGGAAGTGAAAGATATAATTCCTGATTTAAAATCTTTCCATGCTTCTTAAGGTACATACTTCGCACTATAGAGGAACCTAGTCTATCACAAAGATTCAGACTTGTCACAGTGAAAAGGAGGCATATGATTACTCAACATCTGTTACTGTGCCAAAGTTCAAATATCAAAGTCTGTTGAATGACGCTGCTTTAAAAATTAAAAGACAAAATTAAATAGATATCAGAAGAAGTATCATACTAATTCTGGAAGCATGTGTGTGTAGAATGCGGCTGCATAACTGAACTGAATTAACACCTTTAGATGTTTTAAAGGTTGTATCAAAAGGAGCAGTAATTTTCATTATTTCAGTTCCTAATGATCAGTTTAAAAAGGCAGTTGTTGCTTTACAACAAAATTTAGTAATGATAAAATGTGTTGTATCCAGGGCTCCCCTTCCTGAGGGGATAGCACTCCTTGAATGCTCAGAATGTTCTGGCCAGTGGGAGGAGGTTGGGTAAAATTGGTCCATCTCTCCCTCCCTCTGCTGCTGCCAGTGCCATGGCTTCTGCTGTTTTGGAGTGCAGGAAAGAAGGAAATGGTGAGGTTATCTCCTCTTCTACTTGGACATTGGAAATGCCCGATAGGATGAAAAATTTCCCATAGAGAGAAGGTGACTTTGTGTCCACAGAAAACAGATTCTGGATTCAAGTCATTTTAAATGGGAATGTTTCTTAAACTAGACTTCAGAGTAATAAATATTACATGTTTGGAGGAAAAAAGAATGTGGAAATTCAGGTTCAGCCCATTTACTGTCCTCTCTTCCCATTTTAAACTTGTTTCTTTCAGTTTAATAGTTGTGGTTTTTTGCATATTGCAGGGTTTGAGGAACAAGCCAAAGAAAACTGGACATGTAAAGCCTGATCTCATAGATGTTGATCTTGTAAGAGGTAAAGATGGATCCCGCAGTGCTGATCAATATGAAGGGCTTTAGTTTACAAATTTGAACCTTCCTAATGCAAGTTTTTTAGGGGCAGGGGAATATGTCTGTTTTTCATAGGAAAGAACAGTATACCCACAGTGGAAGATAATCAGTCAAGATATCTTGGAGCTGATATTTGGATGAGGGATGTCCACTAGCCTAGTTATATGTCCTTTAATGGGTAACAGATGTAACTGAGAAATTTCATGGGCTGAATCTTTTGTACGTTGTGATAGAGAACTTGGATACTACTCAAATGCACATTACTTGGATTTCTGAAAAAGATCACGAGTAACTTGGATTGAAACTTCTGAACAGTAGCTTTCTGTTGCAGTTTCACCACAGTGCTAGCCTCAGTGTAGTTACTTATTCCTTGCAATTTATTCATTGCTCTTGGTTACGCTGGCTGGGTCTTATGGGATTTGCAATTCAACAACATCTGGAGGGCCACATGATTTCTACCACTACTGTAAATAGAATTATAATCAGTCAGTTTAAATGGATTAGTATAAAATTAATGATTCAGTTTGTCAATAAAAGCTGGTCATGTGCCAGTCTCCAGTATTTGCAAGATCAGAAAAAAGGCATGCACGCTCCAGTCTTGCTATAGAAGAGAGGCAATCATAATGTCCCTCTTACTTATGGAAGGAGAGATTTTTATCCTTCATTTAATTCTCTTGTTCCGTTTCTATAGAACATGGCAGAGAATGTGTTCCTTCATGGTTAACCTTCTAACCCAGTTTCCCATGCCTGCCCAGCCTCTTCCCATCCAGGATTACGCTTCCATGCTGGCTGATGAAAAGGATCTTTCTTTTCTTAGTACAGCACTTCTTCCTCTACATAAAGCTTGTCGTTGGATTCTTTGATGTTTGAAATATTTGAAAATTTAAGATTGCACTGTAGACATATGGTAGCTAGAAATTGTCTGTCTTGCTAAATAAATGAATAATTAATTTTTTTCTGTTTAGGCTCTGCTTTTGCTAAAGCTAAACCAGAAAGTCCATGGACCTCCCTGACTCGAAAAGGAATTGTTAGAGTTGTTTTCTTCCCCTTCTTCTTCAGGTGGTGGCTACAAGTGACATCAAAGGTTATTTTCTTCTGGCTCCTTGTCCTTTATCTTCTTCAAGGTATAGCTGAAAGAGATCCTGTGTCAAATGCATACCTTAATAAGCACTAAACTTCACCTTCCTGAGTTCCAGTGGACATTTTATTTCTTTAAAATGTAAATTATGTGAAAAATTGAAAATATGGTTAAGAGGATAAATTACATTCATTAAAAAAGTAGTATAGATTGAACTTTGACAATGTTAAAAAGGGAAGTTGAGAGAATAAAATTTTACCACTCTCAATAATATTGGGGCTTGAATCTAGTTGCTAGTCCCGGCTAGTCACTGAATAGTAGAATTTACATTACCTCTCAGCAGTTAATTGAATGGGCCTACTCTGGTTTGCCCTAGCAATTGGATTTAAACCCAGTGGAGTGATATTAAACAGAAAGTTTAAAGAAGGCTTGAGGTTAGAAGGGATTCAGATCATTAAATAATTAGTTTACTTTTTTTTTTTTGGGCACTAATAACTTCCTTGCCACTAGTTATTTGACATGGTAGAATTGTGAGAATTGAAGAGCCTTGCTGGATCCAACCAAAGGCCTATTTTGCCCAGTATTTTGTTCTCAATGGTCAACCAGTTGAGCAAGATAGCGCCCTCCCACTCATGTTCTCTAATAACTGATATGCAGAAGCATACTGTCTCTGCTACAGAATGTAATACATAAGCACGATGGGGAGAACCCATAAATATCCTTATGCCCCGTATTGATAGTGTTCTATCATGACTAATATTTCTTTTTCAGAGAACAATAATATCTTTATAGCAATGTTTCCATTGAATATTTCATTTAACCATAGTGCAGCACTTCATTACACCACATGTATTAATAGGTGAGAGCCAGTGTGATTTGAATGTTGGACTAGGGTCCTGGAGACCTGCGTACAAATCCCATTTATCTGTGGAAACCCACTGAGTGACCATGGGCTAGTCACACCCTCTGAGCCTCAGAAGAAGGCAAAGGCAAATCATTTTCTATATGTTTAATTTGGAATTATATTCATTTCTTACTAAATGAGCAATGGCCTCTATTATAACAGGAAAAAAAATCTTCAACTGGACAATGTCTGTGTTTAATTATGAATTACTTGTGCAGACTGAATATTTCACTGTCTCCTCTTTTATTTCTTTTAAAAGTTGCCGCTGTAGTATTGTTCTGTACGATAGAAGGCCCACATAATATACCTCTGACTGAAGTAATAGGGCCTGTATGGCTCATGTTGCTCCTTGGAACAGTGCATTGTCAGATTGTTTCAACAAGAACACCTAAACCACCTCCAAGTACAGGAGGGAGAAGGCGAAGGTACAGTTTGTGCTAACATTGTGGATCACTTATAAGCAATTGCACTAATTTACTTTTGAATCTAAAATATATTTGAAATACTTTGACTAAAATCTGATATTTTGCATTTTAAAAATTGCATTGTGTCAATGTTTTTCCTGACTTATGAAGATTTTTAAAATTTGTATTGTGCTTCTTATGTCATAGCATCTAAATGTGGGAGTGGTTACCCTATAAATACATTGGAGCCTTCATATCTGCAGGGAGTTCCATTCCAGGACCTCCTGGGAATGATGAAAAACGTGAATGCTTACGTCCCATATTATTAAATGGCAGTAATATGTGCATGGATGTGTTCACATTACCACCATTTTATGTATAGGATATGACACTCTGCAATCACTAGAATTTGCAGGTCCAAAGGTCACATATATGGAGGGTCCACTGTACTGCTGCATAATTTTATTAAGCTGCACACAATATGTATTAAGATTTTGTAAAGATAACAAAATAAAATACCTAAGAAGTGCAGCATTAAACGTTGGCTCTAAACCCACGAGAACTAAAATAATTAGCCAAAACTTAACATCAATAATGGAGAATGAACTGAAGTCCTTGTGTTTCTTTTCTTTTGGGATAGTTATAGGGAAACTTTCTGTACTTAGAGTGGCAGCGAAAATTTAATTTCTATCATGTACAATAGCAAAGCATTTAAGCCAATGTGATGGCAGGATTCAAAGCACGTGTTGCATGCTTACAAGAATGCTGATCATATTTTAGTGTTAGTGAATGACACTTACGAGATACCTTCCACTTTTGATCTCTTCTGATGAAGGAAATTAAGGAAAGCAGCACATTTGGAAGTACATAGGGAAGGAGATGGCTCTAGTACCACAGATAACACACAGGAAGGAACAGTGCAGAACTACGGTACAAGCACCTCTTACAGTATTGGCGCTGTCTTCAGAGATATCTGGCATGCCGCTTTCTTATTATCAGGGTTTGTATTTTATTCAAGCCTATGTCTGTCTTGAAGATGCACTATCCCCTTTCTGACATTTGTTTCCAACATACCTCTGTACTTCCAGCTACGTCAGTGGTTCTAAAACTTTGGTCCTACAGGTATTTTGGACTTCAGCTCCCAGAATGCCTCATTCTTGGACAAGCTGGTTGGGGTTTCTGGGAGTTAAAGTCCAAAAGACCTGGTGGAATGGAGCATGGGAACCACAGAGCTAAGTGTTCCTGATCCATGATTTATTACTTTCTCTTTAATGTAGTCTGTAAGAATTTTGGTGTGTGAGAATCTATTATCCCTACTTTAGGCAAAGAAAAATTATCTGATAGTTTAGATGATTTTTTTAAAAAACAAAGGTCAAAGAAAAACAAATGGAGATCCTTTTCTTCTCAATCTTCTTATTGTCTTGTAGTGCAAGTTTCCTTATTCTTTTTAAGAGATGTTCTTCTTCGTGGTCTCTGTGCCTTCATACACTAGGAGCTTTAGCGCCTGCGCGGTAGCGTTCGGAAACTTCTAGAGCTTGTTCGCTTGGCGGGAACCCCTCCCCCACGCCGGTACTGCGCATGCTCCTCCCGCCGAGCAACGGTCTCTCCTCAGTTCTTTCTCGTCCGCCGCCGCGTACGGAAGGTTCTTCAGTTTGTTCCTCTCACGTTGTGCTTGGCTTGCTGTTTTTCACGGTTTTACGGACTTTCGGACTGTCTTTGACCTCTCTTTCGGACTCCCCCTTCGGTTTTTCGTCTTTTTGGATTTCGGAGTTTGGCGTTCTTCGTCTTATGTCCGCGCTCTTTAAAAAGTGCGTGTCCTGCGGCCGCAAGGTTGCCCTCAACGACGGCCATAAGGAGTGTCTCTTCTGTTTGGGTGAGTCCCACAACATCCGGACTTGCCCAATTTGCCGGGATTTTACTCCCCAAACTCTCCGCAACCGCTCCGCGAGACTCAAATCTTATTGTTGGGAACAGTCTCTGCGGGCGATAGACGAGACCTCCACTTCCAAGATGGCCGACAAGAAGACGACCACGCCATCGACGGTATCGGCGGCTGCCGTTCCGTCCACCTCGTCGGTATCGGGCTCGGTACCGGCGAAAACGCCGATCTCGGCGCTACCGAGGATCCCGAAGCTGTCGGCGGCTGCCAAGTCAGCAAAAGGATCCTCGACGGCGAGGAAGGCTGAGGCTCCCCTTACGGAGACGCCTGCTAAAAAGCGCCCTGCTCCGGACGGAGGCAAGGGCAAGGAGAAGGAGAAGAAGAAGAAGAAGGAGGAGAAGAAGCGCTCCCCGGCTGGGGACGTTCGACCTCCTACTCCTCCTCCTACTCAGCAGCCTTCCAAAGGGCGAGGCGAGTCCGTCGATCTCTCGGACGATGAGATCGAGGACGTTCCCCAACAGCGCCCGGACTCGCCTGTGGCAGACCCTCCAACCCTGGTGGAGGAGCGCCACCGCCCTCTTAGCCGTCGCAGGTCGGCCGACCTGCAGCAGAGGGAGCCCTCTGCTTCTCCGGAGCGGCGTTCGACCTCCTTTAGGTCCCGGTCCCGCTCTTCCGAGCGTCCGGTGGCCTCGCCGCCTCCGAGGGAGACAAGAGAGGAACAACCTCGCTCGTCTGCCTCCAGATACACCTCGGCGTCCTACGTGGCCAGGTACGCGAGGGAATCTGAATGGAGAGAGCGCCCGGCCTCCTATCGGTCGCATTCGCCATCGTACCGGGATCGGTACCATCGTGGCCCGAGTCGCTGGGAGACCTTCCGGAGGTCCCGGTCACCTCGTCGACAGCGCGAATCGCGCTCGCCTAGAGGGGACGAGGCTCGGTACCGTCGACGCCGAAGCCGATCTCCGTCGGACCGCCGCTCCTTCAGCCGCTCTCCCTCTCCTCGATATCATAGGGCGAGGGAGCCTTCACCACGGTATCGGGCGATATCGCCACCTCCTAGGGTCACGGCAACGGCGACGCGCCCTACGGAGTCGGTGGTGACTGAGCGGGCTACGACGACGTCAGCCTGCCAGACTACCCCGGTCACCACCAAGAGGGTGAAGTCAGTGGTCAGCCATCCCAAGCGGGACGCTGCTGCTACCACCGCCCCGGCTGCGGAGAAGCCTAGGAAGGCAACACCTGCGGCGACGAAGGAGCCGGAAAGCGAGCGGCGAGAGGACTCACCGAGCTCGGAGTCGTACGACTCGAGCGCGGAGTCAGAGGTGTCTGAGGCGGCCTCACAGGAGTCTCCTCCGCTGGGATTCGGGGACCCGATCCCAGATTCTGCTCCAGAGGATGTCCACCAGTTCTCTGCGATGCTGCTCCGCATGGCCACTACCCTCGGCCTTAAGATCGCCGATGCGGAGCCGGAGGACGACGATCCAGCCTTCTCCGTCTTCGAGGAGAAGCGACCTTCCACGGCCCCGCTGCCTCTCCTGCCCCGGGTATCCAGACTGGTGAAGGCCGCCTGGGATAGACCGGCCTCGGCTCAGCCGATACCGCAGCGGTTAGAACACCTCTACAGGGTGCAGAAGGATAACGCCGGTTATCTCTTTAATCACCCTGTACCGAACTCTGTGGTCGTCGAGTCGGCACAGACAAAGGGCTCCGGCAGGCAACACACCACCCCGCCGGACAAGGAGGGCAGGAAGTTGGACGCCTACGCAAGGAGGTTCTATTCAGCTGCCTCCTTGCAGATCAGGCTGTCCAACACTCAGGCTTGCCTCGCGGCATACCTGAAAAAAGTGCTCGATCGCCTGCAACCGGCGATGGAGGCGGTACCGGAGGACATCCGCCAAGCCTCCTCCATGATCTTCAATGAGGCTATCTCCATCGCTCGGCACCAGATGGCCTCCTCCCGGCACGCAGTGGAGATCGCCTCCCGGGTCATGGCGGGATCCGTCGGCCTCCGCCGCCATGCTTGGCTGCGACCGGCCGACATCCAGGAGGACACCAGAAGGAGGATTGAAGATCTCCCCTTCGACGGTGAAGGCCTATTCAATTCGTCCACAGACGAAGCTTTGGACAATCTTGTCAAGGCGAGACTGACCGCAAAAAAGATCGGGCTGCAGCCGGCCACGCAGGCCCGCAGGGCCTCCACCTTCCGCCCATCCTGGCGACGATCCTCCACCTCGTCGTTCCAGCGTTCGGCCCAGTCTGGACAGTCGAGACCGTCCTCCGGCTCATCGGCCAGACGCACGATTAGGCGGCGCCCGGCTTCGTCGAAGAAGTCCTCCTCCGAGACAAAGTCTCGGTTTTGACGTGCCTGGCAGGACCCACCAATACCCACTCTTCAGCCTACCATCAGCGCTCGGAGACCGACCGACTCTCGCTCAACACCTAGCGGAGTGGCAGTATGTCACTACGGACTCTTGGGTGCTTTCCATCGTCCGTCTTGGCTACGCCATCGAGTTTCTCGATATTCCTCCTCGCGGCGTTTACTACTCCACGCCGTCGAGTCCGGCCCTCCTGGAAGAGATCCAATCCCTCCTCCAGAAAGGGGCGATCGAGCGGCTCCCGCAAGAGGCCAAGACCACCGGCTTCTTCTCCAGGTACTTCACGGTACCGAAAGCCGACGGTACCCTCCGGCCGATCCTAGACCTCAGAGGGGTGAACTACTACATCCGCCCCAAAAGGTTCAAGATGGTCACGATACCGTCGATCCTACCCTTCTTACATCGAGGGGACTGGTTCGCCTCCATCGATCTCCGAGACGCATACTTCCATATCGCCATTCGCCCGCAGCACAGACGGTACCTCCGCTTCGCAGTCGACGACACCTGTTACCAGTACAAGGTGCTGCCGTTCGGACTCTCGACTGCCCCAAGGGTCTTCACCAAGTGCATGGCCCCGGTGGTATCCTACCTGCGGACGAAGGGCGCTTCCGTCTTCCCCTACCTCGACGATTGGCTGTTGGTGGCGTCCTGCAAACAGAGACTTTACCACGACGTCCACATGACGTTGTCACTCCTGGCCCGCCTTGGTCTACGAGTGAATCCGAAGAAGTCCCACCTCGAGCCGGCGAGGATCTTGGACTTCATCGGGGCGACGCTCGACTCGACCTCCGCCAGGGCGTACCTACCAGAGTCTCGAGCACAAACCTTGATCCGGGCCGCCGCTCACGCTCGTACGGCCCCGACGTTATCTGCGAGAAGCGTCCAGCAGCTCTTGGGCTACATGGCTGCGACGACCGCTGTGACATATCTCGCCAGGCTGAGAGCGAGACCTCTTCAACACTGGTTCGTCTGCATATTCGACCCCCTGCGAGACGAACAGACACTCCGACTGCAGCTGCCGGGAGACGTCCGCTCATCCCTCCGATGGTGGCAGTCGCGATGCAATCTCATGTCAGGGATGCCTTTCCAACAGCCGACACCGAAGGTGACGGTAACGACCGACGCCTCCCTGTATGGATGGGGTGCCCATTGCGGCGATCTCAGAGTCCGCGACAGATGGACCGACGACGAGACCGCTCTCCATATCAACGCGCTGGAGCTGCTCGCCGTCTGGAAAGCCCTACGGGCGTTCCGCCATGCCGTGGCGGGGCGCACGGTCCTGATTCTGACGGACAACACCACCGCCGTCTGCTACATCAACAGACAAGGTGGGACTCATTCCACGACCCTGCTCGACATCGCGCTCGACCTGTGGGAATGGTGCATTCGCCTGCACACGCATCCCGTGGCGGTTCACCTGGCCGGGCAGGAGAACACCACGGCAGACGCCCTCAGCAGGGACACCTCATCCCATCACGAATGGTCTCTCTCCGGAGAGGCGTTCAGACTGATTCGGGACCGCTGGGGCGAACCATCGATCGACCTCTTCGCGACCAGGGAAAACGCGAAGTGTCGCCGATTCTGTTCCAGAGCGGGCCACGATCGTGCCTCCATCGGGGACGCTTTCCAGTTTCCGTGGACCGGGGAACTCCTCTACGCGTTCCCGCCGTTCCCGCTGCTCGGCCGGACGATATCGAAGATCCTCGCCGACCGAGCCGACGCGATCCTGGTAGCCCCGTACTGGCCGAGGCAACATTGGTTCGCACCCCTGCTACAAGCCGCACGAGACGACCTGCTCCGGTTGCCACCGACACCGGACCTGCTCTCCCACTCCGGCGGCCGAGTCCTCCATCCGGACCTGCCACGCCTGGCCCTCCATGCCTGGAGGATATCGCACTAGACGATCCCGTGCTCGGTACCGTCCTCGTCGCGGCCAGGAAGGAATCCACCCGTCGCAACTATCAATACAAGTGGCGACGCTTCCTGACCTTCGCTAACGAGAGGAGTGAGCCGGTATCGCCCGCGGGGCTCTCGACCGTCCTGCACTTCCTCCTGCACCTCCGGCAACAGGGCCTGGCGTTTCCATCCCTGAAGGTGTATCTCTCCGCGATCGTGGCATACCAACCGCCACGATCTGCTGCCTCGGCCTTCTTCAGGAACGATACCGTTAAGCGGTTCCTGAAAGGACTTCATCATCTCTACCCGCCGGTATCGCCGCCGCTACCGCCGTGGTCCCTCTCGCTGGTGCTCTCGCAGCTGACGAAGCCGCCCTTCGAGCCAACGGCGACCTCGGATGACAGGCTCCTGACAATGAAAACTGCCTTCCTGGTAGCGGTGACCTCAGCGAGGCGAGCGGGTGAGATCACAGCTCTTCGTTCCGATGAGCCCTTCACGGTCTTCCACAGGGACAAGGTGGTCCTGAGACCTGACATCTCGTTCCTGCCAAAGGTGGTGTCCAGTTTCCATCTCAACCAGGACATCATCCTGCCTGCCTTCTTCCCGAACCCGACGACACCGTTGGAGCGGTCCCTCCACTCCCTGGACGTGCGTCGGGCATTGGCTTTCTACAAGGACAGGACTGCTTCCTTCCGACAGACGCCGCATCTCTTTGTTTGCTATGGGCGACGTCGGAAGGGCCTAAAAGTGTCCACCCAGCGCTTCTCCAAGTGGGTGGTGAGGACTATTGAACTGGCGTATGAGCTCGCGAGGAAGCCTCCGCCAGTCCTGCTTCGAGCCCACTCCACCAGAGCTGTGGCTACTTCTGCGGCCCTCCTGCGAGGAGTTGACCTGCATGAACTCTGCCGTGTGGCGACCTGGTCCCAACCATCGACCTTCGTGCGCCACTACAGGCTCGACTGCCGGTCGCGCAGAGATGCCCGGTTTGGACGTGAGGTGTTGGCTTCCGTGCTGTAGGACCTGACCCGCCGTCCGACCGGTAAGCTACACAGTCTCCTAGTGTATGAAGGCACAGAGACCACGAAGAAGAAGAACAGGTTGCTTACCTGTAACTGTGGTTCTTCGAGTGGTCATCTGTGCCATCATACACACCCGCCCTTCCTCCCCTCTTTCTCAGGTCCCTGTAGGTTCTACGGCGGACGACAGAACTGAGGAGAGACCGTTGCTCGGCGGGAGGAGCATGCGCAGTACCGGCGTGGGGGAGGGGTTCCCGCCAAGCGAACAAGCTCTAGAAGTTTCCGAACGCTACCGCGCAGGCGCTAAAGCTCCTAGTGTATGATGGCACAGATGACCACTCGAAGAACCACAGTTACAGGTAAGCAACCTGTTCATACTTCCAGTTCATCAATGCAGTCAGCTTGTCCATATCAAGGACTCTAATCTCAGCCTGTAATACAAAGTCCATTTTTAGTTCTTTCCTTCAGTTTTTTTTTTTGAAAAACTATGACAACAGGACATTCAGTATTATTTAGTCTGTGTCAGACGGTTTACACTGAAAACAAATGCTTATTTAATTAATTCAGAAGCTGAGGGCAGCAGAACAAAATAGTCTGGAGTCTGGATCTCAAAGGGTGAATCACTGGAGAGGGACAGGATACAGAATTGAGGATTGCCTGCCACTGTGTAGGAGAAAAAAGATGGAATGTGCATGGACCTTTCAGGATCTGTTGGGAAGGATCTCTACCTGACTCACATGCCACTGCTCAGATGGTTCATTGGGATATTCCTTATAGTAAAAATTTACCCAGAATATTTTTTTTTAAAAAAGCATTTGATCTAGGTCCAGAGTGAACCCTAAATCATGTACCACCCAAAGATATTTTTGAGAACCCCCTTTTGAAATTTTTAATTTTTTAAACTAAAAATGCTTCCCACATCCCCTATGGCAAGGATGGGGAAACTGCAGCCCACATGCTCCAAGGCCAAAATTTCATTATATATAATAATGTATATAATATATATATATAATATATAAAATATACGTTCAAGCCTTCTAGGTGGCATGGGGGACAGTTTTGCCACAATTGTTGCCAAGAAGAGGTGTTTTTTCCAATAGGTGGTGATTGAAGGATTAGAAGTGGTGCCTTCCAAGGTCCTCTGGGGATCTGTGCAGCTTTCTAATCCTTTACAGTTGCCTGCCTTTGTCCTAGAGGATGCAGGGAGCAGTGTTACCATGCTTTTGCCCTTCTCCAGGCTGTTTTAAGACCAGAAGAGACCTTTATTTAACCGTCAAGTAAGTCACACGTCAGCTTGGAAAGATTATTAAAAAGAGAAATGTCTGCCTCTGATTACTTGCTTGAAACTAAGAATTCTATTGGGTTGGATGCTGTTTTAAAAAGGAAATGAAAATACCTAGATTTAGATGTTTTCACTTTTTATTGTTGTTGTTTAATAACGGCCAATGCAGTAGAATCTTCAGTTTCAGGCAAGCAATCAGCAATCATCTTTTTTAAAAATGATCCTAGTGCTATCTAAGAGAAGAGAGAAAGAGGAAGAGTTAGAGAGGCCTTGTACTTGTAGTTCATCATGGAGAGTCTACTTATTTTTTGTTTAACTGTCACTGTTGCATTACTGCAAATCAGTTTAGGAGTGTGGATTGACAGATAGGTGGATTATGTCCATGAAGAACAGTGAAATAGTGAGCTGAAATAGTTCTGCAATGAGTTTTATGATTGGCTGGCAATTGATATAACGTACAAAAATATTTGCTATGGTTAGAATTCAAATCAAGCCAAGATTTGGATATTAGTGTAGGCTCTGTAACATTAAAAGTGAATGCGAAACCTACAGAGGAACATCATCTTGCACTTGATTTTTAAAATATAAATCCGATCAAACAATATTTTCTTCAAATTTTGGCTCAGTTGTTTCAGAAAAGATCTGAACATTGATGCTGTGCACTAATGTACTTCTGCTTTTACAATATCAGGAAAGGGGATAGTGCAGTTTACTGATTAATACATTTTGTACCTGTTACACTAATGTGTGTCATACTGTACTCCTAGATGACTGTGATATTAACTAAAATTGTGGCATTTTGTTGCTTTCACCAAAGGCATTCTTGGTTTTCTCCCATTTTAGTTTTGCATAAATTACTTCATTTTCATTCTATAAAATCTTTGAAAGGCAGAAAAATATATTTAAAGATGGTTTGATTGAGTAATCTTCAGAGCAATGAGAGTCTGGTAATACGCTCTGCTTTCACTGTGATAACAAACATCATCTGCAAAACTCTGGAAAACCCAGATTTTCTTTTTCGTCAACAGGATGCTTAGAAGCATGGGCCATTTCTACACTGGACTGTTACAGTGCTATTATTCCACTTTCAACATCCTGTGGAATGCTAGGGTTTGCAGTTTAGGAAGGGGCCTTTGAGGATTCCATAGGATGTTGAAAGTGGAATAAAGTGCTGTAACAGTCTAGTGCGGAAATGACCATGGACAAAATCTTTATAAGAAAGCTGAATAATGTGAAATGTATTTGATATATGACATAGCTTTAACACTCTAATAGAGGACATTCCAAGCTGAAGTTTAATCTTTGTAAGATTTATTACAAAACACTGTGGTTTTTACTTGTAAAAGCCATGTATGCTGTATTTGCAAATATTCTGTGTAAGGCATAATAAACTTGGATCGGGCTTGGGGGATTTTTTTTTGAACATGTGATTTCATGTAGAGCTTTAAAGATATCAGCGTAAAGCCCATTCTTAGTCATAATTACAGTAGGCTCATTGAATCAATTGAATTTACCTATGTTTTCTCACCATTAAACATTTGATTCAGTGGGTCTACTGTAGTTTGGGCTAGCCAACAGGCTTTCAGCCAGCCTTTTAAAAAAATGTCGTGCAAAAGGCATTAGAATGTGATATGGGGGTTCCATTTTGAGTTAAGAGGTGGTAGACAAATTTTTTAAAAGTAAATATAATAAACAGAGAAAGTATGATTCCTTATAAGGAAAAAGATAATCATGCAGGTTTGGAATTCTTACTTACCAGTACTGATACAATAAAGTTATACTGGTGAAGCAACAGTGACTGTTCTTCTTAAAGTCAAAATGATTTAAATGAGGCTTTGTTTAATTTCAAATATGGCAATGCATTGATACGTTGATTATTTTTCATTCCCTTTATTGAAAGAGTCTACTTAACACTGTAGTTTGCAGTGGAACTTAACTGTAGTGAAGCTTCATACTATTACTGTATTACTTTTCTAATGGAAATGTTAATGTGGAAAATTCTGCTTTCATATTTGGTGTTAGTATTGAACAGTCAGCTTTAATTTGATTTTCTCATACGTCCCTGGAATTTTTACATATTTTCTCCAATTTTTGTACTAATGGTACAAGGGAACTGTTTCCATCTGTTTATGCTTTTTTGTTGTTGTTCTTTTTCCTAAGCACACCAACCCATCTTTTGGTGTGGCTTTGAACTCTACATTGTTGTACACTGCTAGGTCATGTTCAGTATCTATTCCTGTTTTTAAAGAAATAAAAGATAAAAAATATTATTGGGTGTTAAGCTGCTGAATTTCTAAAGAGATTAGTAAATATGCCAACTCTTTGAGAGATTTTTTCAGCAAGTAGCAAAGATAAAAATGCTCTTTACCATAGGTAGCAGGGAAATAGTGATTGACAGTTGGAACTAGTACTTTAATATTACGTATATTCAGGGCATTTCAAGGACTGTCACCATTATGATCACTTGGCCCAGGGTAAGAATGAGGTTCAGTGTATATCTGTATTTGTGAAGTGCTTCACTAGAGGAATGTTTGAAATTCGTGGAACATTCCTGACTCATGGGAAAATGTATAATAGTGCTTGTGTCCATAACACGTTGTATGTCTTAATTGCTATTTGTGTGCTGAATTGCATGTGTGTTTTAAAATGTAGTGTTGTGCATGCTTCACTTCCACACATGGTGAGAAGTACTGTGGGCACCATGGCTATTTTAGTTTGGTTTCCTTGAGAAGATGGAATCCCAAGAAATGTATGGTATTGATATAATATTTACAAATCTGCAAGGTGGGCACAGATGCAAATACAGCTTAATCTTACAAAAAGCGAATGCTGCTCATCCATATTAGATCTCCAGAGAGGTAGCCCCTCTCTGGAGACTTTGCTCAGTTCAAAGGCAGCTATTTTCCTTAAGTTTCATTCAAAAACTGCAGTTGGTCTTCTTCTCACACGTAGTTAGAGAATTGTTACTGAAGAGAAAGACAAATTGTATTGGGATTTCATAATAGCTTAAACACACCAAAGACGACTGTTTGGATTTTGTACAGGGTGTTGTATAATCCCTCAGTTTTGCTAGTTGTACCACTTCATTTTTCCAATTGGTGTGGCTTCTCTTGCAGTTCATTGACCAACAGGTATGAACACATCAAGGGTGTAAATATGTCTCATTGTATTCAGATTTCGATTGCATCTCATTTGTTGGCTGGCAATAAAGAATCTTGTTAGAGTGAATATTTTATAAAGGTACAGTTGGCTTTCCTCTTAGAATCTCTTCTGTAGATAAACACAGATTAGCATATATTTTAAAAGGTGTAGTTGTCCCAGAGCTTGAAAATAACAAATTGATTAATTGTATCCAGTTATCAGCTTGTTAGATTTTACAACCGGTATATCTTTGCCAGATTTCTGTGCTGAATCCTGTGCTTTCATATGCTGGTTATTTTGGGGACATAAGCGTTCGTTAAAATGGATAGTTCTTCCTCTGGTAGATTCAAAAGACCTAGGGAGAAAAAGGAGAAGAATTGGAGTAAATGCATCACATGATTGTGTGACTGGGCAACAGAAAACAGTAGAAGAACAGCTGGGACACAGTTGAAGCAGTGAGATTAGGGTCCAGTTGAAGAATAATATAAAGGAAGGGGAAAAGAGTAGTGTATAGAATGGGGGTGATTTGTTTGCTTAATGCTCAAGCAGCTGTAGATCCTACTAAATGTTAGGCACTTCAGGGTCTGGGTCTGCCCTCATCTATCTGTGTGCCTTTGTGGGATTTTGAGGATGTTGTGAATTTCATCAGATCTCTTCCCCTATTGATTTTATTATGGTTTCTGTTGTATATTATTGTAAAATTGAACTCCTTAGTAAGCCTTTAGAGTGCTTATTGTTGTAGACACTGTGCCAAGCACTTCAACAATTTCATGAAAAGTTTTCTTCAACCCCACTTTTGTTTCCTCCTCTCTTGAGTTTTCACCATTTCTTTTCCTCCAGTCTGCTTTCTACTACCCCCTATTCAGTGGTTTGAGGGTTTTGGTGAGGTATGAGCTAATAACTGGAAGCTAAAAGATTAATTTAGCTTAACCAAAATTAAAATATAGCTCCTTTGTTGAGGCAGCTTCAGTGGCTACTGTTCCATTTACTCACAGAATTCAAAATGCTGGTGATGGCCTGTAAAGCCCTAAACAGTCCAGTCTGTGTGAAAGACTGTATTTCCCTGTGTGAATCTATCAGCTTTAAGATCTTTGGAGAAGGCTTTTTCATGGTCTCACTACCATCACAGGTGCATCTGGTGAGGAGTTGGGAGAGAGCCTTCTCAGTGGCTGTTCCCAGATTATGGATCTCTCTTTTGAGTGAGGCTCATATGCTGCCCCCCAGTGTGGAATTGTTTTGCTGGCAGGCAAAGACATTCTTATTTAAACTGGCCTTCAGCTTTTAATTGGTTGGGGTAGTGCAATATGTGTGCTGTTTCTTAATATGTTTTAATGTGTTTTTGCCTGTTTGCAATTTTTAAAGTGGATTGTTCTTGAATGCCTTTAAAATTGTTGTATTATATTTTGTTTTTGCTATTTTGTTTTAATGTACAATGTAAGCTACTTTAGATTCCATTTGGAGAATAACAGGATATATAAATAAATAATCTTCTTGTGTCTACACAGAAGGCTATCCCAATTAACTTCTTTGTAATATTTTGTAATATTAAGTTTATTGTTGTTCATACAGTACTGGATACTTAGAGAATTAAGTGGAAAGTTTTTCTTATCCCCCCCTTTCCATTTCCTTCATTCTTGGCTTTTCCCTTTCTTTCTTCCCTCCTTCTGCTGTATTTCCCCACGCCTAGTGGATCACACACTTAAGTTTTTGGTAAGGTTGGACTCTCAGCCAAAAGATATAGTTAAATTTTTACCTTTCCATCCCTGCCTTTGTCTTTCCTTTTAAAAACATCTACATAGTAAACACCATTGAGTTTTTCACTGATCTTTGCTTACTCTTGGGGACTGGAAAGGCTGAGAGCATGCAGTGATTCTGTGGTGCAGAAATATATTTTATATGTGCTCAGAGGCACTCTAAAGATTTCTGAGTAAGAATACTCCATCCTTGATTCCCTAGCCACTTATTGCAGCAGTGGATCACTATCTTCTAGCTGAAATTAACACATTATTAACTGATTATTGTATCGCTTCTTAGTAATCTTCAATAAATGAAGTATTTGATGGGCAAGTAAACTATGTACTTGTTGATGAAGGTGGAAGGGAACAGGAAATAAAAAAGGAGAGGAACAGACCAGTGACAAAATGTTACTGAACAAGTAAGATGAGATCCCATATTTTAGGACAACCTTTTCCAGTGAGACAATTTCCAGACATTTTGAAGACTCACTGTCTCCAGACAACAGCTGTAGGATGGGCTTTACATTCCATCTTGGGGAGAAAAACAGGTTGGAGTTTTCTATTTTTGAAGGTCCAATAGCAAAATGTGTCCCTAGGATCAATGAGGACAACATCCAAGCAATTCTCTGCAAATTTTATAGCCAGATAATTTATACTTACATACACACACACATTGAATCAATCAGTAATTTTCAGATGTAAATTGAGATTGTCCTTGGAAGCCTCATCGACTTCCAACTGTGATTTTTTTCTTTTCTTTTTTTCTCCAGGTCTTTCAGACACAAATATGCTAATACTGGTTTACTTTTTTCTTTTGCTGATGCCTGCATCTCATCTTTTCCTTGATCTTGTCATCTTTCCCCCTATTTAATGAGGTTACCCTTCTGTACTGGGCTCAATAAGTTGTAACTGAAAGTTGATTGACAAACAAGTAGAATTTGGGTAGAAGTTTCAGTCCTCAACTTCCTTATTCTTAATTCTTTTCCTTTTGTTTAGCTGGGGTAGGGGGCATATGAAGTCCAAACCTGCTCTTGTTCACAGGGGCTGAAACAAGAATCCAGAAGCTTGTTTGACTCATTCTGCCAGAAAATGTGGGGAGGGGGAGCCAAAGGGGTGGCTTTCTGTTCTAGTATGTCTTGTCAGCAGCAGTGTTGCTTGCTATTGTTGTCAAGAGCTGGCTTTAGCTCATGATGAGCCAGTGTTATGTGCAGGCATGCTTTAGCCTATAATTTCTAACCTACTACTTAGGCGATCATACAGAAAGGTTTCTTGTGGCAGATTACAAATTATTAAATAGGAATAATATGCAGTGAAGATCAATGAAGTACTAACAGAATAAGCAAGCAAAACTGACTTGACCAGTATTATGTAAGCAGTGCGTTCCAGCCACCTGCTTGGATTACATACTGCTGTGTTTCTTACTGTTTCTTCTGATACAAATACACATCATCATATTTAATAAGTGCTTAAGTAAGCAATGGTTTCAGTTTTTTTAAGATCAGAAAACTTCTCATATGATAAATTAATAAGCCTGTGTGAGAGAGCATGCATGCATCTGTTAGTGTTCTAATGAACTGTAAACAGCATGTGTACTAGGAATTCATGTGAATTAACTGGAAAAACATTACTGTAAGCACCAATGCATTGTTTGGTAGTATTCAAACCTTTCTCCACTCCATGATTTATCCATCCCATTCACATACCCCATATCTATCTATCTATCTATCTACCCTGTCTATCTACGTCTACAACAGCATTTCTGGATTCTTTGTACTTACTCACTTTCTTTGATTTTACAGCCAGAGGGAAATCATCATCTAACTTTCTGTTGAATTTCTACTATTTAGAAGCCTTCCTAATCTACTGTTACTTTAAATATTACATAGAAATATATCTGAAGAAAAGTAAGGCACTAATTCAGCATTTTCTATTTTTGTTGGGAAACTATGGCCTTTGTTGCTGCTGTTTTGCTTTGAGTGTACAGGATTAAGGAACTGCTGTATTTCAGGAGACACGGCTAAATCTTTGTTATAAGAAAACATTGCCTTCACAAGAAAAGCAGTTGACTGGCAATTATACTATATATCCAGAATCATTAATTATTTGGAGTCATTTTGTAGATTAAATCACGACATTAATATACCACATATTAAATTTAGTTGGCATGCTCCTTCTGCTGCATAGCAGTTGGAGAAACTGGAAAAGGAGAAATATGTAGCATAAAAAGTAACTTTTAATTTCATATATATGTTTAACTCTAGAGTGAAGAAAATGAAGAATTCTATAGATAAGTCTACAGAGACTGACAATGGGTATGTCTCCCTTGATGGAAAAAAGACAGGTAAAGGCAACGAAGATGTTTTACGCTCTCCTGAGTCACACTCTGAAATTATCAGATCAGAAGAGACATGCTGGAGCACAGGAACAATCAGAAATGCGTACAGTAATCCAAATCATCACAAAGTGAGTGTCTCATTTCTTACAGACTGTTTTCTGTGCTCACTGTCAGTATTTTCATATTTTGACAATTTAAGAATTGCTATGATAGGTCACATCAAAAGACCAGTGTGGCGAGCTTTCTGTCTCTTAAAGCTAAGACATTTATGTCATGTCAAAAGTTTTGAATATCTAGGCTGTAGTTTCTCTGAAATGGCCTTTTTAGCTGGAGGATCATCACTGTTCTGGAAACCTTTAGCCTACTCAACATATAGGGAAACTGGAGGCTGTTAGCAGTTCTTTCTGCAAACTGTGGGACCCAGGCCAATCTGCTTTCTCCCTCTGCCCAGCTATCAGCCAGTGGTTTGGAGGCAGGATTTATAGGGTGCTGCAGAGAACATTGTTTATGAGGGTCACTGGGATGGGACAGAGACATTTTAGTCTCTCCTTTGTCAGTATTTCTCGTACAGATATCTTTCCTCACAGCAGTAAGTGAAAAAAACAGTCATCTGCAATTCCCTCCCCATTGATCTCATCAGATAGGGAACAGAGGTATAAATATTCCCATTCATGGGTGCTTGGGGGTGGGGAGTGCATCACATGTATATGGTTCTTGACCTACCACCTAGTGCCACACATTGCCTTAGGCCCAAAAATTGAGTATATAAATTTAAAGAGATAGAAGACTGAAGTCATGACAATTCCTGTTAGGAAAATAAAGGAAAATGTTATGGCTGTACTGCTATTTTCACATTCCATTTCCTTGGTTTCTAATATTGGCAACTTAATATACTGAGAGAAGAACACATTTCTGTAAAAGAAGTTGCGTTTAAGTTTGAAAAGAAGTCACTTTTTTGTTCAATTAAAAACAGTGTTTTCAGCACTTGGAAAAGAGACAGCTTAAATTTAGAAGGATATCACAACATTTTTGCACTATTTTCAACAGAAGTAGGAATATAGAAAAAGCACAGGTAGACGGTCCCCCCTTTTTCCTTTTTGAGTGTGTGCACTTAACAAAGCAATTAGTGTTGGTTAGGTGCACTCTATAGAGCTGTTGTTTCTAGTGGTAAAAGACAATTAAACTTGTTCATAAATTAAAAGTTTTTAATAGGACAGTGCTTTCTTTTGGCTTTAATCCATCTTCTGATCCTAAAACCTGAGTTAGTATTAGCTGTTAAAACTTTTTTTAAAAATATGAATTTAGATTATATTTTTAGCACTGTTTTCAGCAGGGCTTCTTTATCTAGGGTCTATGCACCACAGGGGATCTGTGGGAAAACTTTAAGGGGTCAGTGAACTCATTGAAAAAAGTATTGTTTCCCCTTTGAGTTCCTTCATGTTACTTTGATTTTTTACCCCCTTCCAGTTAATTTTATGGTAAAAAAAAATAGTCCTTTCAAATATTCATTGTAATTTTGTTGATCCGGACTAGTTTGATGAAAGAGATAAACTTCCAGTCCAATAAAGTAATTTGTAGGTATGTTTACATGTATCTTTTGGATGAGGAAGTCTATAGTTTTCATCTGATTTTAAAAGGGTTTGTGACCCAGAAAAGGTCAAGAACCTCTAGGAAATTATTTTAAGATTGTTTCTGAAACACTTTATAATTTTCTGTAGCATCAGTTATGCCAAATACTTAAAACTGTATCTTTGCTGTAATTTATGAGTTGAAATGTTCCACAGGAAGAAAGTAACTATGATTACTCAGGGTTAAGAGATATTGATTCCTAGAACAAGTGATACATTACTTGCACCTCTTAACAGGCCATCTCTAATAGATTATTACTCTTAGATACTGCTGTTTCAGCAGTTTTTGATGGAATGTAATGAACCCAAAAAGAATCTAAGATCTCGTTTGCTGGAACATACCAAATTTTTAAAAAGTGTGTCAAAGATTTTCACCTCTCCTGTGGCTGTTGTTGGTTCTTCTTTATCTTTATTTAAATACCCTAACAACTGAAAACATCTGGTGTAGTTATAGTTCTCAAATTTAAGTATGTACGATCTAAAAAAAGGAGAGAATTCATAAATGCTGCCACCCTAGTCTTCTTTCAGGGAAGGTGTAATGGAAAAGTAACAAATTGGATAAAATTACTTGCCAAGGTGGAGGGAAATTCCATGCTTCAGAATGCCATAACCGCATGAAACAGCATGACTACTTCATGACTGAGTTTGCCTTCGAATAATAATACTTAAGAGGAACAACAATCCCAATTATGTACATTATTTTAAAGTTTTGACTAATTGTCATTCTCTGTTCCCCAAGCTTTTGTAGCTTCTGGTGTGCCCTATTGAGGAGATGCTACTGCTGCTAATGTGTGAAAGAGAATTGCTGTTTCTCTTGTTCGCTTGCCATCTAACTGGCTTCAGCAAGAGTACCATCCATGTCAAGAATTTCCCACCTATGTTTGGTTTTGCTTTTGGTTGTGCTTAGTGTATGTATTCTTTCTCATTGCTCAGTAAAAACAACATCAAAAATAGAATTATATAAACAGAGTTACTTGCATTTCTAGTATCTTTTTATATATATTTGAACTGAAAATAAGGCCAAAAATGAGTGCCAGAGAAGAAATAATGTGGTTGTATTCCCACTGCTTTCTCTCCCTTACTCCTTTCAAGTTTTCTGTTAAATTTGCTGTTGATATGTACTGAGGATTTTATAGAAACAATACAGAATTAAGTTATATGTGAAGTAAAAGCAATGTATATTTTGCTAATAGCCAATTCTTAATTGGACTAGGATAATCACAGAACAGTGACAAATGTTTCTGATGAAGTTTCAAGTGAGGAGGGGCCAGAAACTGGATATACCCTGCGCCGTAATGCAGAACGTGCTTCCAGTGACTGTGCATTTCGAAACAGGAAACCCCATCATTATAAGAAACATTATCCTGTGGAGGTATGCCCGTATACTGATCCTCTCAATCTATAAACTATCTCCATCCATTTCTATGTATCCATTTATCTGTCAAAGTATTGAATCCTCTTTTTTTTCCTTATGATTATGCCTGTCAGCCTCATGTTCATTAGCCCTTCCTTCACTGAGTGGCTGTCAGAGACAGAGCCTTCCTAGTGGTAACATCCAGGCTGCAAAATTATCTTCCTACAGACATTTTATCAGCACTAAGTCTTGTTACACTTTATTGCTGGATTAATACTTGGTGTTTTTTTTAAAGGATATAATAATAGCATGGTGATTGTGTGCTGTTTCAAATCTGTTGCTATTTTTGCTGCTATTCTTATTTATTAACAAGTTATTTTAATCAGTACAAAATTTTGTCTTGAGTTAGCAGTTGACAGGAAAGGGGGAAACTATTTTCTTTCCTCTCTATTTTCAGTATGTCTCACATTTTGGGAGTTGAGTAGCTCCCTATAATAGGATTGAGGCATCATCTCAGTATGGAATTCATTTCCTCGTAATGTTCTCCCTTGAAATTTGCCACTTTGAAATTGGCCTCCATATGTGCACACACCCTCTCCAGCCTTAAATCTTGCAGTCTGAAAAGAGAGAGTAAGGGCACAGCTTGTCCTTTCCTCAGTCATTGCCTAGTGCTCTGCCTCCTCTCCCATAGGCAAAGCCACTACCTGGAAGGAGGACTGTTTGCTGGGAAGGAAGTGCATCAGCTGCCTAAAAACTGCATCAGCTGCTTTGCTGTTCTCAACAGTAGCACTGGCTTTGTATGGTAGTTATTGTGGAGATTTTGGGGGGGAAAGGGGCCCTCCGTCCTCTCACTGCTGACAGGCCTTGAATAGGAGCTAGGGAATTTCCCCCAAATTCTCTTAATTTTTCACCGCCACCACCCACTGATTTAGCCCCCTCTACAGCAACACAGTGGGACATTGCCTGGGAATTCACAGTCTCTAGGTTCAAAGGTCCCTTCCCTTCCCTCACCTCTCTCTCTGAGTGAGAGAAATCCTATCCACACATGGGCTGAGGAATGCGTGAGAATGGAAAGGAAACAGATGCTTTACAGAAAAATATTTATTTTAAACATGCAAGGTAAACAAGAAAATAATATTCATGAAAGGGCTCCCCCTCTCTGATTTGCTTGATAGTTATAAGTTGTTATAAGCACAGATAGATAATAAGTTCTAATGTAGCTAACTAGACCCATTGTAAAGTACTCACAGCATTTCTGAGATGGTATGTTGGAGAGGGCCAGAAGGCAACCTTGTCTAACTCTCCCAGCTCTCACCCTCCTCATGGTCTCTTGAGGATTTTCTAGAAGCTTCTCTTCTGCCTCCCCCCATTGGCAAACTATATCATGTGACCTATCTCATGTGATCTCCAATCAGTGTAACCTAACCTTAGCAGTCCATTAACCCTTTATAGACATGAGGGGGAACTATCTCCCTTAAGCTTTGTTGCCTAGATAATGGGGAAACCCCATTATCACAGTTATTCTAAATCCTAAAAGAAAATCCAGAAGAGATTTGGAACAGAGAGCCCTATGGGTGCAGTTGGAGGTCTTTACAGGTGTGAAGGTAACTGTTCACTCTTGATTAGGAAACCCAGTGTTTGACTGACATGCATCCCTGTTTTTTTAACGTTGCATGCATTGAAATCAGTTTTTTTTTTCCAGGCCAGATTTAACCTAGTAGTCTAGTTCTTTGCTTCCAGTAT
Source organism: Ctenosaura bakeri (assembly GCA_948474755.1). Classification (NCBI taxonomy): domain Eukaryota; kingdom Metazoa; phylum Chordata; class Lepidosauria; order Squamata; family Iguanidae; genus Ctenosaura; species Ctenosaura bakeri. The sequence goes on from CAOLHI010003126.1 coordinate 163,993, forward strand.
TGTCTACTCAGCTGATAGAGTGTCTTGTCTTATCCTACCTTAGCATAGTAACAATTTCACCCATTGTACATGCACCTGTACATCATATATAACTTAGAATTGTAATTTGTTAATGCTGAGAGCTTGGTTTGTTCCAAGATTGAATGAGAAGTGTTTCTTTAGAACAGTGGTGTAGAAGCCATAATAGGAAGTGTTTGGTGGGGAAAGAACTAAGTAGCAGTATTAATGAAAAAAATAGCTGTCATTTTGATAGATGTGCTATATCTGGTGCTCATTTTGAAGTTTATAATAGAAAATAGAGTACATCTTTTAGCAGACCTGAAACAGCAAGATCTGTAGAAGGCATGTTCTTTTGGCCATATATATGCTAGACTTCTGGGAATTATAATGCAAAAAGTAAATTACATTTAACAGTAGTTCAAAAGTTGTTGTGTGCCTTCAAGTTCTTTCTGGCCTGTTGTGACCCTATCACAGGGCTTTCTTGGCAAGATTTGTTCACAGGTGTGACAGAGACTGGGGGTGGGGCTAGCAGAGCAGTGCTAGTGACAGGTGGTCATATGACCAGATTGGCTCTGTCTGACCAGAACCCAGCCCTAGTAAGAGGGAGGGGTTGCGGGTGAGACAGCAAAAGACATATATACAGGGAACATGAATTGAATTCTAGCTTCCTTCAGTGAGATTCTTAGAGAGAACTTTAAGTCAGAGCCTTCAGTCAACCAAAGGGATTGCCTGGAAAGTGGGCTGTCTTCTCAGTGACCTAGGGTGAGACAGAGAAGAAACCAAACCAGTTCTGAATAGTTTAGAAAGTGGGACCCTGAGTGGGAAATTACATGTTTGTGCTAAGGGAAGCCAAAGGTATGTGTGTGTGTGAAAGCTCTGTTCTTGAATTCTGTGTGTTTAGAAGAAATTAGTTAAATGTCTTTGGTATAGTGTTATTTTGTTTGAATATTCTTGAAATACCCAATACTTTTTTCTCTGTTTGTTATTTTAATAAAGATGACATTCTATTTTTATAATTTCTGCCTCAACAGAGTATTTTCTTCAGTTTTACCGTCATAAGAACATGCTACCACAGGCTATGAATCCTTTTTGAATAACCATTGCTAAGCTTTGCCCTTTATCCACTGAGGTGGTGGTTTTAAAGGAAAAGCAGGGTTGAATAAGTGGAAAGGAGGGAGCCAGGGTGCTATAGCAGGATTAAAGGGATGCTGCTACTCCAGTTAGGGAGAAAGAAAAGCAGGCCTGGTCTGTCTGGTCTTCTCTCCACAACGGGTGTGTGTGTGTGTGCCTTTGTCCTCCTCTGAGGCTGAGAGAGTATGACTTGCTCATAGGCACCCAGTGGGTTTTCATGGCTGAGTGGAAATTCACACCCTGGTCTCTTCATTAGTCCAGTGCTCAAACCACTTCCCTGTACTGGACCTCTTGTTCTGAAGTACTAGTGATTTTTGTGTACCAGAAAACATATCATTTTGTCAAAAGGGCCTCGAAGTATGTTTTTGATTATAAATTGTTAATTATTGATTGCAAAATAAAACTATGTGGGCTCTAATGTTTACCTAATGTGTACTTTTAGGATGTCCCTAAGTCTGGAACTAGTTGCAGTTCACGATGTTCAAGTTCTAGACAGGATTCTGAGAGCACAAGGCCAGAGTCTGAGACAGAAGATGTATTGTGGGAGGATCTTCTGCATTGTGCAGAGTGCCGCTCATCCTGTACCAGTGAAACAGATGTGGAGAACTCTCAAGTCAATTCGTGTATGAAAAAAGAGTATAGAGATGACCCCTTTCATCAGGTTAGTGTGAGTGTGTTTTACCATATCATGAATTAAAATTGTGGTAATGGATGAGTTAATAGCATGAAATACAGTCACCTGTGATAACAATGTAGTACTCAGCAATGATGAATTAGTGTTGAATAGGCTCAGCAATCTATCTCCTACATCTCCCCTCCCTTACTTTTTCTTTTCAGAGCCATTTGCCCTGGTTTCATAGTTCTAATCCTGGCCTAGAAAAAGTGAGCGCAATAGTTTGGGAAGGTAATGACTGTAAAAAGGCTGATATGTCAGTGCTTGAGATCAGTGGCATGATCATGAACCGGGTGAGCACTTTAACCATATTTGGATTTATGTAACATTCTTAGCTTAATTTAAAGATGTTATGTGTTTTTTTTAGAGAAGTCATCATGAGCCTTGTTGTACTACTTTAGGGTTTAATTGGTTTGTTTGTAATAGAACTGGACATGAAACACTTAGTAGTTTTCACAGCAATTAGGGGAAGCATATCTATTATGTGCCCTGCCTGCTTGGAACAGCATATTGTTTGTTCAGTGCATCCAATGACTATCAGTCCTTATAAAAACTGTGAAATATATCTTAAGTTATGGGTTCTATCTATTAGAACAGTAACGTTTAGATAGGTAGCTTATTCAGTCTGTTTGACAAAGCTGCAGGTCCATCCTGAACAGTTTTTCAAACATACTGTGTCAGTTGTAGAAACTGAGGGAAGAGGATTGTGTTTTTGTAGAACACTGTCTCTAGTTGTAGGCCTTCCCCATGCTATATCCCATTCTCTGGATGCAGCTGAGAAGTAATCCACAATCACATAGGTTACTGTATATCCTCATGTGACAGCTTCGAAGGCCAGAGTCCCAAGTTCTTTTTCACTTACATCTGTTCGCTGTATCTCTCCCCTTCAATTTTTCAATGGTTTTGGCAGGAATGAAAAAGGCCACAAACTCCCTTTCTTTGGGAGAACTGTGCTTGATGTCCTTAGGATTTAAACTACCCTTTTTGAACCTCTAGCAGTTCATCAGCTAGGCATAATAATCCTATAAAATTTCTAAATATTGTGTAGGGTTACTATTCAAATCATGATGATTCTTTCTCTTCTTTTGTTGACTTCTGACTTGCATTTTAGCAAACATATTTAAATGTATGTGTATTTTGAAAATAACCACTTGCATGGAACAAATTTAAACAGGATTTAATAACATATTTTATCTTATAGTGCTAGAACTTTTGTTTTGTTTTCTCATCTTTAGGTGAACAGCTATGTACCAGGAATAGGCTATCAGATATTTGGAAATGTTGTGTCTATAATCCTGGGTTTAACACCATTTGTATTTCGACTTTCCCAAGCTAAGGATCTGGAGCATTTAGCAACACATTCTGCTACTGAACTTTATACTATTGCTTTTGGGTCAAATGGAGACATCATGGTCCTTTCCATGGTTATAGTATGCTTTATTGTTCGCGTTTCTCTTGTCTGGATTTTCTTCTTCCTGTTATGTGTGGCTGAGAGAACTTATAAACAGGTAGGCATTAGCATTAAACCTTTCACACTTGAGAAAGAAAACTAATATGTTCTTATCTGAATGTACTGTTCTATTGTAATAGTGTTTCTAGTGTGCTTTATTTTGAACATTTATAATGTTTTTTTTATTTTTAGAATCCTGCCTTTTAAAAATATTATTTTCCAGAATAGCTTTTACCATTGCAAAAGAAAACACTGTTTACTAAAATACACAAATTGGTGTGTATTGCTGTGCTTAAAATTGGAGGTGGTGGTGCTATTCATTACCATAACAACATAACAATAGTAATAATTCTTGCTTTCTCCCTTCCTTTCAGTAATTTTCCTCTTTCCCTGCATCCTGGTAAAAGTAGTATAGAGTTATAAAGCAATCTCAGAACTTTTGAGTCTCTAAATTAATTTAAAATACACTTTGCCTTCCACATTCACTAGGATTAGGGGTGCCAGACCCTCAAAAATGTGGAAGAATCACAAGTATCACAATGTGTGTGTGTGTCTGAGACATGATAGTGAGAACAGGCACCCAGGGTCTAAACCAGGTCAAGGAAAGGAGAGGGAAGGGAGGGTCGGCATCGTGGCCCCATACTTTCTCTCTCTCACCCATCTCCTTCCTTGGGTTTTGAGGGGTATCAGGACATAGTTTGCGGTGTTGAGAAATCAGGCTGAGAACTCTCCTTAGTTGTTCTGAGAGCAGCTGGAGGAGGAAGAGGACCAGGTGCAGGCTTTTAAAGGACTACGCAGCCTAATAGAACGACCAAGAGGGAAGGTTACACCCTGGAAAAGAAGCACCAGGGAAGTGGGTTCAAGAAACTTGCAACTAATCAAATCTGTGAAAGTCAAATGTGGAGGGCTGACTGTGACTTTTCTTTTGCAGAGGCTACTGTTCGCAAAACTCTTTGGTCATTTAACATCTGCAAGAAGAGCACGAAAATCAGAGGTTCCTCATTTCCGGTTAAAGAAGGTGCAGAATATTAAAATGTGGCTTTCCCTCCGCTCCTATCTTAAGGTTGGTTGGCGATTACCTTTTTTCCGACATTTTACAGTGCAGTCCTAGCTATGTTTACTCAGAAGTAAGTCTCATTGAGTTCACTGCATTTTAATTCCAGGTCTGAGGGTATGTAATTGTAGTCTTACGCTCTCAGCACAAGTTTATGCTATGTTAATGCCTCTGACTTTGAGCATTCAAATTTCCCTCCTTTGAATCTTATTGTTTTCAAAGTGTTGTGCTTCAGACTAGTAGACCAGTATTTTTCACTAAGAAAAAGATTTGTTTCTTTGTATTACTGTCTTAGTTTCTTCTAGTATGGTGGCTTACACTGTAAGTTAATAAGAAATACAGGTAGACACTTTATAGTAGGAGTGTTTTAAAAAACAAATAATCCTGTTAAGGCATTAATTTAAAACAGTTTAAAAGCATTTAATACATAATAAGATGGAGGGAGCAAATGTGTGATGCAGGGTATGACTGTTGGACTTAGGAGCACAAAAACCAGCATTCAGATCCCCACTTGACCATGGAAGCCCAGTGGGTGATCTCGTGCAAATCATGTTCTCTCAGCTTGAGAAGAAGTCAAACCTCTTCTGAAGGATTCTTGCTAAGAAAATCCCATGATAGGTTTGCCTTAGAACTTCCATAAGTTTGAAATGATTTGAAGGCACAGAATAACAAATGAAGATGAAAGTAATTAATGTCATCAGCTGAAATATTCTGCCAGTCTTGGTTATAGTAGGGGCCACGCTTTGCATAAGGATAAGTTTCTTATTTCTGTGGTACAAATCGAATTTAATCTTTTTAGCTTCACATTATCCTTAACCTCTGCCCAGTTTATAGGCAAGAAGCTAGTACACAGTGCCTTTTTATCACCTTGTTTTCTAAATCTTCTGAGGACTGAATCTTGAATGAGGAATGAAAGTGTAAGATTGCTACAAAGCCTACTGGCAGCAAGTACAATTAGCAATGTTCCATAAATTCTGAACTTATATTTTCATTTTGAGATAATGCAGCATTTTGCTTAGTCTTTCTTATTTAAACGACTTATTTAAAAGGGTAGAATTTTGAGACAGAAGCGTTATCTTACTGTTTTTCAGTCTGTGCTTCAGTTTGATTACAGAACTTACAGATCACCAGCTAGACTAATTACTCATTGGCTTCTTATAGATCTGTTGTGCTGCCAGGCTGTGGCTGAAATTGCCAACCACATTGCCCCAGTAGAGAAATAACTATTAATAACACTTCTGACATATGTTTCTCCAAAGCTGTGGTTCCTTTAGTCCCATGTTGTCCCCAGACTGCTTCCAGCAGTGTAGAAAAGGGGTCTGATCAAGAGATCTGTGGGCATCTGTTGGATGGCTGTGTTTCATGATGCCACTTGTTTCTGCATTCTGCATTAAGGCATTGTTTTATTAATATTGAATACAGCACTGGAGTGGTATTTTTCAGTATTAATTTATAATAGCAAGACTATTTCATGCTTTTCAGCTATGCATTACCTCTTGTCACACTAGTATTGCAGGAAAAACACTGTTTCTTTGGAAAAAGAACTGCAGACACTAAATTCACAGTCTATGTAAGGATACCTCTATATTTGTTTGAATCCTGTGTATCTAGCAATAAAATAAAAATGAACAGCTCTTTGACTAGACACTTATTTCTTCATGCCGCTTCTTCTGCACTTACAGAAGATTTAATGTGTTTAAGAGTTCTGTTGTTCATTTAGCTGCCTTGCAGTCCAGTAGAGGGAGCCCAGCTCTTAAATGATGAAAAGATTTTAAAGTACTCTGTTCCTCTTCTGTGAGAATCTAATAGTAAAGTTTCAAATGATAAATCCTTTCATTTCATTTTCCTATATCAATTTATAATACACATAATTCCACAATGCTACCAGCAGAATGTCAGACTGATCTATGATTTAGTTTCTTAATAATCTAGTAAAGCACTTTCATCCTCCAATTCAAGAGCTGCAACATGTCTTGAGTTATCAAGTCTGAGTCATAGTATCTTCATAAGCAGTCAGAGCTCTCATGCGGCCACACCCTTTGGCAAGACAAAAAACTGAAGTAAAGAAGCTCCCACAATAAACTATTTCCTTCCTGTACACTTGAGTTTCCTTCTATTTTTCAAGTGGTATGCGGGTGGAGAGGTTGCCTTGTATTTGCTCCTTAATTTTCATATACTGCATGTTCTATACTAGCTGCTTTGTTAACTTTGTAGTAGAGATTCAGTTTTTCCATATTTATGTTCGGTTTGCTTTCAGCATTGCACGGGAAGAACTCAGAACATTGTGACCAAGACAGTCCTATGCCATAGAGATAGACTAGATTTTTCAATAAGAATGTGTTCCATCAGTCACCATCTACTATATAAAAGTCAAAGTTTGTCTGTTTGTCTGAGTCAGGCAGGTGAAGACCTCATACAATTGACTGGCTGTGAAAATTCCATGGAATCCTGGGGTTGGCAGTTTAGGGAGGGGCCTTTAGAATTCTCAGCAGAGAGCTCTTGTGCCTCGGACCGGTTGCTATGGAGATGAGGCCTACCATCAATAAGGATGCCAGAAAATATTTGGGGGGCATATGTGAGAAAAATTAAAGAAACATACACAACATAGTTACAAGGTCTTCTTGCCTCACACAGTAGATTGTATGGGTTCCATAAGTGAGGAATCTTAAAGTTGAAATTCAAAACAAAAAATGCTTCCAGAAAAATGTAAAGCCATTCCACAAATTCAACAGAAAGCAAAAAAATCAAAACTCAGTACGTCAGCGTTGCCAGAGAACACAGATTGGATTGGGGACTATGAGGAAAAGTTACAGGTACGGGAATAGGCTGGTTGCTATGGAGATGATGCCTAGCACCAAAGAGGAGGGCAGTGTATTCCTTCAGGAACCCAACCTCTATATGTTAACATCTCTAAATAAAGATTAGATTGGGGAATATGGGGGAAAGGTACAAGTACTAGAATAGGCCAGTTGCTATGTAGGCAAGCCTAACAGCAAGGAGGAGAACAGTATATTCCCTCCGAAACCCAAACTGTGTATGTAAATAACTCTGAATACAGATTGCATTGGGAAATATGGAGAAAAGTTACAGGTGCTGGAAAAGACAGTTGGGTGAGTTCTTAAGAGGAAAATAAAATCCTTGGGTAAATACGTTAATTGTATATAAATATGAGCATGATGTCACATTGTGATACTGTATCATTAGTTCCTCTAGACAGTTACTCAATGCATATTTCCCTTTATTTTCAGCGGCGAGGTCCTCAGCGGTCAGTTGATGTAATAGTCTCATCTGCTTTTTTGTTGACTATTTCTGTTGTGTTCATCTGCTGCGCACAGGTAAGGAAAACATGCCAGATACTGATTTACCTTTTTTTTTAAAGTAGAGAAACAGCAGAAGATGTAGATCTACCTGACCAGTAGAACAGTCCGCCAACAATGGTGGATCAGAAGCAGATGCAAAACAGAGGCAGGTTCATGTGTTCATCCATTCGATCTTGGAATAACTCCCTGGTTGTGCCTAGTCTTCCAATTCTAAACCCCACAGTGTAGACAGATGCCTAAAAGGGAATAACCTGTACAGATAGAGATAATTGTGCAGTATGCAGTAACATTCATTGCCCCCTTACTCCCGTCTCCATGGTCATATAGCTGCTCAGTTTGTTAGGTTGTTGGTCTCTATTGGACATGCATATCAAAAGTTGAGAAATCAACAAGAAATTGAGTTAGTTTTAATTCTTCACATTTGTGTCAGTTTTATTCTGGGTAAGCAATCCATCAGAGTTTTCATTTGGCAGGAGACCAAAACAAATGGAAAGCTGCTCAAAAGCAAGATGGAATTCTTATAGAATCCCAGAGTTGTAGGGTTGGAAGAGACCACAGTGGCCAACCCCTTTCCATGCAGGAATGCATAGTGAAAGCACTCCTTAGAGATGGCCATCCAACCTTTGTTTAGAGACCGCCAAAGGAATCCCACCACCTTCCAAGGCAGTCTGTTTCCATCACGTGCACCCACTGCACTCCTTCTGCCATTTCAGTGAGGATTGCCCAAGAGAAATTCTTTTAGCCTTAGAATCCAATTCTTTCCTTGTCTGCTGAGAAGTAAATCCCACTCAGTTCAGTTGGACTTACTGTCATGGAAGTGGTTGATAAGATTTTCAACACCAGTCTTTTAGTTTCTTTAGAAGGTCAGTATTTAAAGTATTTACAGTTTGTGGTAAAGTTAAGCCTCCGTGAAGTGAAAGGATTAGAATGTTTCCTACTTTCTGAAGTATTAATGCTTCAGTTTTGTTCTTTATTTGTTTTCTTTCAGCTTCTTCATGTACATGAGATCTTCCTTGATTGCCACTATAATTGGGAACTAGTGATATGGTGCATTTCACTAACTTTGTTTCTTTTAAGATTTGTTACACTTGGATCTGAAACGAGTAAAAAATACAGTAATACCTCAATATTACTTACAGAACAGGTGAGAACACTGTTGGAAAGAATGACAGCAGCAGCAATGATATTTGGCATTTCATCCTGTTTGTGCTCGAGGGGAGTTAGCAAAGATATTTCTTGTCAATATGAATCCGTACCAGATATTTTGCATTCCAGATTGTCAGTTGATCATATAATGATCTCAGGTAGTTTTAGCTGACTTGTCTATGTAAACTAAAATTTTATTTATACTTATCACATAACATGCGTACATAGAATGATCTACACAGATTGCCAGATTATTTCTTCAGATTAATGTTTCAGTGAGGAAACGTTAAGATGTCCAAAAATGTTTGGCTATTGAAATAGCACATGGATGCTATTGCTTGAAGTTCTAATGATAGATACATTCTTTATAAGCACACAGGAGGCTGTTGTCTGAATATATGATTTTTCAGAGTGTACAGTCAGTCCTCCACATTTGTCGATTAAGCATTTGCGGATTTGATTATCCACAGATTGTGTCGCTGGGAGGAACTAAAACTGGTGGGTTGGCTGGGCTCAGCTGTGCTACATTCCCTTGCTTACTCACTAAGCGGGAGGGAGGGAGGAATCGGATGGGAGGAGGGAGGATGTAGTCATTCAATCACTCGTGTAGGTGGGAGGGGGGAAGGGGATGTAATGGGAGGAGGGTGCTCACATGTGTTTGGTTACTCAGTCACTCATGTGGGGGAAGGGGATGGCAAAGGAGAAGGGTGCATGCATTCATGCATATTGGGAGACGGGATGGGACAGGAGGAAGAAGGGTGTATGCATCCACTTGTGTGGGCAGGAGGGGATGGGATGGATTGAGGGAAGCCATGCTCATTGGTTCACTCGCATGGATGGGAGGGGACAAGGGGATGGAATGGGAAGAAGGAAGTCATGCACTTTTGCTCACTTGCATGGCCGGGAGGAAGGGAAGAAGGAGGGAGGGTGTCAGGAACAGATTCACCCTCAAACGTAGCAATAAACTTTAGTAGAAGATTTATTGAAACATAGTGAATGATACTGTCTATCAGACGTTAAAGCTCGAGAATGGAATGCTTTCCCCCCGCCTTACACTTAAACAGCAAGTTTCTCCTGAGATAGTTGTAAAAGGACGAACGTCATCATGCCAAATGGTTCCTTTGAAATTCCAGCCGGAAGGAATGGTTGGCACCTGGGAAAGTTAACAGCCTACTATCACTATTTCCCCAGGCTACTGCTATCCTAAAACAACAAACATGGAGGACTCCTGACATCCTGCCCCACTTTTTTTTTTAAAAAAAAAATTCATATACATATAGATACGCAAAACAAGTAAAATATTACAGAACAACAGAAATACAAGAAACCCATGCAGTAATAACAAAGTCAATCGAGGCGTGAGGAACATCAGTCGGCGAAGAATCCAGCGAAGGGGCTCTCTTCAGCAAACTGGAATGAAAGACAGGATGAATTGCCTTGAGGGAAGAAGGGAGATCCAGTTCAAAAGAAACATCGTTAATAGCTCTTTTCACAGGAAAAGGACCGAGAAATCGAGGGGAAAGTTTTTTAGAAGGAGAAGTAGACGAAATGTGCTTAGAGGAAAGAAAGACCAGATCCCCGGGTTTGTAAGAGGGGTTAGGCTGCCGTTTGCGGTCGGCAAAGCGTTTGTGAGAAGCTTTTGCAGACGCTATAGCATCCGAAACGGATTGCCAAATGCCCGAAAATTTAGAGACCCAAGCAGAAACAGAAGGAGGAGCAGAGGAAGGGAGGGTGAGGGGGGGAAAGGAGAAGGAAGAAAGCCGTAAACTATTTCAAACGGGGGTTTCCCAGTAGAAGCATGAACAGCATGGTTTACAGCAAACTCAGCAAACGGGAGAAGCGAAACCCAATCGTTCTGGTTTTCAGAAACAAAGCACCTAAGAAATTGTTCAAGAGATTTGTTAGCACGCTCAGATTGGCCATCTGTTTGGGGGTGATAAGCACTGCTGAGTTTCTGAGTGATTCCCAGGGTTTTCAAGAGGCAGGTCCAAAACTTGAAAGTGAAAATTGGATCCCTGTCCGAAATGATCACCGAAGGTAGTCCGTGAAGTTTCCATACATGATGAACGAATAGGTCAGCAAGTCGTTCAGCATTGGGTACTTTCTTTAGAGGAACAAAATGACATTGCTTGGAAAAGTGATCAGTAACAACCCAAATAACATGAAAGCCATGTGAAGAGGGGAGAGAGACGATAAAATCCCATGCGATAACCGACCAGGGGCTACAAGGAGCAGGCAGAGGTTGTAGGAGCCCTTGAGGCTTAGATGTGGGCGATTTAGAAACGTTGCAAGTAGCACACTGTTTAATGTAAGTTTGCACGGAGGAGTTTAGTCCAGGCCACCAAAAAAGGCGGCGAATCGCATGCAATGTCTTCAAAAACCCAAAATGTCCAGCAGGTTTGGAATCGTGATGACGATGAAGTACATGCTCACGGGCAGCAGGGGGGACGTAGACCTTGGTGCCATAGAAAGGGAGATTGTCAACCCACTCAATTTTGTCCTTATTTGCCGGGAGCCATGAGTCGGCATGCGCTGCATGAACGATAGCATCGCGGAGAGCGGAGTCACAGAGGGAGGAGGCAGAAAGCCTTGTTTTTGCTAATGTGCGAGTAGTTACTTGAGAAGCCAGGGAGGAGGCAGGAAATAAGGCTTTGGAGGGGGGGGACGTAGCAGAAGGTCCCTCAAAACAGGGAAGGCGAGATAGAGGGTCCGCCAATTGGTTGGAACGGCCAGGTTTGAAAACAATTTTAAACCGGAACCTCTGGAAAAATTCAGCCCATCTCGCCTGCTTAGGGGAGAGTTTCTTAACCGACTGCAAGGCTTGCAAATTTCTATGATCAGTCCAGACTTCAAAGGGGAGTCGGGCCCCTTCAAGTAAATGTCGCCAAGTGGTCAGCGCAAAATGAATAGCCTTGGCTTCTTTCTCCCAAATAGGCCAATTAGCTTGTTGATGAGAAAATTTCTTTGAAATGAAAGCACAAGGCTTGAGTGCTCCCTCAGAGTCATGTTGCAAAAGAACAGCGGCCATGGCAAAGTCAGAAGCATCTGTTTGCACAATGAATTGCTTAGCACTGTCGGGGAAAAGTAGCAATGGCTCTGTAGTGAATTTAGATTTCAAATGTTCAAACGCCGACTGACATTCAGGGGACCAACGAAGTTTGTGCGACTTACATGTAGATTCGCCTTTAGGTTTCCGTAACAGGTTAGTAAGCGGAAGCGCTATGGCTGCAAAATCCTCGATAAAGTTCCGGTAAAAGTTTGCAAAGCCAAGAAATTGCTGCAGTTGCTTCAAAGTTTTGGGGACGGGCCATTGCAAAATAGAGTTAATTTTCGAAGGGTCCATTTTAAGTGAACAATCTTGAATCCTATAACCCAAGTAATCAAAGGTTTGGGTGTCAAATTGGCACTTAGACAGATTAACTACGAGGTTATTATCTATCAGCCGTCGAAGCACTTCCCGAACCAATGATACATGAGATTCCATGGAGTCTGCATAAATTAAAATGTCATCCAAATAAATCAGAACCCCCTGATACAATAAGTCGTGGAAAATGGTGTTCAAAAACATCTGAAACACAGATGGTCCAGATTGTAATCCAAAGGGGAGAACCGTCCATTTAAAATTCCCCAGTGGGGTTGCAAAGGTGGTGAGCCATTCAGAGTCTGGGTCCATCCGAATCCTATGAAATGCTTCTTTAAGATCAAGCTTAGTGAAATATTTTCCTTGAACAAGATGGTCTAAAACGGTCCGTATCAGGGGAATGGGATAACAATTGGAAGAGATAACCTGGTTAATAGCAGAGTAGTTAACTATCAGCCTCGGATCCGCTCCGGGATCTTTTCTCTTTCGGAAGAAGACAGGACTCGCCGTAGGGGCTGTAGAAGGCTTGATAAAGCCACGAGCCAAATTTTTATTAAGGAACTTTTTGAGGGCAAGGAGTTCTTGCTGGCTCATGGGGTAGATTTTTGGTTTAGGCAGCGAGGCTCCGTCAATCAATTCCAATTTACAGTCAAATTCAGTGTGGGGGGGCAATTTGTCAGCCTCCCTCTCATGAAAGGCCTTCTGTAAATCACGGTAGTGCGAAGGAATTTGTTGCAATTCTTCATGGCCAATAGAGAAGCTTGCCTCGGAAGAGGATAGAGTGCCAGCGGTCCAGTCTATTTGGGGATTATATTTACGGAGCCAGTCGATTCCCAAGACCAATTCGAACTGCACCGCCTTGGGAACTAGGAACCGCATGCTATAATTATTTTGGTCCATTTGAAATGAGATGGGCATGGTGATTTCGCTTATTGCTCCTCCAGTCATTGAGGTCCCATCCATTTGAGTTAACTTGATGGGGCGTTCCAAAGGCTCATATAGAGTTTTAAGGGTCTTGGCCAATTTGGGGTGTAACAAACTTCTGGAGCAGCCAGAGTCAATTAGTGCCCTATGTACATGCAAGGTCCCATCTCCGCCAGTAATCGTAACCGTGGTATAGAAATGGGGAATTTTAGGAGTACTTACAGCTGTTCCCGCTGCTTTCAAACCGCCACCGTCGGGTTCAGAATCCCCATCTGTGTCCGAGGAATACGAAGAAGAGGTTTCACCGTCGGGAGCAGAGTCTCCTGTCGCTGCTGCAGGGTCCTTATGAGTGCGTCTGAGCGGTTGTTTGATGGCCGTTGTCTGACGTGTAGATTCTTTATTCCTGGGGTCTGCTCGTGCTCCTTTAGTCCCCACCGTGGCTTGGTTACTGGTGCAGTTGTTGGCAAGGTGACCCGGTTTCCCACAGGTGAAACACATGCCCAAACGGAGGCGTTTGTTTCGTTCCTCAACATTGAGGAAGGTGGGACGGCGAGGTTGTCGTTTTGTTAAGTCTTGTCGTTGTCGGTTCAACTGAACAGTGTGGGTTATACCCTCCACTTCAGTAGCTAGTCTGATCCAACCTAGCAGGGTTTGTGGGTTGGCCTGCATTAGGCACCCGTGTAAGATATCAGGTTCTAGTCCATCTTTGTATAACTCGATAAGAATCTCATCATTCCACTGCACTTTGGTGGCCAGGTTTCTAAATTCACGCGAATATGTTCCCACGTCGTTCCTGCCTTGTTTCATTTGTTTTAGTTGATATTTAGTTTTTTCTAGTAGATGGGGGTCTTCAAACCGTTCACGCAAATGGTTCATGAAGAGCTGCAGATTTTCGGTTTCGGGGGCGCGGGTGTCATATAGGTTCGCTACCCAGTCAGCTGCCAGTCCTTTCATTCTCTGGCTGAGGTATCTAATTCGGGCTGCATCATCCCGAAAGAGGTGGCCATGATCGACCATGAAATTATTTGCCATAGTCATAAAGAAAGAGAGTTTCTCACCCTTCCCGTTGAAGGACGCTTTCAGGTCTCCCACGTTTCTGAGTAGCGGTGGCGCTGGAGCTTGCCCTGCTGGTTGCTGGGGCGGACCAGGGGTGCCTGCCGCTGGCACAGCCGCTCGTGGTTCGCGTGCTGGTGTTCTCAATGTCTGCGAGGGACGGATGCTCATCTCACGTAACATGGTCTTGAGTTCGAGTATCTCCTCATCTTTTCTCTCCAGTTCTGTTTCCATTCGTGCCATTTCCGCCAGAAAGGAAAGGTCTTTGGCTGATGTGTCCCATCTAGCAGCCCTTCTGCGTTGTCTTACCGACATAAGCGGCTTCTCTCCCCAGACCCAGGTTTGGCCGCTTGTGGGGGTTTTCATAGCCTCGCTCAGCGGTAAATTTGCCTTGGTATCCATGGACGCTTCGGTCTCTGCAGTTCCATCAGATTCTGCAGATCCTCGTTCTTCTTCAGTAATTAACTGATCCACTACTTGATGCATTTTAGGAAAAAAAAGATTCTCGAGCTTTCTGTCAGGAACAGATTCACCCTCAAACGTAGCAATAAACTTTAGTAGAAGATTTATTGAAACATAGTGAATGATACTGTCTATCAGACGTTAAAGCTCGAGAATGGAATGCTTTCCCCCCGCCTTACACTTAAACAGCAAGTTTCTCCTGAGATAGTTGTAAAAGGACGAACGTCATCATGCCAAATGGTTCCTTTGAAATTCCAGCCGGAAGGAATGGTTGGCACCTGGGAAAGTTAACAGCCTACTATCACTATTTCCCCAGGCTACTGCTATCCTAAAACAACAAACATGGAGGACTCCTGACAGAGGGAGTACACATTTGCTCTCACAGAGGGGAAGGGGATAGGATGGGAGAAGGATGCATGCATGCATTCACTCACTTGTGTGGAAGGGAGAAGGGGATGGGATGTGAGGAGGAAAGGCGCATGCATTTGCTCACTTGCATGGGTGGTTGAGGAGAAGAGAATGGATGGGTGTCCCCTTTCTCCCTTCTCCTACTCCCCCTGTGCCAGCCACCCTCCCGCTTGCACAGGTGCATGAGGGAGCAGGTGAACAAGGGAATGCACATTTGGCCAGGCTTAGCCACCCTGCCAGTACAGGCATTTTCTTATGTGTGTTAAATACAGTGTGGGAGCTTATGATGCTCCTCTCCACTGTAAAAGTGGAGGGCTAACTGTACTTATCTCAAAAAAGCTATCTAGTCCATTTATAATGTTTAGATTTTAAAAATGATAGCCATACAATTTCATTCTGAGATCAGAAAGAGATAATCTTCAAAATGGCTAAAACTATTCCTCCAAGATGTAATATAACTCTTGTTTGTACAGATACTTAATTTCTGAAGTGTGAATTTTTGTGCAGTCTACAAGGTAGACTACCTGTTAGTTATTTAAATAAAATGTGCATATAAAGGAGAGCCAAATTTTCCAATTTATTTAGGCTTATATTTTCCCTAGAACTTCAGATAGATCTCTTAACATTAATTTCTGTGTATTTATGTGTCTTCATTTTTAAAAATCTCTTTACAATATTTATTTACAATATTTGCTGCACAGTGTGACTGTCGAGAGTGAGTATAGAAATTCAGTGGATGCTTAGAACCATTGTTTCTCATATGCATAAGTCCTGTTTCAGAGAATGCAAAACATTAATCTGGTAGCCTGAAGCAAAAGTTAAAAAAAAAAAAAGCAAAAAGCTGTGGCATATAATGATGAATGAATATTTAAATCTAGGAAAAATAAAAACCATTCTGTATCTATTTACTCCTCTGTTATTTTCTTGATAGTGAAACTTGTTCTATATTTTTCTGTTAGTGCCAAATCTTAAAATCTTCATAAATCAGCAGTGATTTTACCATTGAAATAAATGAAGGATATTAGATTTCTTAGAAAATCTGTATTGTAGCATTGCACTTAAGAAGTGATTTAGAAATTAGATGTTTCTTAAATCTGCAGATTGTACTAGAAGGGATGTAATTCTAGCTAGATGTGCATAAGATTGGGATATTAAATTCTAAGGTAAGATAGATACAAGATATATGTAGATAATGCTCTTCTCGACTCTGAATTCACCTTCAGAGCCTCCTGTGTTTGCTGCCTTTTGAACCAGTGGTGAGCAGCAAGAGACCAGCTTTTCTGGTATTAACTTTGATATCTTTTCAGCACCAGCTTGAGTATTTTTTATGTGTCTAGTCATTAAAGCATATTGTGTGGCAGGGCTTAATTTACATTTCTGATATTGATTTCTGCTTTCTTCTCTTGTTAATTTACTTTATTTTATTTTGAAACTTGAGTACTATCAAATCGTAGGCTGGAAGTGAATTCCTCTTTTAAAATTTAACTTTTGTCTGGTTTTTTTAAGATAAATTTGTACTTGAAAATGGAAAAGAAGCCGAACAAGAAGGAAGAACTGACATTAGTGAACAATGTTTTAAAACTTGCTACAAAATTACTCAAGGTAAATGTGCCTACCCTAAAATAGATTGGGCCTAAATACCCTAAAAGCACCAAATCCTTTCTGATCTTGGAAGCTAAGCTGGGTCAGCCCTAGATGGTACTTGGATGGGAGATCACCAATGAATACTAGGTGCTGTTGGCTGTATTTCAGGGGAAGAAACTGGCAAAAACCACATCTGAGTATTCCTAAGAAAACCCTATGAAATTTACAGGGTCACTATAGGTTTAACAAGTAGTTTGAAGGCACATGTACACATACCCACAGCTCTAACTTAATGTGGGTGGGGATTTTTTGGGATTGGACATAGGCTGGCTGGCTTCTTTCTTTCTTTCTTTCTTTCTTTCTTTCTTTCTCTTTCTTTCTTTCTTTCTTTCTCCAGCTGATTAATTTCCAGTTTGTATTTAGCTAATTGAAATTATTATTTAAAAATTTATGTCAGGCAGTTTCTACCTCCAGCAGTGCCATATGTTTCTAAGAACAAATTAAAAATGTGCTAGCAATCATTTTTTAAAAAGTACAAAGAAATATAGAAAGTATTATTTTTACCTGTCCATGATGTAAATAAAATGGGAGAAGGGGAGCAAAATAATGTTTTAAAGTAAATGTTACATAACCAATAACTATATGAAAAAAGGCACCCAGACTCTTCCCCTGCATTCAGTCCTAAATTTTATTATGTATGCATGGGGGCTATTTGGCACAATACCATCACACAAAAATGGTGAAAGTATTTCTTAAACCCTTTTTTAAAAATGTGAGCTGTTTTCAAACTGTTTAAACTACAGGTGTCATGGAATTTTCATGTATGGGAAGGTGGTATTACATTTGAAAAAATTATCTAATATTACTTAACTTGCCTAAACTTTTTCATTGCTAATAATTTCACTAATTATTGTGTTTGTCTTTGTGCGGGACCCTGAAGCATATATCATTGTGGAGCATGTTTCTTCAGGGGTTCCAGGCACTGCATTCCTTCCCCATCACTCCTTCGAACAGTCAGTTGTGATCTGTCAACCATCGTACAGTCCTCATAAGGCTTCTTTGCATTACTTTTCTCATTCTTCAGATTCTTTATCATTCTGAAGTCGGTGAAATTACATAGGCACACTTATGTACAGTTCCAACTACATTAAAAATGTAGACTTTTCTGTTGATATCTCTGTTCTTGACTGTGATCTTTTTTAAAATAACTTTTCAGATAAGCTTCAGATGCAGATTTTATCATTCCATTGCATGCATTGCCTCATTCATTGAATTGGAGGAGGGAGCTTTGGATGATGTAGTTCTCCACTTGTAACCCTCCCTTCTTTTTCCACCCCTTCAATCTTTTTCCTCACTGCAGGTGATCATTCAAAAGAAAAAGATAGAATAGCCGCACAGTTTCTTTTAATTGCTATCCTGAGGAATCTCCAATTGAACCAAAGAATACTTGTCCAGATAATGAGATGTTTCTTCTGACTTTTTAATAATTTCCTTCCTTCCTTCCTTCCTTCCTTCCTTCCTTCCTTCCTTCCTTGTTCAGCTAGTCCATTACCTTTACATGCTCACCCACTTGTCAGCTCCCCCTCCCAAAGAGTCAACATGCTTACACCACTGAAGGTCTTATGAGTCTGTTGCTTCCTTGAGGATTTTACAACTTTTTTATGCATCTGAAAAGTGCAGAGTTATCTCATGTCTCTTCATGCCTCCATCTTGTCTATACATGGTGGAGTCTTGATGTCAGCTCCTTGAGCACATGAAGATTTGAACTGGAAACAGTGGAGAAGATTTCATTTCTTTGAAGGTGCTACCCGGAGCTTCTTTACCCCCAGAGCATTATTTTCATGGTAGCCACAGCAGTCAGAAGGGAGGGGAATTTGTTCAGAGAAGGATTGCTTTTCATAAAGCCTCAATTCAGGAAATTACTATTGTGGCTCTCCAGAGCTTTTAAAGTGACCCTAGTTAAGTCACATTTCATAGGCTTCTGTTTAAATAACTTTTTCTCATTCCTAGGAACTGGACAGTCCCTTCAGGTTATATGGATTGACAATGAATCCTCTGCTTTATAACATCACTCAAGTTGTCATTCTGTCTGCTGTTTCTGGTGTTATCAGTGACTTGCTTGGATTTAATTTAAAGGTAAAATGTAGGCATAGCCATGTGGATCATAAAGCAAAACCAGAGTCCATATGCTTTTATTAGGCTAACCAAAAAGGCAAACAAATATCAGGGCACTAGCATTCAAAACTAAAGTTTCAATATCAGACAAAGATTTTAAAAAAATATGCTACAGGAAGATGAGGGGATTAAGATGTGAGAATCAGATAATCTGTATGTTGTCTTCTGATGATATGAAGAAGTGTGTGCAGATTTGTGAGGTAAGCTAATCAGGCACCATCCTCAATGACCCTGAATTTTCTGGGAACAAGAAAAGTAATAAAAACAGAGCATCTAAAAAAAAGTATTTCACTGTTTTTGCCTTAATCATTAAATACAGTTTGAAAACCCCACAGTAATCTTATTTTTAAGAATCAGCTAATGGATACTGTTTAAAATAATTTCTCTGTTACTATCAGTCATACCTATTTTCTCTTTGAATTATATACTATGTAAACTGTCAAGCATTATACTGGTTTTGTAAACTTCCCCGAAATTCAAGCTTAAATATTTGTATTATTAGGTTTGTCTTGGAACTTCAAATTAATAATCCTGGAACAATACTATAATATTGTGGTTAGTGACACTGCACTGTTTTATTGAATATTTATTTGATTTGAATATCAAATTTGTAGTAAAAGAACTTGTAATATGAAACTACTATCTTTAAAAAGATTCATAGTTATCTAGGGAGATGCTAGCATACTTATGAAATATGTTAACATTTAGAAGAAGGCCAAAAAGAGGACATAATGAAATAGTAAAACTGCTGCTGAATGTAAATCTCAACATGTTCACTGCTGCCTTAACTTTCAGCTCTGGAAGATCAAATCCTGACATTTCTCAAAAAGGAAACCAAGGTCAATACTCTGGAAAGAGAACTGGTTGACTAAGCTGCCTCACTGCAGTTGCTGATTCTGTATTTCAGATGTTACAGTCCCTCCAAGGATATCATTTGAAAGAACTGAAATGTTTACATCTGACTGTCTTGTGCAATCTTTATATTTATTTTATCTTTTCACTTTTTGTAAACTTTTGTTTTAGCTGACAGTGTATTTTATTTTGAAATATTAATATGTATTCGTTATTGAAAGGGTAAAAAGTGGCTATCCAGATACTTGGGGTCCTGGTAATTGGTCACACTAAATTACTGAAACATGCTTCATCCGTTACGAAAGATGATGCCCTAATGCTAGGCTTTCATACTTCAGAAGTTCTCAACACAACAATGTCATGCTGAAGTCACTTTATTAAACTTGTACTATAAAATGTTTAGGACATTTTATTTTGTACCATTCTTTCAGGGGTAGTATCAGAGCACCAGCATATTGTTGGTTACAGTAGAAGATGACACTTACTGTCATGACAATGCAGTAGGCCAGGTAGCTAAATTTTTATATAGGTATAGGTATAGATATATAAAAATATAAATGCTAGAGCCAGCAGGTTTCTTAATGGAATTGATTCCAGGATCTGAAATACTTTGAAATGAATACTTTGAGTATTATTCAGTATCAATAAGGTATTACATAACAGGTCAACAAGTGCTCTTTGATAACATTTTTATTAGAGCAATAACTGTAAACTGTTACCATACTGTAAGATATTTTGATAAAGATTAGCTATGTTATTTATTTGAAACACTGGGCTGTTTGCACAGCTCTGACTGTGCCGCTCAACATGTGCACTTTTATTGTTGCTTTTAATAATGATCTTTATATATACTAAATAGAATATAGTATGGTGGACTGTGGTGCAATAGTGTTACTTTTGCAAGAGGGATACGTTATGTATGCTTAAGATAACTGCTCTACCATAGTACACTGTAGTATATGTGACTTATACCACACATAGATTATAAACTGAACAACTGTTTAGAATGTCTGGATTTTAAGTTATTATAGTAACAACTTTGGAAATTCTAGTCTTCAAAGTTCAATCCTAATCCTTTTTATAAATTAGTACTGATTATTTCAGCAGAACTTTTCCCCATGCAGACATCACTGAATTACAAATTTAGGCTACCAATCTGTACTGACTTTGGAATCAGTCCTGTTGAACATCTTGGGCTTACTTCAGACTAGACATGCATAGGATCAGGCTGTTCGTTATCTCACAGACACTCCTGTTTAGCTTACATGTTTTTTAATGTGTTCATGGGGGCTTGTATTCAGGTAAATGTGTATAGGAGTTAATCTGTATTCATTTTTTCAAGAAGGGAGCAGATGAATTCGCTGGACTAAGGCTTAATTATGATCACTTCACACTTGACAGTATTTATAAGCAATTTTTAAAGTTTGGGGCTCCAATCCCATAATACTTACCCAGGACTAATTTCCATTGAAATTAAGGCAGCAAAATGCTCAATTTGATGCCTGTAACAGAGTTACCCTGTATTATCAATGTGTTGTGATCTTTCAAATGCACACAAAGTACTTGCTTTGTGCCTATAAGATCTCTGGAATTTTCTTTTTCACTTCAGTGGAGTGGTCAACTTTACACGCACAAAGATATGTATACACCAAGCTGCCTCTCCCTAAGTGAATGGAATACTTCATATTCTCTGCACACACAGCTGCATAGATAGAACTAGGTTCTTGGTTTTAGGTGATGGAGTGATTCACTGTTCGGAGAGAGTATCAATTTATTTTTTAATATGGCCAGGCAAAAAAATCATTGGGAATACAAGTTTGGGCTGCACTATGAAACTTAACAAGGGATTTTATAAATAGAGAAATAGTATATAATGTTGAGCATATCTAGCATATTCTGCACGAGAGAATATGTGCATTGTGCTTACATTTTCAAAGCGTCATTTCTTTTGGACCATATAGAAAAAATAAGGTAGCTGATACAAAAAGAAGTAAAAAGAGAAAAAAAATTCTCCTAGTTTATTCCTTTTAGAATTACTGTATCATTAACTTGTGTGGTATAAGGCGTTTTTATATATAAAGCAACACAGATGTTTTGTATTTTATTTGTTGCTGTACTAATGTTTAATAATGACCAAAGTGCTTTCTGTTGTTGTTTTCACCCAAGGAATGTATTATTGGAGCTTTAAGAACATGCTAAGTCTAGTTTATCATGTAAAAAACTTCTGATCTGTTCTTCTTCCTCTATGTTGTCTGATGTTGGGGTTGTGTTTAGGAATTAGGTCTATTTTATATATTTTCCCAAATGACGGTACAGACCTATACACAACTAAATTTTGCACAGAATATATTTTAAGAAGAAAAAAATACAGTGTGATTTGTGTAGAGATTTTCACAGTCTATTTAAATTTTTTTAAAGGTCAAACAGCAGTTTTCAGAATAATTGTTTCTAGACACCTAAATGTTGACTACGATCCTGTCAGAGGCAGCAGCTTGAGTTTAAGGAAGAAGTTTGATCATAACGATACAATACCTCAGCAACTAGCAATATGCTGGATTGTTGTTGCACTGCTTAATGCAGCATGGGGAAACCTAAAACTGAGGGCTAACAAATGTACCTCACAATAAAGACAGATATGTTTAAACTGTTGCTGTTTTGTATATCAATTTTACATGTAAAATACTAATAATATTTTACATGACTTTGTTTGGGGAAACAGAGGTAAGCAGAAACATGGCAGATCTTGTTAATTGTTTTTGACACATATTTGTAACAGACAGCGTGATCAAGCTTGGAATAAAACATTCTGTGGCTGATGGTATGAAAGGATGCATTCAATTGTGTGTCTGTTTTGTTTGTTTTTTAACTTTTGCAAATTGGCAGTGGCATTCAAGAAAGCAGAATACTAAGGACTGTAATTCACTTTCCAAAACTGTAGATGAATGATAACATTAATTTAATACACTTTTGTATTATGTAAATCTTTGGAAGACTTGTATTTCAGGTATCTAATTTTGGCAAGAACTTTGATTAAGTTTAATTTGTTTAAATTGTACAGTCCGCTTTGAGAGTCATAATTACAAAGGCAGAGATTAAAAACTTCTCAGTGTGATATTAACCTTTAAGGTTTCAATTCTGTGTGTGTTTAGCTGAGAGTAGCCTGCATGAAAACAGGGAGATTTCTGGGTATAAATAGCCATGGGATTGTGTTACAACATTAGAATAGGAGTTAATGCCCTGTGTAGAGCAGGCAGATTAAAACATTGATTGACCTAGAGGGCAGATAGGTTTCTGCTGCAGCTCTCAGCAGAGTTTGTTTCTCCAGAACATTGTCATCCACTGAGAAACCTAAACAAAGGGAAAAATGATTATTGAAGGGGATTTCAACTTGGTAGCCTCTGATTTAGATTCCAGCAACAGGAAGACATGTGAGTCACCTCTTGTTCTTGATGTGCAGAGCCGCCTTATCCATTAGGCATTTTAGGCACAGTGCCTACGAACATTTTACAACCTATGAAAACACGATTTTAGGGCCTATGAAAACATTCCTAGTGGTATGTTGAGGCAAGGTGGGCAGTTGAATACAAGAGTGTCTGGAGGCTATGAAAAACATATTGTGGCCCTGTTGATCTGAGATTTATCCAGTGCATCTTATTGATGCTTGATGTGAGATTCATCCAATGAATAAAGGTTATATCTTATTCTCCAACAGCAAGGCCTTAAAGATAATTAAATTTATTTGGCATAAAATTCCCTGGACTGTAGTCCACCTCTTCAGACAAAAGAGGCATGTAATCAACAGACTTAAAACAGACTGAGACTTTCTACAGACTTGCTTTGTACATTATAATAAAGACAGTAAGACTGATGAATTTCCTTTCTTTCCCCTTGACAGGTAAAACTGACTGACTAAACTGTATAGTAGCAATTAAAAAACTACAGTAGCCACTTGACTTGTGCAAGGGTTTGCGGTGCAGAAGCCTTGTGGAAGTAAAAAAAACATGAATAACTCCCTCCCGCACCAGAGTAAGCACTCACCCTCTCATTTCCTTCTAGGGTTACCCCTCCCATTCCCTTGCCTTTTGCCTCGGTGCATATGCCTTCTAAAGTCCCAGGCAAAAGGCAGACAAATGGGAGGTGGTAGCCCCATGCATGGAGAAAGTGTGCAAGTGCCTCCTCCCATTCACATTATCTTGACTTTTTCCCAGGCATATGTGCCTTTATTCCACATGCCTGGGCAAAAGAAAAGGGGGGGCATCCCCATGTGCAGAGAAGGCATATGCATGCCTCCCCCGTTCTCTCCCTCCTATTCTCATGCCTTTTGCCAGACACGCTGCCTTCCACACACACAGGCAAAAGGCAAGCAAATGGGAGGGGGGGAAGAGAGGAGGCATGCACGCACCTTCCTTTTCAGCACATGGGGATCCTCCCTACCATTCAATTTCCTTTTGCCTGGGAGTGAAGAAAGAAGGCACTGTGCGCCCAGGCAAAAGACAAATGAGAATGGGAGAAACAAGTGGGCACCGTTTAAATAATCAAATTCACAAAGGTCAAACCTGCACATGTGGAGGGAGGACTGTACTGCTTTGTTTCATTCTTTTCAACTAGCAAAATCAGGACACAGATGCTGCAGGCATTTAATCTGAAAAGCGTTATCTAGGAAATCAGATCAGACTGGTTTTCATTTTTCCAACTGTACCTTTGTTGGGCTAACTAAAAAACATAAAATACGCAACCTTTCTCTTTATCAGGCAAAGGTATTAAAAATCGTACAGGATCATGTTGGAATCACAGGCCTATATTTTGTCTCAAGATGTTGCTTTTTTTGTCAGTTAAGTAAATCTGGAAGGATATCAGTGTAGGCAAAGGCTACTCTCCTTGGTTATGTGGGAACTGGGAAACCAAGAGCCATAACATCCAGGCAATAAAATTTCAACTCTATTGGCAAAAGAAAAAGTAACTTCACTTGAGATCCAGGCTGCTTCTGTCCAGGGTGAGACTGTCCACCCTTTCTTAGGCACAGAACACTGAACTTCCAAGAAGCCTCTGTGTTGGTTCTGGGAAAACTGTTGGGTTCTATGTAGGTAAATCTTGCCAAAGGTAGTCTTAGTGGAAAAGTTTTACCTTGTTGGAGGCAGGTGGTCAAAAAAAAGAAGAGGGAGAAGAGGAAGTGAGCCTTCAATTTCTAAGTGATTTGCAAAAGTGGGAGATCAAATTCTTCATTTTGTCTTCCAAGAAGCAAAGATTTTAACTTTAAAACCCACTCTGCTTTTTTAAATAGAATCTTCTCGTCCTCCTTCTCTTTCTTCTTCTTCTTCCTCCTCCTTTACATTTTCTGTAGCCAAAAATTTGAGGTCTGTTGAACTATGATGGCGTTCCAAGAAATTATTTAGAAAGAAAGCACTTTTTTTTGTTTCTTATGTGTAGAAGGTGTTCCATACTTTTTTGTGAGGTCTTGTTTTTCCCACATACATCTTTAGACACATGTGATTATAAAACTGCTATTAGAAGTTGTAAAGCAGCCAAGGTGTACATCTGTTAGTATGGTTTGTAAATTCAGTCATTTTGGAGGTATACCTGCAATAGACACAGTGGCTACAGGGGTGGTGTCCCATGGTCCTGGCTGTACCCACTGGAGTGTTCATGGATGTTTGTTTTTGTCAGGAGCTTTTCTTGACAGCTTCACACAGGACAGAAACAGCCTGGATCTCAGAGCAAATTACTTTTTCTGTTGCTAAAGGAGTTGAAATTTTATTATTTGGATTTTATGGCTCTTTTTTTCTCAGTTCCCACGTGGCCAGAGCGGGGTGGCCTTTGCCTGCATTGATACCTCTCCTGACCAGCTTAACTGACAACAAAAGCAGCCTTGTAAGACAAAATGTAGGCCTGTGACTGGCATTTGTTTTCTTTTCCTGAATAATTTTTAATGCCTTTGCCTGATGAGGAAGCCAGTGGAGCTTTAAAGGCTTGTGTGATGTATTTTGTGCTTTTTAGTTGGCCCAATAAAGGTATTGCTATTTTGTGGATTTTGGAATTTGCTGCATTTTGCTGGATGGCCACCATGGCTACTGAATGTTTTTCTGAAGACTCCAGTTTCTGAGGGTCTGTGTGCCTTTTCAGTTGCATGGACTTTCATTCTCAACATACTGAAATTAGTCTTTGTGCTTAATGATTTATTGCAAATGAAGAACGGGGGTTGAGGAAACTTGCTTGCCCAATTGATTGCTGAGTTAAGCATAAGTCCCTAGGTTGCATTTATGATTTCCTCAGTTATATCACTTCTGTGAAAATAGAGGATGCTTGTTCACAGAAACATCAGTGACTACTTTCTTGTGGTGATGCTCTAATATTAGACTGTCAGAAGAATGTTTTTTTCACAGTTCTGGAAACCCTGGAATTCCTGGAAAGCTTTTCATTAAGAAGATTTATAATAAAGGACAAACTCACCTGTCACTACTATTCCTTGCTTGCAATGTGCACCCACAGCAGGGATTACTTGAAATTTCTTCTGAGGCACTTTAATTCATCAACAGAGAGCCAGCATGATGCAGTGGTTTGAGTGCTGAACTGTGACCCTAAGACCATTGTTTGATTCTCTTCTCAGCCGTGAAAACCCATTGGGTGACCTTGGGCTCTTCACACACTCTCAGCCCCAGAAAAGAAGAAGAGATCCCACCTAAACCTCAGAAAGAACTTCCTGATGGTCAGATCTGTTTGGCAGTGGAATCTATTGCCTTAAGAGTGTGGTGGAGTCCCTCCTTCTTTGGAGGTTTTTAAGCAGAGGCTGGATGGCCTTTGTTGGAAGTGCTTTGATGTGGGTTCCTGCATGGAAGGGGTTTGACTGGATGGCCCCTGTGATCTCTTCCAACTCTATGATTCTGTGAAAACACCATGATAGGGTCACCTTAGGATCACCATAAGTCAGAAATGACTTGAAGTCACACAACAAAGACAATGGTAACAACTGTGTAGCTTCTTCATTCTCACATTCCTCTAAAAATGAGATATTAACTGTACAAAAAGAAATTTCAGTGCTCCTAAATGAATTTCCTATACCTTTTCCCCCATATCTTTCGATAATGGGTTTGCTTATTTTCATTGTGTTTAATCAAACAATGTCTGGACTTCTCCCTTGTTGTGTCTCATTTGACCTAATAGACTATTTGTCTGTTCAGTACTAGCAAGTCCCCTTTTATGCCTGTGAGTCCTTAGAAGTCATTATTTACTAACAGCTCCCAAATGAGCTTAATCTATCTGTTAATGAAAGTTATTTATAAAGGATTAGGTGGCTGCCTTTCTAACACAATCACAGTCCAAAGCCTAAAGCCCTGGAGGCATGATAGTCAATTAAATAAATCTCTCCCTTTCTCTTTTTTTGAAAATACAGCCAAATGGGATGCACATCATTTTAACAGTCCAAATGGTTGATCTTCTCTGAAGTCCCAAGATGCTAGTATTAGGGCCCAGCTTGTGTGGCAAAGAGGGATGCAGGAGTTCAAAAACAAAGTTCTGCATTCCTTCTGAGAGGACACTCAAAGTAATTGTCATCAGATATTTATTTCCTGCAGGTTCTACAACTGTGCCCCACTGTGTCTTAACTGCTGTAATCAAATCTTGTTCCTTTTACCTCTGCATCCATTTCTCTGCTCTTCATTTCACATTTGTGTCATTTTCTAGATTGTAAGTCTCTTAGAATAGGGGACTGTTCTCCAAAGCATCACATACTGTATTTGCCAGTGTATAAGATGCACTGGCAATTAAGAGGCACCCCATATATATGCCAGCAAATACTATTTACTGACATATAAGATACACCAGCATATAAGACGCACCCCATTTTCAAACAGTATTTTTCAGGAAAAAAGTGAGTCTTATACGCCAGTAAAGACAGTATATAAAATATATGAATGCCTGAAGAAGGTGATGGGTTGGATAAGGAAAAACAAATGTGAAACAATCCAGACAAGAGGGAGGTGCTTACTGTCAAGGGTCGTAACCAGGATTGGATGTGCGTGAACCAATCCTGAATGGTGTTACACTCTCCTTGAAAGACTGTTTGCAGCTTGGGGGTGCTCCTGAATCTGTCACTCCAAATGAGAGCCCAAATACATGCAACAGTCAGGAGTGTGCCCCTTTCTAGAACTGGAGGACCTGAAGATGGTAATGCACATGCTGGTAACTTCAAGGTAACCTATATTCAAAAAATATCCTGTGGGTATGGGTGTGAATCACTCTCCCAGCCAAGTGGACAATGGACATTGCAACACCAACAGTAAAATCTGGATGGAGCTAATGGTCTTAGTCTTTAGGTGACAAAAGGGTAATGGCTGTTGTAATAGCCAAGCATTGTGGAGAGGTGGGGAAACAATAGGAAAACATCCAGGTATGTGGGGTCAGGGTTGAAATGATCACAGTTTGGTGGGCATTTCCTCATTTAACTCTGAGAAGTCTGATCGTTAGCATAAGCCTATGTCGAGAGCAACCGCGCCATTAGCCTGACAACAACTCGGCTCCTGTCTAAGAGGTGTGTGTGACTGACTTGCTTGGCAATCTCATGTATGCAGTCAGTAATTTGCCTCTTCCGACGTGACCTCAGGTTTCATTTATATCAGTGCCAATTAATATAGTGCTAATTAAATAATAGTTTGTCAATTAAACCATGCCAATCATGGGGGTGTGCAGTGTCATAACACCACTGTTGTTTTTGTAAGACTCAAGTGTTCTATTTCATCCAGTTTGCAGAGGCAAATAGGTTTCAGTTGACCGAATTTGCTTCTGTACGACCTACAGGATCACCATGGAATGAACTAGGTTTAGCCCACTCCAGTAGTTTTCCTAAGTTCATCCCTTTACCTTCTTCTGTGTAAATGAATGGGGACATAGTATGGTACAGTATTTGGAAATATTGTTATTTGTATGTTTGTGTGTAGATTCAGCAGAATGCCACGGCAGGACAGCTTGTGGACTCATCCAGTCCCCTCCTCTGCCTCAAGTAAACTAGTCAATCTGCAAATTAACCCTCGTAGCTAATTTTGCTCATTCTGTTAGGCAAAAAATAAGATCAAAAAAAGCAGAATTCTTTGAAGTGTACTTGATGCTGTCTTTTTAATTAAAATGCAGCACTCAAGGGGCAATTGAGCAAGATTGCTGAATGTTGTCTGCACAGTAGGGCACTTGCTTTATATGCAAGGCAGGCAGTGACAAGATCGCTTAACTCTGCACTGCAGGACATTGAGGGATGAGACGCACCCTAGCTCTGGTAATCCTGAATCAGATATATCTGGCAGGAAGTTGCTCTACTGGGAAGATCAGCAAAATACATCAAACGCCCATTTGATCTGATATGCAAAGCAGGGACATGAAAGCACAGCCATGAAATATCAAGATAATGATGGGTCTCTTGCACAGAGCTGTGTGCATCTTCTCCTTAAAAATGAAATTTACTGATGATTCCCAACACACGTAAGTCAAGATTTGGCAACATGCACATTCTTTTAAAAATTGACCAAATTTGTACACTGCTAATATTGTTTTGTATAACTTGTTTTGAAAATCTTATACATCTAACTTTCTAGCTGTGCTTATATGTGTTTGAATATGTAGGAGTAAAGATCAGCTAGAAACTCTTCACTGTGCCAAATATGCAGCAATGAAATTGTCAACAACAACAAAAATAGGCCTTGTCTATTGCAACCCCACAGATTTAGTCTAAGTAATGATGACTCTATTGGGATCAGGCTCAGATAGATCAGTAGTGGAGCTGTTGGTTACCTACTATGATAGGTTTGCCCTGTGAAGAGGAAGTAGCTCATATCCACTCAACATAACACATTTATTGCAGAATCTGAATAAATATCTAGTGCTCCATCTGGTCAGGTTTCCTGGGATCAGTTACAGTTGTTGTGTCCTGGAGATGGAGATATGATCCTTAA
Organism: Ctenosaura bakeri; assembly: GCA_948474755.1. Lineage (NCBI taxonomy): Eukaryota > Metazoa > Chordata > Lepidosauria > Squamata > Iguanidae > Ctenosaura > Ctenosaura bakeri. Next base: position 193,518 of record CAOLHI010003126.1, read on the forward strand.
ATTAATCTGTCCCACTACATGAATGCTTGACCCTGGTTTATCTGATAAAATCTGGCAGAAGTGGATTATTGAATGGGCCTGTGTATTTAACTTCTGTGCTGAATGTATCATATGTAAAGCAGAATTAGACTCAGAGAAAGGAGGTGTGAAAATTGAAGGAAGGAACATCAACAATTTAAGATATGCAGATGACACCATACAACTAGCAGGAAACAGTGAAGACCTGGAACAATTAGTGGAGAAAGTTAAGGTAGAAAGTGTAAAGGCAAGTTTACAGTTGAACATTATGAAAACAAAGATAATGACCACAGATGATTTCCACAGATGATTTAGATAATCTTAAAGCAGATGACGAAGACATTGAAACAGTTCAAGATTTTTCAAAACTTGGATCAGTCATTAATCAGAATGGAGCCTGCAGCCAAGAAATCAGAAGAAGACTAGGACTTGGAAGGGCAGCTAGGAAGGAAGTAGAAAAGATCCTCATGGGTCAAGATACTGAATACTAAAGTTAGGATTGTCCATAGCATTGTATTTCCAATTTTTATATAAAGTTGTGAAAAAGCTGGACAGTGAAGAAAGAAGGTAAGAAGAAAATCAACTCATTTGAAATGTGGTGCTGGAGAAGAGTTCTACAGGTACCCTGGACTGCTAAAAGGACAAATGAATGGTCCTAGAACAAAGCAAGCTTGATCTCTCCCTAGAAGTCAGGATAACTAAACTGAAGCTATCATACTTCAGCCACATAATGAGAAGACATTGTTACCAGGCCATACACCCTCACGCTTTGATATGGTTTAATTGGCAAAATATTATTTAATTGGCAAATTGACATTAATACAAAATGTGCTCTGCTATGGCTGTATGGCCAAGCTGGACAAGAGGAAAAGACAGCCAAACACATGTGCTGCAAATTAGGTCAGAAAGCACCTCTAGGTGTAGCCAGTTCATAGGCAGGCAGTCATCAGGAAACTGCAGATAATAGGCTTGTAGTTAGCCTTAATTACTCTGTCTCTTGGACAATAGTGACAGATAGATTCCCACTAGACTGTTGATTGTCTTAACTCCTCTTTCTCTGACCACACAGACTTCTTCTTTGTCCTAAAACCTGTCTGACACGCACCAAGCTATCAAGGCAAACAATAATTCTTTGTTATCTAATGCGAATACTATTAACCTGTTCCAGACCTCATTGTCTATTCTGTGAACTCCATTGTTTATTTGACCAGAGAGCCATTCACACTCTTGCAAGCAGAAATCAGATATATAAACCCCTAGTTTTGGCCAGTCAGCTCATAGATTGCTGGTTACCACTCTGCCACTCCGATTCCTAATTATGTATTGTCTCTAGATGTGAGTCTAAGCCACATCACTGTTGCTTCACTGTTCTTCACTCACTATGCCCTGAAATCTCACTGTCTAAGACTTTCCTCTCTTTTCTGTTAGCCTTATGTTGTTGCATGACTGTTTGACTCACGTGTGTGATTAATTCCCCCAATAAAACACAATTAAGTTTACTTTTTAATCTCTGGCTGGTTCTTCTGTGCAAAAGTACTGGTAAATGTTGATGTAAAAGATCTCATTAGATTACCTTCCCCTTCACAGGCCTCCTCTTTAAGATAATAGTTCCCCACCTTTGCATAGAGGTACTGGCATCATGGGTGCACCCCTGAGTCATCTACATTTTGGGGTAACAACATGACTTACTAGAAAATACAATAATGTTTGGTAAGGTAGAAGGCAGCAGGAAAAGAGAAAGACCATATTACAGATGGAGAGACTCAATCAAAGAAGACACTTGTCTGAATCTGCAAGACCTGAGCAGGGCAGTTGGGAATAGAGTGACTTAGGTCCTTCAGCTATAGGGTCATCGCAAGTCAAAGTCAACTTGACAGCAGTTAACAATGACAACCACCACCCGTGGGTGATGAATACCTCATTCTTTCAGGAAGAAGGTTCCTGCTGCCTTGAATAAGACTATGGTATTCCTGCTTCTAAAAATGACCTTCCTGGACCAGTGATGGACTTCAGCTGGATTCTAGTGTTAACTTAATTCTAGAGTCGCATAGTTTTAAGTAAATGGGAGAGAATGCTAAAGAACTAACACATTTTCACATTTCCCAGCGGGTTTGTTGCCCTAAGCCTAGTTCTCTTGTATTTTGGCAAAACAACTACTTTTTTGTTAGTCCCTCAGGGTAAGTGAGTTGCAATGTAGGACATAAATTCAAATCATTTATTTTAATTTATGAGTAGAGCACAATAGTTTGGTTAATTCCAAGGTTAAAATATTTTAATAAATAATAAAGGCAGCTTGGAAAAGTGGTTATCTTGGTGTTTAAATGATGTTCTTGTATTCTATACCAGACAATGTACAGAGGCTTCTCATCTCTCTCAGGAAACATCAAGCTAGACTGCTACTCTCACATAACAGTGAGGAATGCTGTCATGATACCGCTGATGGAATTAAAACTATCAACAATCTGGTGACTTTGGTACATACATGAAAAAAGGATGGGGAGGCACCATCTTGTCCTTCAATCAGAAAAGTGACTTGGGCTAACCCTGGGAAGGCACTAGGAAAACAAGATGTCATAAGTCACCAGGCTGTAAATGCCCAAAGAGATGACTGCTGGGACTGCTGGGAGGTGAGGAAATATAAAATAATAGGTCTGGTCTTGATGAGTTGGTCTTTGTCTTTGTCCCAGAGGAATTTGATGGCAGAACAGCACTCATCTTCAGGGCTAATCCCAGATCAGTCATATTTTTAGGAGTCTGGAAAGTGCAATGGAGTGGTTTCTTAGATTATCCTTCTTAAAATCATAACTATTCATATCAAGGCTACCTTGTCAAGTGATCCATAAGATGGCCTCGACAACGGATATGGTATATCATCAATACATTAACCATCCAATATCCAACATGCATACATAACCTAATTTTACAGACCATTCAACATGAGCTCTGCTGATAGTGAATGCTGCTAGTGTGACTCCCTCCCAAATCTGTCATTTGGTGAAATTGTGGATTCTGGGACCTGTGCAGGATTAGGAAAGCTGCTACTAATAAATTTTCTGGCTTGTCAATTTCTTGATAAAATGCTAGGGATTAACAAAATTTGCATTTGTTATACTCTGAGGGTCCTGTGAAGTTCTATTTTATCCCCCTATGTTGTTTGTTTATACAGGCATATAATACTAAACCCAGTTATTAGAACTATTTAATCATTGGAGCTTACATAAATCTTGACTTTCCCTTGTCTGAATGGGTCTACTCTTGTTGGAATTAACAATTAAGTTTAGGTTGTATTCTGTGTTTTCCTTCTGCAACCAAGTCTCTCAAAGCAGCTTGAAGATACAGAAAAATCAGGCCTAGCAGGTTCCTGCTATCTGATGCAAAACAGGTAGCTATCAAAGAGAGAACATTCTTTGTGGTGGGAAACCAGTTGTGGAACCTTCTGCCAGGGAGATTCACCTGTTATCTCTCATATTTAATTTTCTGTGTCTGGAAAACACCTTTTTTTTTGCTCCTCAAGCTTTGTAGAGTCAACTTTAATCTCTCTGCTTTATGCCACTTTTATGATTCTGTGGCTTCTAGTGAATTTAAGTTGCACATTGGATTCCACCCATGCATATAAACGTGCTTGCTCAGAAGTCCCATTAAGATTAATGTGATTAATTAAGATCCTGTTAAGTTCAAGGGGAGAGGGCCTTCCCAGTAGCTGCTCTCAGGCTCTGGACTTTCTTTTCAAGAGAGGCAGCCTCTTCCTTGCTATCCTTTCATAGGCAGCTGAAGATCTTTTTATTTGGGCTGGTCTTTGTGAGCTGCTGCTCAGCAGGAAGGGCCTTTCATGTGCTGTATTTTATATTTGCTGCTCTTTTGACTGGTTATGGTTTAAATTTTTTTTATAATTTATTTATAGTTTTAACTTTTGTATGATATAAATAGTCCTGGGCTGGGAAAAAGGCAGTAAATTACAACCACAACCAGGTTTACTCCCAGGTGAGTGGGGAATGAATTTCCAAAATTAATGATGTTACTTTATCTGCAGTTCATTCTGTTGTTAATGGGTGGGCTTTTTCACCGCATACTGCACTAGGGTGGCAGCCATTCCTTTTATGAAGGCCAGTCTCAATGTGGCAGTTTAGTGTGCAGGTGCATGCATTCTCCACACAACCCTCATGGCACACCTATACTCTCCCCAAACACAATTCCCTTCCCTGTGGCAGAATGCCCATGTAACTACTGTATGCAAGAATATATATATCTGCTTATATATTGGTTGGCTTTGTGTTGTAGCAACTGGATAAGACACCCAACTTGCAGCAAATGGTCTAGCTAAGTTAAGCAAACTACACGGGTTAGATTAAAAGGACATTTAATTGTTTGTAGGAAAGACCATCTTTTCAAGGTAAGTATGTGGTGTGTCTTCTCTGATTTGGTCTAGTTCAAGGGATCATACCTGGTCTGCTATTACATCTCTCATTTGTTCAAACCAGCGAGTCTAATCCATAATCTCTGCTACTCTTATCACTAACTCTATGGTGATCTATCCATTCCAAGACAAATTTTAGCAAAAGAGAAAAATACATCTTTCTTGTGCAGAAAATCCAAATGTCAGATTTCAAAAGAAAAGTGATAGAGCTTTCCTTTCTGAGTTCTATCATACTAAAAACTTGTAATACATTTGCAGCAGCAGTAGAGACCCTTTGGTCCTCCAGAAGCTTTGGAGATCAGCTCCCATAGTCTCTTGTCATTGGCTTTGATGGTTTCTGTTGATCATAGTGTCAAATTTTCAACCAGTCAAAGCAAGCCTAGTCAGGCCTTGAACCTCTACTTAATTTTAAACACGAGAATTCTTCTTGGAGAGCCTTTCCCTTTGTCAAACCTTCACCTGTAAGGTAAAGAGAAAAGATCTGGAAATCCATTGAGCCTTTGACCTGTTTTGTTAGAGTAAATGGGTCCTATCTGAGTGAATGGAAGCACTGTGCTTAGGATCTTTTGTGAATTTTGTAAAAAACAAAATCTCAAAATTTATTTAATTTTTTTTTTTAAAAAAAACCCTATGCAAGCTCTGCTTGAGTGAGAGGACATCTGAAGAGTCCTTTCCCCTGCCTTGGCAGGTAACTCTGGATTTGTTTTTTCAGTTCAAGGCTAGGGAGGTGGTCAGGTAAGAAACAGGGCAGCATAGAGGCATCCCTGCTCAGCCTATAATACAACACTCCAGCCCTTTCCGCATGAGGTGAGTGAATCACTCCATGCCGTTACTTACCGGCTCTTCTTGGGTCCAAAGTAATGCACACTGTCCCTTGAGGCCTTCCGCAGGGCTCCTCCATTGGAGCAGGGTGAACCGGAGCAGTGCAAGGTCTGTAGATCTGCACTGCTCCGGCTCAAAATGGTGGCTTCCTGTGGCTTCCGGCTCAAAATGGCAGCTTCATGGGAGTGGACCAACCACTGAGGCTGGCCATGCCCACAGCCCACTCTCCGCTGATCGCAGGCTCACTTTGGTGCGAGCCTGCACATTTGCACAGGTAAGTAGGAATGCAATGGCGTGTTCCAGAAAATGTAAAGATCTGATTTTTTTCGGTCTTTACTTAACATGGGGGAGGACCACTTGGGGGCGGGTTGGATCAGACTGAGGTGCAGAACTAAATTAAATAGTCCGCACCTAGTCCGATCCAAGGTGCGGACGACCTCCGTGCCAGGGCACCTTGGCCCGTTTTAACTGCCTCGTGTGGAAAGGGCCTCCCTTTCCATTTCCATACATACAAGCCCTGCCACAATTTAAAAAAGAAAAAAAGCACAAAGACTTTTCTCTGAACCTGCTAATCTTCTGGATTTATTGCTATAGCTTTGACCAAGGAGATGTTTGCTAGCCTTGTGCCGTGACTTTGGCTTCCCTCTTGTTAGTTCTACAAGAATGGGGATGTTCTTGAACTTTAGTCTAAAAGCCACCTAAGCAACTGATTTATCAAGATAATAAAATATAAGAATCAGATGTTAAAGTCAGATGTACGTCTTATTGCTATTCTTCAAATATAACTAGAACAATAAGTTTCCATTCACAAGTGTAGACTTAATACAAATCAATTATCTAACTATTATCTTGATGTATACTTCGAACAACTATTTCTATAAATCCATGAACTTAATTGATGTTATTCTGTAAAATAATTGGATTTTATTGAGACTTGAGACATTTCTGCACTAAATTGTTATAGTGCTATTATTCCACTTTCAACATCCTGTGGAATTCTGGGGTTTGTAGTTTACTGAGGCCAAAGAGCTCCCTGGCTGAGAATTCTAAATGCCGCTTCCTAAAATGCAAGCCTCAGTATTCCACAGGATGTTGAAAGTGGAAAAATAGCACTATAACAGTGTAGTGCAGCAATTGCCTAAGTATACACTTGTGAATGGATATTGTTGAACTCCTAATTCCCATTGCCCTCAGCCAGGGATGATGAAGATAATAGTTATCCAACAGCTGGATGGTCTCACGTTCCTCACGTTCCTTATCCTTGCCCTAGGACATAGGCCTAGGAAGTAGCATTCTATTGCCGCAAGGCATCTAGCTCAGTGTTCTTTACTTCGATTACACTACCTCTCCAGGGTTTCAGGAAGGA
>CAOLHI010003127.1:0-200981 GCA_948474755.1 Ctenosaura bakeri
GATCACCTGGCATCCACCCTTGCGATAAGAGAACCCAAAATCTGGAACTCTCTTCCTGATTCTGGACAGTATAAAATTTTAACTCTGAAGCCTCAATACAAGAAGACTGAATACAAAGAAGCAAAATGTAATAGTTTTCACCTGTATCCTCACAGTTCTCTTCATCACTATTATCAGAACAATCATCTTCCCCATCACAACGCCAAGACAAGCGGACACACCGGCCAGATTTACAGCGGAACTGGTCAGCTGTACACATTGATGTGGCTGAAGAAATGAAAATGAGAGCTTAGTGAAACTCACTTGCTGGCTTAACATCTTTCGTTTAGCCACTGTTCCATGTCATCAGCTACATCTTCCTCCTCAACCCCACAAGGCCCCACAGAGGTACTCACTGCAGTTCTTCTCATCTGATTGGTCATCACAGTCAGAATCACCATCACATCTCCAGCCAGCATTAATGCACAAACCACTGTTGCACATGAACTCTCCAGAACGACATGGTTGGTGTGATGCTATAAAGAATGGAGACAGCATATTGTAATCCCTGCACTCAGTTGAGCCCACATCAAAGTAACAAGTCCAAGTCCTTCCATTACATGTTCTGGAGGAGTTGCTAAAACTCTTTGACACTAAGTTGTACTAGTTATTTGATCCCAATTTTAGGGAGGATACCAGAAAATAGTAGGTTAACCCTCAAAAATATTTCCCTGCTCTTCCTTCTCAGAATACAGAAAAGTGATCTAGATTTTTGGATCACAACCATAGTCACACCAGCTGTTGAGCCATGCTGGTTGGGGGATTTGGAGTTATAGTCTTAAAAAAATAACTTTTCTGAGCTGTACTGGGACTGTGATACTGGGATTTCAGAAATTGGGTGAACTGATCCCTTTGAATCCTAGTTCCATCTTCTATCTTCTTGTCCTTTAATCCTCTTAAGTCCCTTACATCCTTACCTTCCTACTCTTTAACAAAAATCCAGTAAGCGAAACAGAATCACTAAAAGTATACTGGTGCCGGCTTTTTTTGGATTTGTTCATTCCTTCTGAGGACAAAATTTGAGGATATCTGATATATCCTTTACTTTCTTAGCTACGAAACTGAAATGTTTCAGTTCAGTTTTCCCATCAACCTCTCTTCATGGCTTCCCTGGGTAACTTACAACAGTCAGATTCATCAGACCAGTCTCCACAGTCATCATCTCCATCACAGTGATAGATGTCCAGGATACAGCGTCCATATGCGCACTGGAACTCCTCCAGGCTACATGTTGCTGCAGGAATGTCTGATGCTAAAAAAGAAACAACCAAAGTTAAAACATGATCCCACCAGAACACTCAATACTTCTTGTGTTATAATCAACGGAAAGCTATACAGAGAAAAAAAAGGAGGGAGGGAGACAGACACTCCGCACACTAGCTTTCCACTACACTGAAAAGTGCTGCAGTGCTACTTGTTATACACTAGAAAAATTAAAAATCAAGCAGCAGAAACATACTGAATCTACTTACAACTAGCGTTACAGAACTTTGTTTTATCAGCTGTTACATAAAAAGATCTGACTGAGGGTTAAGAAGCAATGACCTACTGTGATCAAATGGAGGTTGACAGTGGATAGATTGCAGACATTCAGGATGGCATAATAGACAGACTTAACATGCTGAAGTCAGAGGACAGGGAGATTGTACACAAGACTTCTTCCATGCACATGCCAGGTGCAGAAAGAGTATTACACCAGTGTGGAGTAGCGTCGCAGCACTTTTCCATAGTGCCAGTCTCATGAGTGTTAACAGAAGCCAAAACTCTGGCCATGCTCACATAGATAATAAAAATTTAGTGCATTTAATGGCTGTTCACATCCACCATTCTTTTCTCATGTATTAACTGCAACTGTTATGCATATGTCATAATGTGTTAACTCACTTGTGAAGAACCGCAAACATTCCAAGCATTTACCATGTGCTCAGAGTAGTAGGGCATGTTGTTCTCTAAAGAGCAAGCTAACCTCCAAGGTAGCTTGAGGGCAGCACAGAGTTATAATTTTCCACATCCCTGGAGACACACCTATATACACCTAAGAGACAACTTTGTGTAGATTTTAAGACTGAAAAGCAGAGCTGTTGGTTTGAGCCTTAAATGATGCCAAACCTGCCTAGCAGAATACACTGCAAACAATGTCAGGCCTTTGAAGATCACAGTTTTTCTCAAAACTGATGCCAGAACTAACATCTTCTTTTTTTGCACAAGATTTCTTCCCAGACACACTCTGACCCTGTGCAGGACCCAGCATAATCCAAAACAAAGGTTTTACAATGCTGCCCTTCTCCAAAGCAATTCTTTATAGCACAGAAAAGAGCTCTCTAAGGAGATCTGCACAGGAAAGAAATTTCTCTGTGTTTGATAACATGCCCATGAATGCATGGTTAGGATGGAAGATTCAAGGAACCGAAAAATCAGAACCACCAAGCAGAAACAGAAAGAAGAAATCTGAGTGGCATTGCTATGGCAAAAGATGGGAAAATATTCAGGTACAAGTGAGTCTAACAGCATCCCAGGAAAGATGGGCAGATAGCTAAATAATCTAATGCACTGTCATCAAGACAACTCAGCTTGCTCCTCCATTCCTCTCACCAGCCATGTATTTCCTTCATCTCAATATGCTAGCAAGCAGACAATGGGAAGCTTGGAAGCTCAGGAAGGCAAAAGTAGGCTAGTTGATTACAGTTTAAAAGTGAGGGGAAATTCTTCACTCCATTTTTTGAAAGGTCAGATGTTAGATATAAGGTAAGACAAGATAAGGTATCTTAGAAAAACAAAAGTCTAAGAGGATTAGTCTCACTTCACCCTACAAAGTTAGATTATTGTTCCCTTCCCATTCCCAAGGCAGGTATGTATAACCACACAGAGAAGCAACCAGCCAATGGAAAGGAGAGAATGACGCTGGCTTATTCTCTGAGTCTCTTTCTGGCTCAAAAATCTCTGCAACTTTGGCACCTTGCCAGCTCTCATTATCTGGAGAGATGAAAGACAACCTCTCTACTCCCCACTCCCACCCCTGTTCCCCATGCCTGCCCTTCAAGAGCTGGCAGGTCTGATTCCCTCCCCACCAACCCAACCCTTTTGAAGTTTCACCCTATCTAGAACAAATTCTGCAAAATGCCCTTGAGAAAGAAGTGGGGGAGGAAAAAGGGAGTTCTCCAGTTTGCACAGAATCTAGTTACTGCTCAGATAAGGGAGTAAAGGCAGATATGTAAACCAGATAGAAGTCCTGCCCACAAAGACTAGGACTAGCTCCTCTAATATGCCATCACTTAATTCCAAAACCCTTTTAGCCTATTAATGATAAAGTCTTAAACAACTGGTCTAGGGGGCTTGGGATAAGATGATCCAACTGCACACAGGCAGGAGGGGAAGGGAGGGAAGAGTCCCAGGAAATCATTCCTCAAGAGAGCTTCTTCAAGAATTTTCAAGCATAGATAAAAACAGATCTTCTGTCTCAAAGTTTACTTTATTATAGCCACTTTCCCAAGCTTGCAAAAATCTTTGCTCAAGGCCTGGTTCAAAGTCCCAGTAATCAGGAAACAGATTGGGGAAACAGCTTCCAGCTGCCAAAAGATACCCAAGGAGATACAAAACAAGGAATACGTTGGGCTTTTATTGGGCCAAGAGAACAAATAGAGTAATTTTAAAAGATACAAGCTGCTCAGCTGTCATAGTAATCCCATAAATTTAGTAGCACACAGCCTTCTTGCAAACAAATAACAGCGATAAGAGCAGTAAGACATGGGTGGATTGGTTTGGCTGCAGACAATGAAAACACTTGGAGAATATTTATTTGCTTTCTTCCAAGAAACAACATGAGCTTGGGGGTGGGAGGTAAATGTTTCCAAGTTTACACAGCATTAGTCTCTAAGCTTTGAAATGATGACAGATAATTTGGGCAATAAATTTTTCCAATGTAAATTCCAATGTGTCACATAATAATTTGTGGAGTAACAGTCAATATGAAAAGAAACTGTGCCATCAAAAGTAAAATTTGTATCTAATTCTCTCAGAATAAGATACCAAATTCCTTAAAGTTTCTATCCATTGCATTTCCTTTAAAAATACATATGGAATTTCAACTTCCAATATAACTTTTTTCATTTGTATTCTTCTGCTAGAATCACTCTAAAAGACATTACTGTGGGAGAACACATTGCTCTTTCAAGACAGAAAGAAAAGAACGGTGTTCTATGATGTTACAGCTATAGTAACTGATCTCCATTATCATTTCAAAGCTTAGAGACACATGCTGTTATCAAAGGAAGGAGAGGGTGATGTAATTTTCAAGCAAGGATTTGGACTCATGAGTATGATGTTGGCACAGTGCCTGAACAGATTTGCAGTACTAATCTATGTACTCTATTACACCATAGCATGGCAGAAGTCACAGTAAAACACTACATAAAGGCTGGGAATGCTGAAGTACACCTGATAGGCATTATAGAAGGCTCTAGCTGGCAACAGAAAGGAAAATTGAGGTGTTGAAGACACTGATGGGAGAGAGGATACTTACGGCAGTTCTCTTCATCTGAGCCATCCTTGCAATCTGTGTCACCATCACAGAACCAGTGTTCAGCTATACAGCTGCCATCACTGCAGCGGAATTCTTTGTCTGAACATTTTCTCATATCTGCAGGACAGATCAAGGTCCAGTTAAATTGAAAATACATCCTCTTAGGAAATAGTACTCCCCATATAGCTTCTTGGGAACCACATTCCAGTTGTGTAACCTTTGAGGATATCTTAAAACCAGAGCTTGGAAGTTTCTTTTCTAGACTAGAACTTCCAGCATCCCCTGGCCAGCATGGCCCCTCACTACTAAATCAATTTACTGCATGCACAATTCATGACCTGCATGCTTCTTTTTCTAATTTTATGCATTGGATTTTATTTTTAAATGAATTTCAGGAATTCTCAACAGATAAAAAAAAAAGCACAAATACACTGACATAATGATCAGATATACTGAACTGACCATGTTCAGATACAGTGATAATCTACTATGAGGTGAGATGATTTGGCTTGAAAGAGACACTGCAAAGACAGTCCTCCAACTGCAACCTCTACCAAAAAACTGTGAGAGAGAAAGAGAGAAAGAGAGAGAGAGAGAGAGGGGTGGGGGTGGGATTTATTTCTGCTAAGACAATAATTCTCAACTTGTTTATTCTCTCTAGGAAAACCTAATAATAGACATTTGTCTTTGTTTTGATCTCATTCACTGACTCAGAAGCATTGATAAACTAGACTCTTATGAACAGCCAACACTCGGCAGCATAGCAAATGAGAATCTTGAAAAGCATCATTTGCAAGCCATGACTCCAGGATTGCAATCTATGCAATGAATTATTTATTTCTAATACTCTGCCCTAAAATTCTAGAGGAGCTGGTTGCACAAATGCCCAGCATTGTTTTACTTACCACAGTCCAGATACTAACCACATTGTTCATCACTGTTGTCTCCACAGTCATTGTCCCCATCACAGTGCCATAAGCTGCGTATACAGTATCCATTCTGACATGAAAATTCATCCTCCTCACACTCTCGTGGAGCTGTTGAGACACCAAGTATAGAAAGGGTTGATTTGAGGTTAAAGTAAAGGTAAAAGAGGGATCCCTCAATGTACGCTTATTTTGAGAACATTTCGGAGTGATTCTTGTTTTAAATCAAAGCACTTCCCCTTCCTTTTGAAGGATACAATACAAAACACAACCACAAACTTTCATCAAATCCAACCAGCAGTGAAGCAAAGCATACCAAATTTTACTGAACGAACAAAAAACCTCAAAGATCTTTTCAAAAAAGACCCAAAAGGGTGGAAAAATAGGTTACTGCACCTTAAGTAACCAGCAAAACCCAGCTACTGAAGACATCTACTGTGCCTCCAACCACAGGGAGTTCCTTAATGGAAGCACCACAAGTGAGAAGACCTCCAGTAAGGCCACTGCTCTCTAAGCACTACCCACAGGCAGAGCCAGGAACAAGACTCCCCCAAGAATTCCAGAGGCGAGGCTGGTACCTACCAGGAGTGGATCTCCAGCAAGTACTTGGTTCCCCTTGCCTTACAAGGAAACACCAGTATCCTGAAGTAGGTTCAGATGTGAATAGGCACAGGGAGGATACTTTGTAATATGACACTAGATTTACAGACTGTTCAGTAAATGACTGGAGGTACAAGCTCAAGCCTCTGGATCAGCACATTACAGTTGTCCAGATTTGAAGTTACAAAGGTGTGAACCATTGTTGCCAAAATATTCCAGTCCAGTGTCACTGCTGGCAAACCAACTATAGATTACAGTAGCCACTCACAGGCACTACAACAGCCACTCATAGGCACTACAACCAACACAAGTATCTGCTCAATTTATTAGTCACACATATACTCCCAAGAAGAGTCAATAATAAAGGCAAAAACATCAGCAGCTTTTGATTTCTTCTAATATAATAATACTGCACAAATAACTTATCATTGGTTGACTTACGGCAGTCCTGCTCATCAGAATCATCCTCACAGTCATTGTCACCATCGCAGACCCATGAACGTCGGATACATTTGCCATTGTCACAGTGAAAATCCAAGGGGGAGCAAGTGGGCAGCACTGGAATGTAGAAAAAAAGAGAAGTTAAGCTACTAGGAACAACCAGAAGTTTTAACATGATTTTATACACACACACTAAGGAAACAGAGAAAATGTATCATGAGGAAAATGGTGGTGGTAGTAGCAGCAATGAATAGAACATCTGTAGCTGGACAGCATTGCCATATCTAGGAAAATCCTACAACTCTTCCCAAAATTCTTCAATATCCCATCTGACTCTTTCTAAGCTCAGTTTCTATCACCAAGAAAACATTGCTGCAATTCCATCTGAAGTATGCTAAAAAGATAACTAATCTCCCCTACCTTGTAAATCCTAAGTACATTTCCTTGCTACTATATCACATAAGACAAATAGTGGTGAAGAGACAACTGAAAGTAATGCTAATGCACCAGGGAAGTAGGGAAGTGTTTACTGGAAAATACATTTTGACTTTTTATATGGAAAGAAGCAGTGTCTTACAACAGAGCACTTATTTGAAGCCTTGGTGAACTTAAGGACACAGAGATCCTATAATCTGGAGTCCTAGGTCTCTCTGATAAGCATCGTTCACTTTCTTTCCTAACTATACTCAGAGGGAGGCAATTATATATACCAAAAGACAACCTTCCTAGTAGCTGGTTAATAGCAAGTCCTGAAAAATCTGCTAATGGCATAGTCACTATAGTCATTTGGATCCCAATGCAAGTCAGTATTTTCAGTTCTTCCCACAACTGGAAACAAATCCAGTTTCTCCTTATCTTACTGTAGTGAAACATACCCTCCAGTGCTATAATTTTAAAAATATCTCAATCAAGGGACTCAAGGCAGGCATCTTAGCCTTTCTACAGATATCCTGCAAACAAACTTGCTGCACAATAGTTTAAATTTAGATCCATTCTGCAGTGTCTGTGAATGATCTGGGTTCCAAGGCAGGGAACGGAAAAGCCTCATCATACCTCTCAGTTCTGAGGATCCAAAATTAAGCTATGACCACAAAAACAGAAAATAAATACTGTTGCAGTGAGGAGTGTGTGTCTCCTTTTCATTTTTTCCATGAGTAAACCACATCCTCCTCAATGATACCCCAAGCCTTTTTTGTCTTCTTATGGCTCTGCTACGTAAGCAATAGCACCCCCTCTCCATCTGACTGGAGTAGAGGGAATGATGAAGAACAGTTATTATCTTGGCCCATACAAAAGTAAGGAACAACAACACCAAATCTGTATCTAGCCCACATCCACTATTCTGAATCTCATGACATTTTTGAAAGTAAAGGCAGAAATATTCCAAGAAATATTTCTCCATAAGCTCTTTCTTCATAATACCTACTTTCCCTCTTTACAAGCCCAAAGCAGATAGCATCCACCCAAAAGGCTGTCACTTCCCGGTTCTTTCCTAGTAACTCAGCCAGCTCTAATATGAGGGGAAGTATCAAATCATTCCTTACACAGCCAGCATCCTCTAAACTAAAGGCACTGAAGCCCACATTCTCCACTTTACCCCTTCCTCCCAGCTGCATCCTATTTCATTTAATCAAACATAGGGAATCAAAATAGTTGCCACTTTGCTGACAACAGGATGGTCTACACAGGTCTGAAGAAAAGCATCTATAAATTATTTAGCTAACAGGAGAAATTCAGATATTTGACGACCTGTTACAAAGCACCGGTTTTGGGGGAAAACTCTGCATGCTGAATATAAAGGTGATCCAGGTTTCTCAGAAATGACAGACTGGAAAGCAGAGGTTCTCAATTTCTGGGAGACTGGAAAGCAAAAGGTTTTTTGAGCTTTCTTTTACTGTTCAAATTCAGGAGCACTGGTCCTGGATCACTGCCTAGGAGAACAGGGACATCAAAGGGGCTGAAGGATATGTCTTTTTAAAAACATTGTTTGGGTCTCCAGCACAGCAATTATGAAGAAAAAACAATCTGGGAATGCTGTACTTCAGGCTGCTGAAAGGAGAAACATCATTCCTTTTTCCTCTTTTTGGTTACATGAAATAGTGCATGAGGATCCTGTGCAACAAACAGGCAACAAGAACACATTTTAATGCTCTGTAAATTGTTTGTCTGACAAGACCCTTGGCATACCATAAAAAAAAAACCGCTGCAGTGAAAATGCACATATAGGTTTCAAACAACAGTGCTGCTCAATATACTCAGTGTCATATATCCTGTGCAGAAAAAAAGAAAACCCTTTAGAAAAACTGAAGCTGTCATCCCTATAAAGGCTGATACTCAAATGGACAGCATAAATCAATCACAACCCACCCTTCTTTTCAGGGATGAAAGAAACTCTCAGCCTTGTGAGAGGCTGTGCTTTCAAGGGCTGCCAACTATGACTAGAAGGGAGTAACACAGGATTTTTCTCCTGACAGGTGTGTTCTCCAAAGGATTGACATTAGTTCAACTATGTTTAAAAAAGAAAGAAAGAAAGAAAGAAAGAAAGAAAGAAAGAAAGAAAGAAAGAAAAGATGATGGTGACTGCAGAACTATTTCCATCCCTGCCTGGTCTACTGATGCTATCTTCCAACTGTCATCAGCTGGGCTTCTTCCCTACCACCAAACCCAGAGAATGGAGAAAGAAAAGAATGCAGCAGTAACAAGAGAAACAGGAAGAAAGGTATTTCCCTTACAAGCTAGGAATGTTACTCAGGATAGTCAGTCTTTTTGGTATGCTGAACATCCAATCACCTGGAATCACTGCTAAAATATACACAAGCCTTCTCCAACATGATTTTCTTCCAGACTATGACTCCTAGCATCCTCAGCCAGTAAAAAAGGATAAAGAACATCCAAGTGGAGAAAAGTGGGGTTGTGATAGGAACAGGAATTGCTGTGATGTCACTTTTATGTTGCCAAAATGATATTGTGGCCCAGATGGGGCAACAATTGATCCCTGTTTTCCATGCAATTGACCACACCCTGACCATGGAGGTTGGGGATGGAAACCAGCTGGTGCAAACCTATTCCCCTTTCTATGAGTTTCTGCTGTGTAGACTTGTATATTTGAAAAAAGTTAAGTTTCTTCTCTGCTAGCAAGTCTTTTTGTTTACCTAGGCCTTTGTTGACCAGCCACTGGAGAAGGCCTATTAATTAGGGTGTGCTATATTTTTTATCAACATTATTATATTTTAACTGTCCTTTAAACTGTTTTAAATAAATATATTTAATGTGATTCTTTATTAACTTGTTTTAAATAAATATATTTAATGTGCTTCTTTATTAACTTGTTTTTACCTTCTGTATTACCCATTGTTTTAAGCATAATTTATTTTAACTTATCACAAGCTGCTCCGGGTCCCGTATTAGGAGAAAGGTGGGGTATTAAATAAATGAATGAATGATTAGATGACATAGAGCATACATCTGTGAATGGCCTGGGGAGAAAAGAATAGAGGTTGATTTTTGCTTTCTCACAAAACCGGAATTTGCAATCACCAAATGAAGTGGCCTAGGAGTATACTCAATGAAGAAGTCAGTATTTATTTTTTTAATATGTAACACCAAATTAACCTGTGGAACTTCTATTACTACAAGACGTGACAAGGGCTGAAATGGCTTTAAAAGGAGAGTTAGGCAAATTAATGGAAAATAGAGTTGTCAACAGCTACTACCTATGACAGCTAAATGTCTCCATGTTAAAAGTTAGCATACCTATAAAGCTTGGTAGTAAACCTATAAAGGAGTGGGTCTGTGGTCTTCCTAACTTCTTGAGGTCTTCCTCTGAAATGCTGGAGTGCTGAGAATCAGAGCTTTGAATGGTGTTTTCTTGAATGCCAGCTCCCAAAATTCCCCAGCCACACTGTGGAAGCCATAGTCCAAAAAGCAACTTACAATCTCTGGATAAGATAGACCTTGCGTATGGGTTTCCAACTGTTCACTCAGGTTTGTCTCACACATACTTTTACTGGGGCATTATTTGACCTGCATTATTTTCAAGGCACTATTATCACTACTCATGCTGAGAACTACCCCAGAGGTTTGCTAAAAAGGACAGCACAAAAACACAAGAAATACACCATCTGATCTATCTTCTATGCAGACAGACTACTCTTTATTACTAGCTTCCTGTCTTTTTACTAGAAATTTTCTTCCTCTCTGAGAGGTCTGTTTCTTTCTCAGCCAATGTTGCCAATTATAACAAACAGCACACACTGCTGTACTCACTTAATCACTTCAAGAATATGGTTGGGCCTGACTGACTTAAGAAAATCATTTACTGATGACAGGCAAATACAATAGGTTCAAATGTAATGAGTCCACTCTTGCTTACACATGTGATCTCTTTCATAACTCCATTGCATAAGGAGAAAAAGAGCAACAATTAATATTTACACACTTTTCTATAATTTGGCTGTGGTTACTAAATCTTAAGCATAGCTTTCTGAACAGTTTTCTCCATCTCCAAATGTGCTTCAGTGCAGGAACATTTGTGGAACTCAGTCATTCTAAATCAGAATTCACAAAGCAAACCAGCTTTGAACTTCCTGGACTGAGATGCTATCAGTACATTGATTCATAGCCATCTTTCAAACTGTAAAATTCTCAGGATTTGGTGATGGAGTTTTCAGTTTTAAAATCTATCAAACTATATTCAAATGCACATCTTAATGCAGGCTCTTGGTTTAAAAAATTCAAATTAACATGGAAATAGGATGGAACAGACATGTAAACAAAGGGACATGGAATGACATGGAATTAAAAAAACAAAAACAGCCTGTTAGTGATACATTAAAATAAACTTACTTTGGTCTTATGTCCAACTGCAGTTCCAATCCTGCCATATATAGCTGCAATACGATGAAAAAAACTGCAGTGATTTTAGATGAGTTCCTACACAGCTCAAAGTACATGGGATTGGGGCTCACACTCAGCATCAGGAATGGAACCAAGGAGGCTGGTGGAAAGTGAAGTCTGATCTCCTTCAGCCTTTCCAACCTCATCCTTTTACACAAGGGTAGGCAAAGTGTGATCCACGGGCTACATGAAGCCTCCTCCAGGGCTGTTTCCTCTGCCCCAGGGATAAATTATTTTTTGCAAATTTTGCTCCAAAATACCCCAAAGTGACTTCTAAAAGGGGTGTGGAAATTATATCCACCTGGTTTGGAGTGCCCCTGAAAACCCAGCAGTAAAAAGAATGCGTTTGTTAACCCTCAAATGCCCCCTACGGTGTGTGGGGGGCACTTCCACCATGTATTCGAGGTCCCTGAGCCAATTTAAGCCAAGAAAATACCTCTTTTTTTTTTAAATAGGAAGTGAGCAGAAAGTGACTTCTGCTCACTTCCCATTGTTAAAGAGGCCTCCCCAGGCCTAAACAAATCAAATTAACAAAATAGCCCAGGAAGGCCAAAAAACATGGTGAAAATGCAGTAGACATTTGGGGGGCAAAACTGCTTTTATTTTTTGTAGGAGGGGATCAGTGGCTTCCAAGGTCTCCTGGGAGACTAATACAGCCCTCTACCCTTCCTCAGTTTCCCACCCCGTTTTACAGCAACAGTCAGGGAATCTTGGGGCCCTTTAGATGATGTTGAGCTAAAACTCCCAGCATCCCTCATACTGGTCTTGCTATCTAAAGATACTGGGAGCTGTAGTTCAATAAAGAGGGTTGCATAATTTCCATCCCACATACTTTCCTCCTACAAATGTTATTACACATAACCACAGTTCACTCCCATATTGTAAAACAAGGAAACCCCAATTATGTAGAACAAATTGGAATTACAAGTTATAAAAACTCAGAACAATTTAGCATTTGACATTCTCCCTCCCCCTCGCTTTCAGCACGTGGGCTAACTTGGCGAAGTACTCATATCAGTTACACAGAAGTAATCCATTCATTCATGAAGAAACATGCAGTATAGGCCCTTCTGGAACTGTACTTCTTCAGACAGGGCAGGAATCATAGACAGACAGACAGACAGACAGACAGGGGATAGGCAAGAGGCAAGCAAAGCACCTGCACACTCAACTAGTACCTCAAAGAATTGTTCTTCCAAGGCCAGTTGAGTCTGCTTTGCCTGCCATACATCTATACGAGCCTGAATGACAGCAAGTAAGCATGGGGGTGAAGACACACATCAGAGACTACACGCCAGAACTAGTGGTGGCCTCACCCACTGCTGATGTGAAGTGCTTATCTGCTCATTCAGAGACCATTCATCTAGAGCCCAAATTGGTTCCATACCACTGATTTAGACATTTTCCCACAGAATAACACTTTTGTGCAGAATAAACAAGCATGCCAATAAGGCAGCCAAGTTAAACTTCTATCCTCTGCTTTTTAAGATGTCATTGAGTAAAGTGGGCAGCAATTCTGATATGGAGGAGCATTCAAACATAAGATTCCCATTTGCATTCTAAAGTGGTATTAATTCCAGAAGCATTGTGCCATGTGTTTTATAAATGTGCAGAACAGCCCTCCTCTCCCCACAGCAATTAAGAACCATTCATATGAGTGCTTTCATTCAGCTCATCATGGGTTTGGTGGGACAAATGCGCTCACAGTGAAGCAATCAAACACTCCACAGTGCCAAGACTGACATACACCTCTTACTATCTCACATATGTTGCCTGTCCTAGAGTATAAATGCAAGGGTTCACATGGATTTAAAACTACAATGGAACTTTCTTTTTCTTTAGCCATCTTGTTTTTCCTTATGTTAATAAGAAAAACAGAAACAGTTTCTAACCTTTAAGTACAAATACACAGTTTTTAAAAATGGATCTTAAACTTGAAGGTCCACAAAGATGATGTGTAGTTCTTGAGTCAGTTACAACAATAACAATCTGTTACTATTCATGAAGGAGGAAATGATTTACAATGTGACCACTTCCAAAACATCTAAGAAAAAATGTACATGCCATTTTTTGTACTCTGTACAACTAACTACAACAGCTAATTCTTTCTTACCTACGAAGAATTCAGCATAAATCAAAACCCAGGGTGGGCAACATTGGTAGGGGCTCAATTTGGCACCTGCTATCCTCCAGCAAGCCTGAAACCAGTAAAAAATCAACTCTAAAACCCAATCTGGCAGCAAACATATATCACTTGTGGTTTTCTTCCCAGGTTTTTTTTTTTTCCCGGTGGTGGTGGGGGTCAGAGTAGAATTAGAGGACTAAGATTTAATAATCTTCTGTTTCTGGAAGCATCCAGCAGCACCAATTGAATCCTTATTGGTGAATCCAAAAATGTTTTAGATATAAAATTCAGGGTATGAAGGTTGCTTGGGAGGCACAGAAAAGCATTTGGGGATGCATGCAGTCAGCAGGCTTCACTTTTCCCACCCCTATTACATTACTACATCATTTTAAAGGTCCACTAACTTCCAGAAATCTGGTGTTCCTCACTATTAGAAAAAAAGTCTACGAACTAGAGATGCAGCCCACACTGTGCCATCTTTCCCATCAAATCAGTCTCTGCTCACTGGCCATACTCTCCCAGGCCTCAGATGCAGCTTCAAGATTGGAAGCCCCCCCACCCCCCTTTCTCAACATATGCAGTCTTGAGCCCCAGCGTGACTAATCACCAAAGGCCTGTGCAGTAGCCGCCTGGAAGGGAATTTGCATGCCGGCTCTCTGGGGGAGAATTCTTCAGGCTCCCACAGGGTTAGGCCATTAGCACTGGTTCAGAGCAGATACCATTATCCCATTGAACTGCTGCTACTCTCACGAAGCAACTGCTTGAAATGAAAATTCCAACCCTACAGGGAGCAGTTCCTCCCAATTTAATACTCCCCTTAAATATGAAAAATGAGCTTCATGTTAGGGAAACTGAGAGGGGTGGGAGTTAAAATGACACAGAGAAACAGCTATACACAAAAGGGGCCCCTTATGCCCACTTCAGCAGCAAATAAACTTTTCGGTCAATTCAGCCAAAGTCAGACAGTCCTCAGCTAAAACAGGAAACACCCTTTCCTATCAGTGTAGGGTTTACGATAAGTGGTAATTTTATGTTAAATCCAAGTTGTTCATTACCAGCAGTGTATGTGCCTCCAAGTTGCCTGTCAATTTATGGCAGCCCCATGAATTTCAGAGAGTTTCCTTTGGCAAGGACTATTCAGAGGTGGTTTTGCGATTCTTTCCTCTGAAATACAGCCCACAGCGCCTGAAACTCATTGGACCCCATGATAATTTCAAGCATCCAAACAACCAGTAAAGAAAAGACATCATTAAATGTCTTGATACCTCACAATTAATGTCCTCCCCCTCCTGAAAATAATATTGACATGGAAAACAGCATAGCAGCTACTGTGCTGGACACAGAGCAGTGAGGCAAAGATTCAAATTCGTAGCAATAGCAATAGCATGTGTATTTCTATACCGCTTATCAGCTAAGTGCTCTCTAAGTGGTTTACAATGTGTTAGCTAATTGCCCCCAACAAGCTGGGTACTCATTTTACTGACCTGTGGAAGGATGGAAGGCTCAGTGAACCTGGAGCCCAGCAGGATCGAACTCTCAATCTTGTGGCTGCAGTACCAACATTTAACCACTGCACTACCGGGGCTCCTTGTTCATGTATGTACAGCCAGAAAAACTGTCAGGTCACCTGGGACCAGTTACTATCTCTCAGCCAAACTGACTCACCTCAAAGCAGTGATGAGGACAACATAACTAGGACAAGGTGTGGAGATGGGATTTAGATTATAAACTTTCCCATAAGGTCTTTGGAAGATGGAGTAAGATAAAATAAATTTAAAAACAACATAATAAGGAATACAAGGAAAAATCTGCAGGGTTATCCATATTTCATTGACCAAAAGAAAAACAGATAGTCATAACAGGCTTGTGTCTAAATGAGTACAGCTCATTTTGCTATCAGACAACTCAGGAAAAGATTCTGAAAATGCCTGCATGTCCAAAAGCCATCTCTGGCCCAGTTGAATAAAGATCATGAGAATATAACTCTCAGGGCAAAAAAGACTTCCTGTCTCTGATTTACGCTGTCTTGAACAAGATCCCTCAAGCTTACAGTTCTCCATTCCCCCTCAAAAAATTTCTTGGTTTCATGACAGGTATGGAGAGCTACACCACCCTCTCAGAGTCCCTGTAGCCCATGAGCCACACCATTTGCAGCCCACGGGCCTCAAAAGTGTCACCTCTATGAAAGCTTATGCCACAACAAATCAATTAGCCTTTAAGGCAGCACAAGACTATATGCTTTTTCAACCACTTCATTGATATGTTTCTCTGTATATGCCTGGATATATCTGTTACCCACTGGTCTTGAATCTGCTTAACTAAAGATTCAGGGGTGGTGGCTGACAAGGAATGAAAAGTTATATCAGAGTGGATAGCTCAATGGCATGTTGAGCCTCTGTGCAAAAAGCATACATTTCATATTAAAGAGTCTTAACAAAGGTTCAGAAAATAAAACTGCCAACATTCCAGATCAGTTGGAATATTGTGTACAGTTCTGGTCACAACTGTAGATCTGGAAAAAGGCATAGAAAAGGACAACCAAAATCATCAAGGGGCTAGAACAGCTCTACTATGAGTAAAGATCTATTTCCTTTTTACTTTGGAGGAAAAAAAAATAGGATACAACACGTGTACAAAATTATGCATAGAGTAGAAAAAAAATGAAATAGAGGCATTTTTCTTTCTCTCTCACAATGATAGAAGCCACGATCATCCAATGAAGCTCAATGACATGTCATAGGATAGACAAAAGGGAGACCTTCTGACACCACATAGTTAAACTATGGGATATGCTTCCTCTAGATGTGGTGGATGACCACCAACTTACATGACTTTAAAAGTCAATTCAAGGATCAAAAGTTTATCAGTTTATAAAAGTTTATAAAGCATTTTGCACCAATTTGTAAAAGTTCATAATGTATATTGCCTCTTGATACTATCTGTATGCGAATATAATTGGGAGGGTGCTACTGCACTCATGTTGTGCTTGTGGATTCCCTTTAGCATCTGCTTGTCTATTGTGGTAAACAGGATGCTGTACTAGACAGGTCCTTGATCTGACCCACCAGCGCTCTTTTGTTCCAGAGATTTTAAAGTGAAATTGGAATCCAGCCCATGCCATGCATGTGAAGAAGTGGGTTTCTGCACACATATCCTTAGATGCACGAAGAAGCACTTAATGAAAATGGATGTGTTTGAATACAACTTTCCTTACATCAAAAAGCCCCATCCTTATCAAAGCCATAATGTCATTTTGTAGACAATACTTACATATACGTAATTTGTATACATTACTTACAGGAATTATATACTGGGCTTGTGTGGTTGGGATGCTGCATTTAGGAACTTTAACTTTTGGCACAGCATCTTTGGTTAATGCCTACGCCATCTCCGGAGCACCAAAACTCCACACCTGAGCCTTGCAGCAAGAAGAGGTGGCCCCTAAACTAGCTTTTTAAAATGCAGCTAGGTGGCATACATTACATCCCACAAATCCAGGGGTGGCAGGGGATTACTGAACAGATTCAGATGCTGATTTCCAACATTATTTACTCTACAGCGCCACAAAAACTTATGCTGCTTCCTCACACTTACTTCCCTTAGCACTAGAAGAAGCAAGCATCAGGACTGGGAGATCCTACCTATGAAGACATACTCCCACTGGACCCCAGGAAATTAAATTCTCATCTGCCAGCAATTCTGGCACAGGGTAGGTCCAAGGATATTCTGATGCCTGAAATAAAAAAGATAGACCTCCCCGCCCAGCTCACATACAGAAACAAATTGGACTCAGAAGTAAATCTTATATCTTTGCTAGCAATAGGATAGTGTTACCACACATGAAGCAGTGGCCTTCTTCAGGGAGCCAAGGACCACTTGTATGCAGAACAGCTGTGTAGTTTAGAATGAACAGATGGGAGCTGACACTACCGCCCCCCTCCAGCACCCACTGTTTGAACTAGCTGACTCACTCTGCCAAACAGCAGAGATGGCCCTGTTCAGGTGATCATCTCTTCACCGCAGGATCAGCAGAAAGGGTCTTGTAAACTCAAGGTTCACTTTAAACTTCTCAGTAGGTGATATTTTCATCTGCTCACGTAGATCTCAATCTATTCCCTTTCTGGGAGTTTTACTGTCACTGACAGTTTTTCTAGCACACAGTGAACTTGAATTCTGAAAAACTGTAATGAGTAGGACAACTGAGATTCCATTCTTCCTAACCACTGTTAACTAGGCATTCACACTGCACGCAAATCTGAAGCATTTTTTGAAAGCACAAACTAAATCATAGGGTGACTACATAAAGCACACATATTCATTTATTTAATTTGTATCCTTTCTTTCTTTCTACATGTGATTCAAGACAATTCACAGCATAGATTACAACTATAAAAGAATTATATAAGAGTTAAAAAAACAATTAAATAAATGGTCCTATTAAAACACCACTAACTTAAAACAGTGTAAAAGCATTTACAATGTAACAATGGGGATAAAACACAAAACATATATCCCATTAAAAAAAAAAAAAACTCTTCTGCACAATCTGTCAATCAGTAAAAGCCTGGTTAAATAAGAAGGTCTTTCCTTGCTGGTGGAAAGTGAGAAGAGAGGACGTCACCCTAGCCTCTTGTGGGAGAGAATTCCACAGCCTTGGAGTAGCCACTGAGAAAGCCCTCTGATGGGTCCTCACCAAATGGGTTCTGAACATGGTGAAGAGAAAGTCTGTGCTCAGGGATCTTAAAACTTGGTGGGGCCCAGACTATATTTCAGGTATTTTGGATCCGAGCAAGATCTTGGGCCCCAAAAATAGAAACGCACAAACTAAAAACCAATACATATATTACTTTACCCATTAAGTCAGCTAGTCTTACCATGTTAAACGAAGACAGTATAAACTGGACAACGTCTTAGCTAGGGTGTACCAGTATTTTAATTTACAATATCTAAATATCACATTCTTATGGTAACATGAGTCTTTCACATCAAACTCCTATGTCAGGGTCGGCCTTTATCAAAATCATATTTACCTTTCATCATTCACTCCCAGCATGTCTGGAAAGCAATGGGTGTGAAAACAAAATCCTTTCCTTCCTTCCTTCCTTGATCTCCTCACCATCTATCTCAGGAGGTTCCACGCTATATTAAACAGGAGTGGTAACAAGAGGAAGTGCCTGACCAAACAGTAAGTATCAAATGAATGTGTTCTAGCCAATACAAATAAAAACAAATCATATGCTGGAGTTTCAGTCAAGAAAGTGCAATTACCAGGGGTCTAAGGGTATCAGTGAAGGTCTAAAACAGCTGAGCTAAACTGAATATCTCTGTTCTCTGAATGTTCCAGGCCAACTAGTGGACTGGGAGCTGGAAGAGTCTTGGGGGGGGGGAATACTTTTTTGGACTAGAACTCCCAGCCAAAATCTGCCAGTGAGCATGATGAGTGACCATATAGCTGGGGGATTCTGGGAGTTAAAAAAGTCCAGAAACACAATTTATAATCCTTCTTAGTCATCCAACCAAGTTGGGGGAAAATCCTGTGCACAAACCACCAACAATAATGTGTACAGAAGACACAGCATACCTCTCTACTTTCTTCCCCACTGCCCTGGAACAGTATTTACATAAATCTATCTAAGCAACTACCATATATCCAAAGGTTAGCTTTGCTAAGAATTTAAGGAAGGAAGGAGGGAGGGAGCTGCACATAGTAATTCCTCATGTGCAAACATGTCAATTCTTACAGTGAGGAAACTGTCCAACTAGTATTCATTTTTGGCCTAAAAATCCATTTTTGCTCTTTTAGTTTAAAAGACTGCCAATTATCCTGTTAGTCACTGTAACTATGGATTCCATGAAATATGACTAAATATGCCTACATGAAGATATAAGGGAGAAAAACAGAAGCTGCTCCTCTCTAAACATATCTTTAATAAGGCTGACATTTAGACCAGCACAAATATGACTGTTCCAAACCTTCCATGTACTAGATCAGTCTATGTTTACTAAAGTCTCCTCACTCTTTTAGCAAAAGGAGTTTTATAACCATAGTGCATCAAGGTGACAACTTTTTAGGGAGAAAAAGCATGTGCACTAAGAGGGATAAAGTTTAATATTGACATAGCTTGGAAAAAGGGGAGGGGTTGTATTACAACTCCCAGATTCCCCCACCCAACATAGCCACTTCCAAGTTCTCAGTATATTTTGCTGTGCCAAAACACAAAGTGATCATACAACGAGCATTCTGAAGGAACATCATGCATCAATATTGCTGAAAAAAATGGAGAGCTACATGTGGTAACTGGATGAGAGACTACTCTAGAACCTGTATATGCTGCTTTAAGTTCCATCATGGAAGCAAGTAATGATATAAATGCATTAAATAAGTAAACATTTAAAATGTATCTCTGCAGAATACTGGCACACGTGTGTTGCTAAACAAACCTGGAATGAGAATCAATAGTAACAACTGTTAATGTGAACTGAGAAAGGGTACAAGAAAACTTTCAGATGATCAGCTCACTGTGGTTCTCCTCTATTATAGTTTGTGTTACCTGTTTAACAACTGAGTTGCTCTAGCTACTGATCCAAAAAGCTGACACTGCTTGACTGATGTAAGTCTGGCTTTGATAGTTTTCAAAGAGCCTGATTGCTCTCATGTTTAAGCTTGTAAACATAATGGAATGAAGAAGCAAACATTGCAGTAGGGACATCAAACACAGATACAAAAACTACCCTTGCTAGGGACAGGTAGGCAAAGAGTTCTACTACTAATAAAGGGAAGCCAACTGTTACCTATAAACCTAACCCTCTTCCAGGACATGAAGTGATTTTTAGAAGCCACAGGCTCAGAACTCCAAAGCAATAAAATCAAATAATAAAGGGAAGAAGTCCTCAAGGAAGAAAATCTGTCAGGGAAAGAAGAAAAATGAGAACAACAGATGGGAACAAAGGCAAGGGCAAATAAGCCAGGAAATCAATAAACTCATTTTACAATTGTTAAGAGACAACCCACCCACCCCCCAAAAAAGAGCCCAGGGCTTTAATTATCACACACTGGTGGCTGCTTATTTTAGCATTACCCTTCTCTACAGGCAAAGGCACAACTGCCAGATCTCACTCTGAACTGAACTTCTGGCTTCCAGTACTACCAAATGAACTTGAAATTTCAGCTCTATTTTGAGGCTGAATACAACAAAATCCGAAATCCACAAAACAGTGATCACCTTATTTGGCTAATTAAAAAAGTACAAAATACATCATGTAAGCTTTTGAAGCTCCACTGGCTTCTTCACCACGTAAAGATCTTAAAAACCATACAGAAGAAGAAAAAAATGATGTTAGAGCCACAGGTCTACATTTTGTGTTAAGATGTTCTTCTGTTATCAGTCAAGATGGTATAGAGCATTATCGATGCAAGCAGAGGCCACTCCCTTTTTCCCCTGGCCATATGGGGATTGGGAAACAAAGAGCAGTAAAATCCAGGTAATCAAATTTCAACTCCATTAGCAACAGAAAAGTCAAGGAGACCGAAGCTGTCCCTGTCCTGTGGAAGCTACTGGCTCCCTTCCTTGGCAAAGAACATTCTTGAAGCCTGCAGATGAATGGAGGCAGTGGATGTTGGGTGTGCCAATGTCAATGGGATCGTGAATCCTTTCCTGGTTTTAGTCCAGACTTCAAAAGAACTACTCAAGGTATTGAATCTGTTTTAAAAAAAGGACTAAGCACCCTGGATAGCTTTTAAAGTTCAGACTAAAACCCGGAGTAGATTCAGCATTCCACTTACATCAAAGCAACCAGCTGCCACTTAGTGAAGGGAGTAAGGCTAACTTTGTCCTATGGTAGGTTAGACAATAAAAGATGGAGGCTTATATTTTGTGAGCTTGACTATCTTCATTTAGATCTAGAGCCAAATGTACAGCTAGTACAAGGCTGCACTGGACTCAGAAATATGAGGCTTTAGTATGGCATTTGGGAGAGATTTTCCACTAAACAACCAGGCAGGTCAGTTACTCATAGGCCAAATGTCTAAAGAAAAGAAACTGCCTCCTTTTGCAACTATATCCATTGATACCAGTTAATCATTTGTTAATTGAAAGTAATTAATGAAGTTCTGGCTAGTTTTTAAGCCTAAATGGTTTCTACTTCTTCCCCACCAAATGCAAATATTAATTTCATCCTTTCCTATCCAAAAACATTCAGCAGAGAGATGTTTGGGAGAAATGAATGTTCTGAAAAATTACATTTCTAACTGTGGCTGTCAAGGAGGAGAAGGGAACAGCGGAGTTAGAGAAAATACAAAGAAACTGATTCGCCCTCACACATACTTTTTGTGTGTGAATAAGGATTCTCTGTTTACTATTTCATTGAGTGCTCACTCCAACCTTTAGACAGATTCTTCTATGAAGGCAACATGTGGTATCCCTTCGTACTTTAAATTCTGGCTATTGTCTTTTTTTCCCTTCCATTTCCTTTCTATGTTGTTTCTTACCCATTGTTGAAAGTAGAATTTGTTACACATTTAATGTTATTCTTGTTTTGCATAGGAAAAAAACCATGAAAAGTATTTATCTGTTTATCCATCTGCCTACCGTAGGCAGTGTAGAAAGCGCTAACTGCTCTGACAAAATTCTTGTGGCTTTTAAACAGCCACAATGACTGCAAGAAACCCTTCAAAATGTTTAGGCTGTTTGTCTAAGATAATATGCCACCATATTTTCCACAGTTTTTGTTTTGACAAATCTAATTCATTGCTCTCTATTATGCCTGATCTTATATTCTTTCAGACAAGGATGCCAGCATCCCAATAACAGCAGTGAAAAGTGGCAAGACAAGGCAGCAGTATAGGGGAGGGGGCCCAGATGACTTTTTTTATTTTAATAAGCCATCTCTTCACCAAGATCGCCCAGTTGCTTTATCCCAATATGTAGAAAAATGGAAATGCTAGCCGCTGCGTAATTCCATGTTCACAGCAGTGGAACTCTGAAAAAAGTGGGATTAGGCACAGAAGAAGCTTTAGTACCCGTAGAGGCACCAGATCCTGTCCGATTGTGAATGCTAAGCAGAGTTGGCCCTAGTTAGTACTTGGATGGGAAACCGCCAATAAATGCCAGGTGCCATAGGCTATATTTCAGAAGAAAGAACTGGCAAAGCCACCTCTTAGTATGCCTTGCCTAGGAAAACCATATGAAATTCACAGGGTTGACTGACAGGCAACTGACTTGAAGGCACACTCATGTATGCACATACACCACAAAAGACCTATTACCAGTACCTTATTTGAGACAGAAAAGTCCAAATATCTCTACCTTCTCTTTTTAGTTTTTTTTTCCTTTTTTTAGTCCAGACACAAAATAAATAGGAACAGAAGGGGCTTGTTATGTGGCCTCTTTCACCCCTAAATGATGTTTCCTCTTCCTTGTTTATCTGTTATTATGCCAATATACTACTTCATTTAATACAAACCGCTTCCAATTAAAAAATATGAGGAAAATGAAGGGATTGGGGGGGCAGTGAAAAATAGTCCCTCAAAAATATATATACACTCACAGGAAGGAAACCAGGTAGACAGTGATAGGAAGAGGATAAAAGTTCTTCAGATGCTCTGTTTGCTGATTTAGCAGTTAGAGCCAGCACAGAAGCACTTGCCTTTAACAAGAAGTGAGGCTTCTCACTGGGAACTGGCAAGACGATTCACAGGACAAAACTAGTAATTGCAAATAAAATGCTAAGTGATGAGTGAGATTCATCACTTCACCAATATTCATTAAGAAATCATACCTAGGAGAATCCTACACGACAGCACTTGAATAGACTCCACTAGACACACAGCTGAGGGCAGTCACTAAAGGTGAAAATTAAATGTTGCCCTCAGATAATTGTTAGGTTCATATTTGTGCCTGATACAAAACAATGATTGTATTTATTGCTAGATTTGCATCTCCCATTAAGTACATCTGCTCAGCTCCATCCACATGCAGACTCTATTTTCCAATATATGAGAACATCTATCTAGTTCTGTACTTTCTCCAGCATGGGTTCCTTGCCCTTTCTTTACCTCCTTCCTTCAGAACACAGTTTTCATCTAATAAATTTCACATAAGACAGAAGTAACACCTTCCAAATCATCTCACTTTATTGTCACAGCTCTCCCTCTCTCAAAGTAAAAATAATTATTTAAATCACGACTGGAAATTCATAACACCTCAATCTACACTAGGGATAGGAAATGTTGGCAAGAGAAAGGAGAAATCTATACAGAGCAAGGTATAAGATGCAACAAAATCAAACGAAGTCAGTGTCTTTTTTCCTTTTATGTACATTGTGAACTCCCTCTTTTATTCAGTTTTGATTCCTCTCTCCCTTTGCTTTTCATATTCCCTGGAGACAGGAATCCTATTTTGCCTATGTGCAATTGATGTAACCTGATCTAAGCCCTCAAGCTCTTCTGTATTTCTTCCTCTTTCTATTTAAAGCATCATCTGCCGCACAAAGCTCCAGCTTGTCTGTTCAGTTATCATGAAATTTCCCCACAATAGTAAAAGTGCCAATCTAAAATTTTCTAAACATACAGAACAATGAAGAAGAAGCAGGAGGAAAAGAGGCTGTCTTGGTGTGGACAGCCAAGACTGTACCAAACCAGGTGTAACTGCATAAGCTAAATACTGTCCCATGTGTACGCTAATTGAATCAACTGTTGAATTATGAAGCAATACATCCAAAAATCTCAGTGGGTCTACTCTAGTTGAAACTACCAACAGGATTCAGCCTATATATATATATATATATATATATATATTTAAAGTTAAATCAATTTTCTGGTTGCTTGCTTCATTACAGATATCTTTGCTCTTTCAGAATCTGAAGTTTTAGAGACACAAGTCTTTCATGGCTTACTTTATTGAGGTGAATTGTGTGTTTGTCTTGGGATTTCATTTCTATCTACAGTTGGACATTAACATACAACCATGGAGAGGATCCCTGTTTTGTTCTGCTGTTATTGTGACAGACGTTTGTCTGCTGTTGGAGAATCTATCTGTAGAAATAAAGATCTCAGGATTTTAATAGCACTCTGTTGATTCAAACACTAGCTATCTTTGGGGGAAGATCCTGCTCTTCTAAAACTTAAGAGTGAAATAAGTGATAATTTTGAAGAATCATTAGACACATAAAACAAATGAGATTTGACGATACAGATTTCAACAGCCATCTTATTAGATAGCTTGTCCCATCTGAGGAAAGCACTTTGATGAAAATACTTTCCCCCCTTTTTTCTGATTGTTCCTTCATTGAGTATGGCATGATGAACCCTCTCCTACATCTCAGAATGTGCATGTGTTATGACTTTCACATTTATCTGAATTATGCTATATTTCACACTGTTGGGGTTGAAAGTTATGGATACTTACAGCAAAGCTTACCGGGTGGAAATATCTGACAGTCCTAAAGATATGTAACATAAATGGCTGCATGGATGATGGAGAAAAGAAGCACCCAGAGTCTACCTTTCCTTCCCACCCTTCAGGATCATCCAAGCATTGGTTGTGTTCACAACATGAGAAGAAGCTCAAATTGTGGAGGGGGCATCCTCTGCCTCAAGACCATGGTAACACTCCAGTTACCTGCATTGGAGTCAGGCAGATACAATCAGGACTGTGTACACACAAGTTATTGATAGGCTAGTTTTAAAACACAGTTGGCACTACAAGTAGGGAAATTAGGAGAACAGGACTTTTAAGGGCAGCTACAAAGGTATTAAATAAGATCCTGGGACATAGAGATATATCACTATATCTTTATACATACCAAAGTCTGGATTGTCCATGCCATTTTATTTTCAGTTTCTATGTATGGTTGTGGAAAGCGGACATTGAAGGAAATGGATAGGAAGAGAATCAACTCATTTGAAATGTGGTGCTGGAGAAGAATTCTGTGTATACCCTGAACTGTTAAAATGGGTCATTGGGTAAATCATGCCTGAGTTCTGCCTAGAGGCCAAGATGACTAAACTGAGGCTATCATACTCTGGATATATCCTGAGAAGACCTGACTCACTAGAAAAGACAATGATGCATGGCAAGGTAGAAAGCAGCAGGAAAAGCAGAAGACCCCATTACAGGTGGACAGGCTCAATCAAGGAAGTGACAGACTTGAGTTTGCAATGATTAAGCAGAATGCTTGTGACAAGGTGACTTGGAAGTCTCTCATTCATAGGGTCACTGTAAGTTGAGGTTGACCTGACAGTTGTTAGCAACAACAAAAAGTTTCTAAAAAGCCAAAAGAAACCACCATGGCTGTTACAGGTGACCTGGGAGCTGGTAGCATGGCTGGTATAGCAAGATAATACTCTAGTAGTGTGGCCTATAGAGCCAAAATTGTGCATAATTCAAAGGTTTTCTGATTCAAGTCCAAATTTGCCCCTCTTTTTTCAAATGTCTCTAGCAAGTTCTCCTTCTCCAAGTAAACTGCCTCTTTCATTTCAATCTGTCCTGGCTCTCTTCTGGTTCTCTGCTGGGCTCCAAACAGTTTATTCCACATCCTCCCCAAGTTGTTATCCTGCCCTCTTTTGAGTTCTCTCTCGCCTCCTTTCTGCTGTTGGCTCTTTTAAATGACTCTACAATGCTTCCTAGGCACATTTACCCCCCTCTACCAGCAATTTGGCTGGCCAGCGTGTGAGCAGCAATCCTGGATTACGTCACACAGACAGCCACCTTGACCTGCACCTGATGGGTCTTTACAAGTACACACACTTTAATTGCAAACACTCTTTTGCTTTCCTTTGTTAAATGCACAGAACATTTAAATAAATAAATAAATAAATAAATAATAAAGGATCTGACTCTCACAGAAAAGCCAGTGAAAACAATGCTTGGGGAACAGAATTTGTTTCAACATGCTCCATGTTAACAACATGTTACTGGCTCTGCTGAAGTCTTCATAAAACTGATGATAGCAACAAAATGACCACTCTCTAGTACAGCACCAAGGAACCTCTCTCTAGTACAGCACCAAGGACTACAGCACACTGAAGTCATCTTCACCCTCAGTCCCTCCTTCCCTCCCTTCCCCTTCTTCTTGCCTTCCCTCTGAATAAGGAATTATTTTCTTACTGCAGCCGTCTTCATCGCTATGGTCCCCGCAGTCATTGTCACCATCACACTGCCATTGAGCAGGGATACAAGTGCATTCACCAAAGGCACTAACTGCACAGGTGAAGTGGTTGCGTCCACAGGAACATTCTGTGTTGCTTGCTGCACCTGTGAAAAGAAAACAGTCAGCATCCATCTGAGATAAGACAAAAGAGAGACAAATTATTTTGAACTACATGACATTGTAAATATATTCTGACATACAACCATATACAGCCTCACACACACACACTGCCTCTGTATCTTAGATTCCTGAGAGGAAACTGACTGGAAGCAACAACTAAATGCAATCATTCAGAAAGAAAGACAGATACAGATAGATCTAGGAATCAATGCCATGGCTAAGTATTTGGGGCAGTTCAGCTGAACATTCTCTTCCCATACATGCCCATCTCCATTCCCCTTCCCACTGCCTCTCATCACAAAAGTGGGCACCTTATCAGTTTTCAGACATACAAGAGTTTAAAATAAGAAGGTATGCATTTTTAAAATCTGCAGTTTAAGACTGCAAGAATAATTTCTAAAATGCCCATGCTGACAACCAAGGGTGGACAAAAGATGACTGGCAGACCACCGGAAGATGTGTACTAAATCAGTAAGTGTGTATGGCTCTAAATTGCTTAATAGCAACAAAAGGGGGAGTTCCTCTGCTTCTAAACTTAGCTGTTGTGTAGTCTGATCTGTAGTAATTCAGGTGTAGATTTGTTTTGGTACAAGAAGGTCATTCTCAGCATATGGCTCCTGTGATCCAATGCACAGCTGACTCCACTTCTTGAACTACCATTTTGTCTCTGGTTTCAGCCATCCCTTAACCATTATTTTGTAGCTGACTTCAACTGGTGAATCTTTGGTTTCTAGTAAAAAGTATGGGTAGGCTTTAGGGATAGGCTTGACCCCAAAGCTTTAAATATGCCTACACTTGATCTAAAGTGCCAGAAAGGGAATATTGGGCAAGCAGTTTGTTCACAGAGGAACGTTAGGCAAGGGGCCCTTTTGTCCTCTTGCAGATCAGCATTCTGACAGTGCTGCCCTTGGGAATCAACTATTAAGACACATTTTATACATGATGATCTATAATGGGCTTAACATTAACCAATGTTTGTAGCAGCGGAGGATCATAGTTCCAATGTCAGCGTAGCAGTGAATCCACTTTATCTTTAAGCCTGAACTTTAAAGCAGCTATCCAGGATCCTGGGCCTCATCTGAAGACAGGGTTCATTCTCTTGGATTGCACCTTTAAAGTATGGACTAATGCTTCTAATGGATTCGCTGCCTCAGAGGTGTCAGAGCTACAAGTCTCCAACGGTATGTAGACGTAAGTATGAAATCCACACATTTACCTCTACTGTTCAAATAGTACAGCTATACAACATTTAAAACACTGCATGAACTATAGACTTTTATAGACTTGCTGACTTACTCCTATCACCCATTTCTAAACCTACATAAACTGAAGCAAACTGCATAAAACTATGAAAGAAACCACACTGCCAAATGTGCAGTGTCGACAGCATCATTTTTATTTCACAAGTAGCAACTCCCCACTCAGTTATGTCATTTATTTAGATTTTCTTTTTCGGATTTTTACAAGTGGTACATTCACAGATTCCTAATGATATTCTAGCTGAAGTGGGAGACACATCTGATGTTTTCCCTGAAGATACATACTTACATAAAAGAGAAGAGAAATGAGAAACCATGTGCAAATAGGCTGAGTGAAGTCAAATTTCTCACAAGTAAGCTCTGTCTCTAAAATTATGGCATGTGTGACAGACTACTTAAATGCTTTAGAAACCCAAGGCAAGGTCCATGCATTGAACTCTCTCACTGTCTCATGTTCCAGCTCCGGTCAGCTGAGGAGATCCGGAAATGAGCCGGAAGTCAGGGCACTCATCTATTGGGTAAGTAAAGCAAGTGACTAAGAGGATAACATACACTCTTCTCATACTCATGTCAGAATGTTTCTTGTGCTATTTGTGTTGCTGCAGAGTCTAAATCAGGAATAGCTGCTGTTACCATCTCTAAAGCTGAAACATTTCACTAGCATCAATTTGGATTTACTGTAACTGCTAAGAATTGTATCACCTTCTTAGTGGCAGGCCGACTTCAGGCCAACACTGCGCATGTATTTTTTAACCCTGTGAGCGGTTTTTAACAAGAACCTTGAAATTCACCAACAAACTAGACTACACAAAATAATCAGGAGTATGGATACAGGCTAAGAATTAAGAAACGGGATGAGCACATGGCTTAACTCAGTGATCTGTGATAAGTATCAGAACCAATATCCATAGCATTTCTAATTTCTACGTATGGATATAATGCCAAACAGTGAAAAATGCTGTCAGGAGGAGAATCAATTCATTTGAAATGTGCTACAAAAGAGTTCTGTGGATACCAATGACTGCCCAAAAGACCAATGAATGAGTCCAAGAACAAATCAAGCCCAAACTCTCCCTAGAAGCCTAAATAGCCATACTGAAGGCACTGTACTTGAACATACCATGAGACAATATGATTCATTAGAAAAGACAATATTGCTTAAGAAATGATGCTGGGGGTAGTACAAAAAGAGGAAGATGGCATTATAGGTGAGTTGATTCAATCAAGGAAGCCACAGCTCTGTGGCTGCAGGACCTGAGCAGGTCTGCTGCTGAGAAGGTGACTTGAAGGTCTTTCTTTCACAGGATTACCATAAGTCAAAGCCAACCTGGGAGCTACTGATAACAAACAAGAACCCAAGCTTTCATGGCCATTGACACACAAAAACCCACTCCTGGTTTTCTTCCATGTGTTCTTTCACAACAACCTAATTTAGGAAGCTTTTTAGTTGTTAGACAATTAGGGAGTCTGAACACTGCAAAACACCAGGAGACCTACCACGAGATTCCTTCTACCTACTTTACCTCAGTGGAAAAAGAGAAGCTCTTTCATCTCCACTGCAAGTATTATCTTTCAGGATGCTTGTTTCACCTCAGCTTCCACTGATTCTCCAATGACAATATCAATCAATCACCATTATAGCACAGCAATACTCACTGGTCTATCTTCCTTGGAGAACCGTCTCATCTAGCAAGCTTAATAGGTCGTAATAACTTCCACATATAGATCAGTCAGGAGAATGATCATCTTTGATCTGAAGTATACCCTTCCCTTAAATGAACTGTAGCAAATGCCTGTAGGTTTTTTTTCTTGTCTTTTGAAAAACCAATTTGATTCTCAAGTAGGAGTTTCCCACTGAAGGAAAGAACAGTTAATCCAGTCTTAATAGAGGGATTTGCTGACCCATTGTTTAAACAGAGAACTCTTCTGACAGAAACTGGGAAGGCCACATTGCACTCATATGTTCTGATGACAGTAGAAACAACACTCACTGATACAGGCCACCAAGTTGGGCTAATAGCAGAAGTGGCAGAACTAATTGCAACTGTTGGTCTTTTGGCCTCCAGGGATCTGGCACTTGACTAGAATGCAAACTACTTAAAACAATTAACGTGGTGTTTGTGGACTTAAGAATCAAGAACCATCACCCTATATTGTACTGTACTCCTTGGTGATGGTGACACAAGCATAATCTTAGTTCCAGCATATAGAACAATTTTGCTAAGTTCCATTTCTGGACTAACCCAGAAGAATTCCATTTACAATAATGTACAAACAGAGATAAGAAGTTTAATATATCATTTCTGGAATATAAGAGATGGAAGACTGCATAAAGGACAATTGTAAAGCTAGCTTATCTTCCAAGTTCTGGAACCAGTGGCATTTGAAGTCAAGTTTTCTATATAAATGCAAGTCTTGTGCAATCAATCTTGCAATCAGTATTTATTATATGCACACATTCATGGCAAACAGAAAAGGGAAGACTCTTTTGAACAACAGGAGACTATTCTGATTAAGAATGGTTCACCTCCTTTCTGGCACCATGGACAAGATGTAGCATTTCCCCTACCTTCAGTGCTCCATTTGTCACACTAACGCACAATATTTTGGCATTCAAAGATTTTCCTTTTATTTCTTAAAACTCAAAGGAATATGTCAGGCAGGTATAATATACATAGGTAGATAAGGAAAAGAAATACAGCAATTCTATACAGTTCAGAAAAGGTTTACAACTTGGGTGAGCATAAATAGCAGCAACCACACATACTATAAAGGTTAACTAGAACCCGAGGAAAATATTTTTCTATGATGAAAGAATGGAGCACAGAAGGTGGTAAATCTCACCATAGCACAACTACCATCACTTAGAGGGAAATGAGAGATAATAAGAGAAAAAGGGACTTCTAACAATCTTCCTTGAAAGCAAGTGACTGGAATAAAAATTGAAGACTGCTGCCAGTTTCAGCAAAATCAAGACCTAGCCATTACATCTCAGTCCTCCCTAATCTGGTACCCTCTAATCCAGCAAGTTACCACTCCCAGTTCCCTAGCAGAGAACATTAGGCGAAGGAATGCTGTACTAAAATACAGTCCTCCTGCCACATTTTCAGATTTGACCTTTGCAAATTTGTTTATTTGTGAGGTGCCTGCTTGCCTTCCCCCATTCTCCCCCTCCCATTCCCTCGCCTTTTTGCTCAGGTGCGCTGCCTTCCTTCTCTGCACCCTGGCAAAAAGCAAATGAACGGGAGGGGGAAAGTTCACATGTACAATCCTCTCCCCCTCCATTCCTTTGCCTTCTGCCCAGTCAGGTGCAATAAAGGAAGGCAGCACACACGGGCAACAGGCAGGAGAATGGAGGGGGCAGAGGGATTTCCCCTCCATTTGCTTCCCTTTTGCCCAGGTGGGTGCACAGAAAGAAAGCAGAATGCATGGGCAACAGGCAAGAGAATAGTGGGGGTGGAGATATTTCCCCTTCCATTTGCCTACCTTTCACCTGGGCGGACACGCAGAAAGAAAGCAGCAGGCACAGTCATACCCACCCAGGAAAAAGCAATGGAATGGGAGCAGGAGTGCTCGCTCAGGTGGGAGGTAGTTATTCACAGTTTTTTTTGACTTTCACAAAGGTTCTGTGCCCTGAACCCTCACTAAAGTCAATGAGCCATTGTATACAATTTATACTGGTAATGAAACAATTGTTTAAAATGTCTGTTCTAAGTACAACCTGTCATTCAGAAGTTAAAAAATTAGCAACATTACAAGAAGAATGACCTTTCCTTCCTGCAATTAAAAAAAATAAGATGACATCTTTTAATTAATAAGACTGAAGAGCACAGCAATAAAACAGGGAGCAGAACAGCCATGTAAAATGCCTTGGGCTCACTGAAATAAAAGTGGAATATAAATGTGCTTAATGTGATGTGGCTTCAAGTTATCTGAAGACTGTATTTTTGGTCTGACCACCTTCTGAGGCACTAATGTGGACATAAGAAAAGGCTTTTTCAGTGACTTTTGCCAGGCACAGGCAAGGCTTTGTTGGCTTCCTCTATATTCTCCCTCTACCACCAGGCAAAGACCTTTCTTGATTATTCAAGAGCTTTTGGCAACTGACATCACTCTCTGTGACAAGAGCTTTTAATTCAACAGGTACTGCATTTTTCCTTTTATTGGTATGTTTTTTAAAGCATTTTACATTTTATGCTGTTATTTATTTTATATATTTGTACTATTTCACTGTAAGCAGTCCAGAATACCATTTAAGGTGGTATAGTAGAATACAAATTGACTAAAATAAAGAAATAAGTAAGATTCTATGTCAGTCTTACTCTAATTGAGTGGTATGATACTTCAGAAGAAATTTCCTTTAAAAATCTTGGATAACTTGTATTTAAATTGAACAGAGTATAGTATCACAATTCTAGAGACTTTTGCAGGATGAAAATCCGTATCACGGAATGTTATTAAGAAAAATGATAATTAGCTTGAATATGAACACACAAGTCAAAAGCTGGCTGAAGAACTATAAACAAAGGTTAATGAGAAACGGCACTGTACTAAAACTGCAGGAGGGATGGAGCTATTAGAAACTACAGGGATCTGTGTTTAGATCCCATTCTTTTCAAACATCTTCATTAGTGACCTGGAAAGTGAGAATTCATACACAGTGAGAGGCTCTGAGCCAACACCAAAATAGAAAAGGCAACAATTGCTCGTGAAGGAGCAAAATCAGATAAAATGCAGTAAATTAAGATTCAAATAACATAAATATATGAGAAGAGATACACATATGTTTCAGTCTTAATTGTCGTTTCAGTTCGATCTAAATTTGTTTACTTATAAGTAAGTCCCACTGAGTTTATTTGGGCTTACTTCCAAATAAATGAGGATACGACAGTTCAAATCTTCAGGGCCAAATGAACTGCATCTCAAGGTACTGAAGAAACTTCCTGATGGACTCTCTGAAACCCTTGCCATTATTTCTGAGAAATCTTGGAGAATACTTGAGGTGCCAAATGACTCAAGAAAGGCAAACGTTGTCCCTCTCTTCAAAAAGGGCAAAAAAAAAAAAAAAAAATCCAGAAAATTACAAACCAGTTAGCCTAACCTCAATTTGTTGTTGTGTGCCTTCATGTCATTTCTGACTTATTACAACCCTAAAGCATCTTAATACCAGGCAAAATATTAGAACGGCTTGTGCAGGAGTCTGTCTACAAATATCTTGATGACAATTCAGTGATCAGTAGGAGCAAGCATAGGTTTGTCAAGAACAAATCCGGCCAAACTAACCTTTTTTCTCAATCAGGTCTTTAGTTCAGTAGCTAGTGGGAATGTTGTGGATGTCATTCATCTGGATTACAGGAAAGCATCTGATAAGGTCCTCCATTATATTTTCATTAGCAAACTCATTAAATGTGGAATATATGGGAACACTGTCAGACAGATCCATAACTAGTTCGAAAACTGTGCTCAAAGAGTAATTATCAATGGTTGCACTTCAGACTGGAAGGAGATCTTAAGTGGAGCACCTCAGGATTCTGATCCAACAGCCATTACTCTTCAATATTTTTATCAATTACTTAGATGATGGGGTGGAGAGAATCCTTATCAAATTTTCATATGACAAAATTGGGAAGGGCAGCTGGAAGATAGGAAGAGAATTCAAAAGGACTTTGATAAACTAGAAAATTAAACAGAAATTAATAAGATGAAATTCAACAGAGACGTAGGCAAAATTCTACATTTAGGCCACAAAGCCCGAATATAGTCACATATCATTTCATGTACTGATTGACTGCATTAAGGACGGAACATATTTCAACCTTCCTCAACTGGGTGCTTTTCTGATGTGTTAACCACAACTCCCATCATCCCATTCTAATACTGGTCACACTGGACAGAGGGGACAAATATTGGAAGTTAAGCACACCTAGGTGGCAAAAATCTGGGGAAGGCTGTTTTACTCGCATCACCTACCCAAAATTTAGAATTTGTGTAGCACACATGGTATTTTACAGAGGTCTGGATAGATTAAAAAGGAAGCTTAAAGACAAGGTTATAGGAATCGAGTTTACTTCTTAAAGCCTGAAAACTCTTGTTCCAAAAGATAATAGTTGTGCACTTTAAAATATACTCTATACTAAATGTCAAGCTTTTTAAACATAACTCCTGCATGAATCATGATTTTGAAAATCTGAAACTAACCTTATGGCTCTGAATCAATATAACATGCCGCTAGACTTAGCTGGTGAGAGGAGGTTTTCTCCTCCTTTGTATTGGCCTGGCATGCATCCTTCAGGCAAAATTGTGTTGAGTGTCTACAGACACTGAGCTTCCAATGTGTTCCAAAATGGCACTTGGTGTTCAGGCTCTCCTTTTGATCTCAAGCCACAATAATTTGCCTCAGTTCTGATATTTTGATATTACTTCCAAAGTGCTGGCTTCAGTCCAGCCCTGTAGACAGATTTCTCATTACTACAAATCCGTCCCAACTTACAGAGGTCAGATTCATCTGGTGGCTCAGTGCACTGCAGATAAGATAGCTATTATTTCCTGTTTACCAAATGCATTTCCTAATGTTAGACCTGTATGTGTGTATTTTTAAAAAACTTGTGTTGTCTCACAGTATCATATATCACATTGCAAACTGCCCAATGACCTTTCAAGGAGACTGAAAAGAAAAACACATTTATTCTTTAGATAGTATTTTTACATTCATTTACAAGCTGTTGTTGGGAATAATTTTCTAACACTCACTGCTCTTCAGTGCAGAGTCAAGTTACAAGAACATTTAGAGGTCAGAATAAACAAGACCACCCAAATGGCACATAGTTTGACACCTGGGATCTTATCAGATACAACACTAGACAAACTGCCATTCAAACTGGAAATTACTTACATACTTCCAGTCAAATTGAGCTAGCTTACACCACAGTGTCCGCTGCAAAACATGACAGACTAAGTATAGAAATTCACCAAACACTCCATATCATTTATCATACTGATACAAATTATATGTCAATTGTCAACTGCATACAACCTTAAAAGATGGAATTTCTATGTATTTTATGCTCTCACAAAAACCTTCTAGAAGCTGAATTCTTTTTTACTGGTGTAGAAAACTTTACCAGAAAACTTTGCAAAACTACCCCAGGAAAAGAGATTTTCTGTTTATACCACAAGGAAGCAATGCTATTTTTCCTTTTCTAACCGATCTAATATATAAAAGTCAAAGTTTGCTTGTCCGTGTCAGGCAGAGAAGGCCTCAAATGATTGGCTGTGTCAGGCGAGAAGACCTCATATGATTGGCTGGCTTGAGAAGATTCTGTGGAATCCTGGAGTTTGCAGTTTAGGGAGTGACCTTTAGAATTCTCAGCCAGAGAGCTCTTGGACCTGTCTTCAATAGGGTGGTTGCTATGGAGATGAGGCCTAGCAGCAAGGAGGAGACCAGGGTATTTTCCTCAGGAACCCAACCTCTGTATGTTAATAACTCTGACTTCAAATTGGATTGGGAAATATGGGGAAAAGTTACTGGTACTGGACAACATAGTTTGGAGAATTACAGAAACAGGATCTCAAATCTGTGTATTTCATCTGCATCTAACTCCTAAGATAACGTAAGGTAAGGTAATTCCTAAAGTATTTTACCTATGAGAAAATATTACCTATGAGAAAATAAAATCCCAGGCAACGCTGGTTAAATACACTAGTTAGGAATAAAAGTATTTTATTCTTTTGCTGAGAAACTTGAATAATAATTCTTCCAAAATGCAGGTCCTGCAGTAATACAAATATTGTTTTAATTACCATTCCTCTCATCACTTTTGTGAAGGCGTTACCACCATGCTTAAAGGAAATAGGTTTCTCCAGCCTTCCAGTACACTAATCCTGTTCAAGAGAACAGGAATATCACAGCTGAGCAATCTGAAGAGAGTCATCAAAGTTGCAGCCCACAATGCACTTGAAATTAAGCACCATTGAATAAAGTGGGACTTACTTTCAAGTAACTACTGAAAAGCTCCACTCCACAGCACCAAATTCCAATTCACCCAATTCTTACATTCACTAAAATGTATTCCACAGAACTGGCTACTGGAATAAATATCCCAATTATTCTTCACAGCCAAACTAATGGATGCAGATTACAAGACTGACATCACAATTAAGACAAAGATCTGGAGCCTTTTTAGAACCTGGACTTTAAAGACTGGAGTCAGGAATAAAAGTTAGTGGTCAATAATAGCCTATTTGAAAGGCAACAAGCTGTCAAAAGGAACTTCAAATGCAGCATTTGACATTAAAACGAACCCTGCTTCTCAAAAGATGATTTCTCTCCTCCTTGTCTTGCATAATACCAATGTTGTAAGCACTGGGTGCTTAATCAACAATTCTAATTGTATGGACCTTAATGATCCTGCAGAGTTCCAAGTGTCAAGAACAGTCTTTAACAGCTCAATACAATTGACCCTCCACATTTGCTGGGGTTGGGGGCTCAAGATCCCGCTGCCATCAGCAGTAGTGGAAAAACTGCAAATATCAAAAGGTATGTGTGTCTGTCTGTGGAAAGGGGGTGGTGGCACGCTGGAGAGAACAGGCACCCAGGATCCAAAGCAAGGGAAAGGAAAGGGAAAATGGGTGGGTTGACATGGTGGCCCTATACTTCCTCTCTCTCTCTCTCTCATCTGCTTCCTTGGGTGTGGGGGAGACATCAGGAAAGGGTTTGTGATGTTGGAAAATTGGGGTGAAAGCCATCCTTAGCTGGACAGGCAGCAGTTGGTGGAGAAGGAGGAAGTTTAGAGGCATGTTTTTAAAGAGCTGTGCAATCTGATCACAGCTACCAACAGAAAGGTTCCTCCAGGAAAAAAGCACCTAGGAGAATGGCAGGAGCTGGAGAAACTCACAATAATCAAATCCATGACTGTTAAACCCACAAATGTAGAGGGATGATTGTACTTCTGTTTTTCTAGGAATGAACTTTATTTCCAGTTCCAGCTGCTCATGACTGTTACTTCTCTACTCTGTCTGTGACAATGTTTTGATACTTTTAATATGAGATTTCACAGCATCTGGGCAGTTTGGCATTTTTAACATACCTTTATACAATACTACAGAGCTCAACAGTGCCCTCAGACTGTCTGGTGCACTAGGCACTCTACTGGGCTGGCTGAATACGCATGGAACCTCCACTTTGTCCTTGAATATGCATCCCAAAATTAAGCTCTTT
Source organism: Ctenosaura bakeri (assembly GCA_948474755.1). Taxonomy (NCBI): domain Eukaryota; kingdom Metazoa; phylum Chordata; class Lepidosauria; order Squamata; family Iguanidae; genus Ctenosaura; species Ctenosaura bakeri. The sequence continues at coordinate 37,292 of CAOLHI010003127.1, forward strand.
TTAAAGAATAACCCTTGTGATTGAAACCAGCCAGCTCTTTTGAGGTGCAGGTTTCGGCTTACAGAGAAGTTGAGTGAGTAAGTAAAGTTCAGATTTGCTCACTAAACTACAGACATCAGAAATGAAGGATTTTGCACAACTGGCTTTCATTTCATTGTCCATAAAATTAAGATCACTTCACAGGAGTTCTCCTAATAACTTCTAACCAGTAGCTTTTCTGCATATGGTATGATTCTGCCACATTTCCAGCCTGGGCCTGGTACTAGAGTTATAAGGAAAACCCCTGTTCACCAATAGAAATTTAATTGCCAAGAACCAAACGATGGAAAGAAGACAAGAGCTCACTCTCAATGTAACATTTTTGAGGGTTCAAAGGCTGCAATCTGACATTGTTTATTGCTGTGACATGAGCAGTAGAAACTGAACCAGACCTCTTCTATGAAAATGGTCAGGCAAAGGGATCATTTTGGTATATGAAGCTCTCCATTTTAGAAGTATCTGTGAAATACAGCTCCCTTGTTGCTACTCTCTCTTCTACCCAAGACCGGGAAAGTAAGCCACAGTGACCTTAACTATGCAAAGGGAGTTTTTGCAGCAACGACAGGACAGACAGTGTGGCTTTGTGGCAAAAATGAAGCAGAAATGTCTACTTTGCAATCCAACAGGCCAAGGAACTTCAAAAGCAGAACCACAAGATAAATGCTACTATCTTGGGAGAAAGAATGGCTCTATAATTTTTTTTAAAACATATAACCAAACACACACAGTATTATGTTTCCCCCCTAAAAAAATGAGCAAAGTAGAGAGTTTATTAACTGCCCAGACTGAGCTGACTATGGTAGAACTAAGCCAGACTCATCAAATCAGGGGCACCACATCACCACAATGTCATCACAGATCCCCCACTGCTTACCAGAAAACTGGAAGAAATTAAGACTTGAAAGTAAAAGGAACCCTAGATAGTATTTTGTGGGAGGAGGGGGAAACCAACAATGATAAATACTTTCTATGGGTTCACATGGGGCCAGACATTTCCAGTAGTGCTGCCAGAAGGAAAAACAAGCAATTTGGCAGTAAAGTTACTACTGAGCAGCCATCCAAGCAGGGATGATCAACCCTGTTCAGCCCACCCACACCTTGCCCGCTCTTTAGATGGCTCATGGAGAACCACTCTTCAGCACTTGCTGATCTTGGACTCCGGCTTCCTGTAGCACTGGCAAGTTCTAGAATCCATTTCTAGTCTCACTTCAGTACCAATTCAACTGCTACTCACATGCACGCACAGATGTGCGCGCACACACATATACACACACATTTCATCTTTCATGTTGGAAGTGTATGACAGTGCTGTAATCTTTACTGAAGCACAGAAGGGAAGAGTCAGAGAGCAAGGAGAAAATCAATCACCTCTACAATTCTACACTGAGGTTTTCTATTTTTTTTAATTACCTAGTGGCCATACAATATCCACTGAGTGAACACATCAGCCATTACAGTTATTCTTCGCTACTGAACCTCAAACTCATGTGACATGCTTGTGGATCCACCTGGACTGTGAGACAGAGCTGAAAACTGAAATGAGGTATGAAGTTTAAGCCAGAAGATCATTTTTCGCTCTCCCACTCTAACCAGCCTACACTGCTACTAAACACATCATTAAACAAACTCTATGGAAACCAATTTAGTGTCACACTTGTGTGTCAGGATTTCCACACTTCAACTCAGGAAATCAAAATAAAGCCTCCTGCTCCACTTCAGCAATCAAAGTGCAGCCTGTCTTTTTCCTCTTGGCCTCTGACCCAATGGAGTGCAATCAGCATCTTGCATTACTGGAAAACAAAGCCCAGTTAGGCTCAAGACATACTGATGCAGGTCACAATCTCCTGTACTAGCTGTTAAATTACTAAAAGGCTAACCTTAAAAAGGAAAGGCCAGCTCCAAAGCAACTGTTGACATTGGAATTAGATTACTGCTCCATGAAGAGGCTGCCTGCCTAACTGGCACAATTCCAAAACTTAAATGCTACTGTTACTCAGAGTCCTGAATTAGTTTTGGATTTGGGGAGTTTGCGTTGATCCATAGCCAAACGAAACATGAAAACTGGAGGGAAATTTGTTAAATGTTGACAGAGCCATAGGAGGGAAACTTCAGCAAAGCTACCAAGATACATTGGGAGATATAACACACCAGACACAGACATGCAACAAGGGAAGACAAAACGGAAACTGAAACCTTTAGCTAGGTGGAAGAGCGTCCTTATTTTCCAGAGAACACTAGCAGATCAACTAGACATAAACAATGAAATATAACTAAAAAGTCATTCATCTGTCATCATCCCCCAAATAAGCTACCCATGAGAAACTAGTAAAGTCATGTATTAAGATGACATGTATTAACATATCTTCCCAAACTGAAATGTTTGCACTAGGAAGTATATGTTCTCATCATGCAGAAATGACAACTTTTACATTGTACACACCAAAAATATTAGAAAGCATCAATATTGCCCTTTGTTACACAGATTAAGAAGTTGAATAACGTTACTTTTAATGAGTTACTTTTCATGCATTATTTCTAAGCTCTGCACTTAACAGCCATATCCCATGAATGATGAACACCGGCTCTTCATATGTATTTGAGAGATATGAGTGGGGGAGTGGGTGGGCAGAAGCAACAATACTTCTCTCTGAAGTACTGGCCAGTAACAATGTATATTACGTAACAATCTGTGGGTGTCTGGCTGTGTTGCTGCAAAAAAACCCTAAATCTTGTGATACCATAATGACAAAGACTTTTCATTATGGTATCATATTTTGAGGACTACAGCTTGAAGAATCTTTGTTGTTTTGCCTGTAATATGGATGCTTTTCCTGCTACTGTACATGGTAGGAAGTGCATAATCCTTCCCTCAGCCCCATTTAAAATGCTGCACTCACCTTGGTGCAGAATGTAATTTATATATTGAAATAAAGTACACAGAGCACTAATGTCACTCCAACCAGCTGATGTGCCTCTACCTTAAGGAGCTCTCCTAGCCCCGAACTACCTTCAGGAATTAACAGAAATATAAATTCTAGCTCAAAGTAGATATTATAAAGGGGAAAACAGATGGGGATCAAATTCATAGAATTTTCATACAACTAAAACCTGATAAGCAATTGGCTAAGTTGTCACATCTTCATATATCTACAATCCTTGTGCTGAACAAAAGTACATTTTCTGGCCTGTTCACTTTTAGTCATATTGCTCATCTGAGGTTGGTGGGGAGAGAATGACCAGAAAGAAATAAACAATATCTAAGAAAAAGACCCATGATTATGTACACTTGAGTGTTCTCTATTTCAGTGTTTCACTGGTTTATCGCTTGGGTCTTACAGTAACATTCTTTTGCAAAAGGTAAATCCAAAACAAAGCCTGTTGTATTTGGTGATGAACAGAAGGAGAGAACAAGGAAGAGTCCACAATATGCATACTCTATCATACTTAGAGCAAGGTAGTCCACCCTCCAGATTTGGTAAAGTTAAGGTTGCAGGCCCCCACAAAAGTGGAAAAATCACAAATATCAAAATGTCTGTATGTATCTATGGGAGACATGGTAAGGAAGATGGACACTCAGAGTCCATAACAGGTCAGAAAAAGGAGAGAGAAAGAGGGTAGGTTAATATAGTGCCCTATGCTTTCTAGTCACCCTGTCTCCTTCATTGTGGGTGGGTGGGCATCAGGAGAGGGTTTGTGGCACTAAGAAATCAGACTGCAACCCATCCCTAGCTGGCCAGGCAGTGGCTAATGGAGGAGGAGAAGAAAGAAGACCAGAGGCAGGTTTTTAAAGGGCTGCATGACTTGATCAGAGCTGCCAAGAGGGAAGATTTTCTCAGAAAAGGAGTGTCTGAGGTTGGAGGGGTGAGCAGGGGCTGGAAAAACTTGCAAATAATCAAATCTGTGAAAGTTAAATCCGCAAATGTGGAGGGCTGACTTTACTTAGCTTCACATCCATCCATCTGACCATTCTTTGAAGGGGAGAAGAGAATTACTGACTGCCACCAGTTTCAAAAATTACTGCCAGGGAGTGATCAAGTTATCACCCTGCATTTTGCCTTAGCTTACAGAGGTTTTCTTTCTTCCTGTTCTGTTTTTAGCACAAGCTACTTGGTTTTAGTGAGAACGATACATAAGGAACAGTTACAATGTAATATGGTCATCTAGGGAAAAGCTGGGTAACAAGAATGGCCCACCCCTGTCAGCTTTCATTGATCAGTTTTGTTTTTAAAGGAGAGACACATTCTAAGCAAGTCTAACAATGGAGTTGTGCCTTTGTAGAAAAACTGACCATAAGAATATATAGTACTTTCCCCAGGTTTCATAAAGCTCTCCATATACCTCAGTGCAACTATCCTTCCAACAAGCTAGTAAAGGAGAAAATACCATCTCTCCACCTAAGATCATCAGAGGCTAAACTTCCAGTTCATCACTCATGCTCTCCCCTTGCAAGCTGGGTCAGTACTATAGTTGTAATCTGTATCCCTTTGTATGTTGTTCAACAACAAATGTCAATAATCCTAGCCTCCATAGCCAGTGGCATGAAAAAATGGGAGCTGCAGTATAACCTCCGGGGAGCCATATGATTTGTACCTGCTATAATTAAACAGCTTTATTATGAAGGGCTTCACTGGAAAATATCTGCCTGCCCATGCACAAAACTTTACTCCATGTGGAATGGCCTTCCATTTCAGAGAGAACTAAGCAGACCAAGTATTCATAACTCTCTTGAGCATCCATCTCAATCAATATTTAGTCCTATACTATGTAATTCTGCTGGAATTTTGTTTCTGAAAAATTCAGAAGTCATGAACCACCAGTGTGATATTGTGATATCTGTCCTTCCTCTAGTTTCAAAAAATTGACACATGGAAGTTTTATGCTCTATGCCATGTCTGTAAAGTAAAAGCATATTCATAAGGCTTGTGAGAAAGGCATTGCTTACAGATTCACTCCTTTTCCTGCTAGTAATGAGGAAGGAGATTACTTATGGAGTGCTACCTATGCAGCCAACCAACAGGGAACAATCAGCAACACCACTTTCCTAACAGAGACAAGCAATGTCACCCACTTCAAAAGCCTGTGCCTGTCCCCATGATTTCCCACCCTCCCCAAATGTGTACTGCACATTGAAGAAATCCATTAAGAATGTTCCCAAAGGCCCACAAAGAACCTTTGTTCTCCCTATTGTGTCCTGTTCTTTTCACCTCTCTAAAGAAAACATTTCCAAGCCACTGGGCACACACGTGTGTGTTTGGGGGGGGTGTCCTTTACAGGGCTTGAGGGAGGGCAAAATAGCCAGAGAATTCTTCTTAGTGTGTTTCCAAGATCTGATCCATTACCACAGTCCTGTCACCATTCATATTTCCCTTTGGAATACTGGATACTACTGAGCAGAGGAGGGAAGAGAGTGAGAATTGCCTCCTCCTTGTCCTTCTTCCCACCACATAGAGCCTTTTCACAAGGTGCTGATAGCTTGTTGGAAGCTGAACCCCTCAGCAGCACAAACAAGCTAAAGAACAACACATTAAACAAGTGACAGAAGGAGCAAAGGGCATGAATCAGGCAGTCTCCAGACACAGTGGCAGTTCACTAACAAGCTGCTCAGATAGAACATAAGGACAAATGAGGCAAATAGGAGGGACATGGACAAGCTAGCCCTCTATCCTTATTCTGGTTGTCATTCATTTTTATTATTCAAATGAAGACTAGAACAACGACAATTCATCTAGCATGTCTATGTGTTCCCAAGCACTGTGAAAATTCACAAACTCTTTATTTAGGGAGATGAAATTTGAGACTTCAGGCAGTTCTTCAATGTTGGGAAATAATTGTGCCAACCAACTCTTCTGTCCCAGTTTGTTTTTAACTGATAAAAGCAAGCTTAGTTATATTCTATTAGGGAACGTACAGCCACTCCTGAAAGCCAGCGTGGTGTAGTTATTTGAGGGTTGGACTCAGAAGACCAGTGTTCAAACTCTCCCCTTGGTCATGGAAACCCACTGAGTGACCTTGGACAAATCACACTCTCTCAGCCTCAGAGAGGGAAGCAAAGGAAAATTCCCTCTGACCAAATTCTGCCAAGAAAACCCCCTAAGCGGGTTACAGTAGGGTCATCCTAAGTTGAAAATGACTTGAAGGCACACAGAAACAAACAGCCATTCTTATCCAGCAGTCTTTACACATAGCCCTCAGATAATATTTTCACCTTTGCTTGTTTTCATGAAGGAAACTTTTGAGGTCTTTGCTCTAACTCTATCAGCAAAGTCCTTGAATGAACCCAAGCTCTATCTAATCAACTGCTCTATTTCTAGCAATGGCCAATCAAAGAACTTCAGTTGTGCTCATAAGGTAGACCATGCCACTGATGGCCTTTTCCTGTTTTGTTTCCAATGCTTGGTATACAGATATAGATGGCTTCTGTACACATAGGTTCCATACAGCTACATGGGTGACTATCCACTGATATAGACTACTCTTCCATCTTTTTATCCTGTTCATAAGAGGTAGGCAAACTGGTGTCTTTTGGATATTTTGAACAACTCCTAAGCCCCAGCCACAATTGTCAAAGGTCAGGGATTATAAAGACTGTAGTCTAATTTGCTGTAATCCAAGTTGTCCATCCTTGCTACATGTGTTCCCAACATGAGAACACACAGAACAAGAGGAAACAATTGCAACAAACTGCCATTTTAGCACAACTATATGTCTCAATTCTCTGCAGTGGTTAGCAAGGATGGCCAGTGTGTGACCTTTAAGTCACCCAGTAAAGCCTTCCTCTGTAAACTAGTGTCCCTGTTTGTTTGTTTGTTTTTGTCACAGTTATTTGAAGTTCTTCATAAATTAAGAATGACTTTTTTTGCTAAACATTTCAGAGCAGTGCTGTAGGTCATGTAGTGATCCATGGACTGCTGCTGGTCTACAAGTTGTTGGTTCAAGAAGAGTTTTGAGGAAAGAAAGAAAAAGCTGTAGCCTATAAGGACAAAAACAGTATGGATGCTAAGCACATTAGAGAGAGAAAAAACTACCAGTCTCCCACATGAGACAGCTTGAGCAGCACCGTTCTAGAGCAGCATGAACTGACCTGCACCCCAATTCTGTGAGTGACTGTATGCTAAATATGACAAGACCAAGTTCCAAAGCCAATGAGGGGTTAAGGTCAGGCTAATACGTACTAGTAGCCTGACAGCTTTGTGTCTGTAGTGGTCTATGTTGGACTCAGATTCTAATTTTAATTGGGTTCTGCTGCATTTATTCAGTAAGCTACTATTAAAAGCACACAAATGTGAACTAAATGGACAGAAATCTATTCAGCCCAACTCAATCTGGCCAGCCAAATCTCATGACCAGCTGGAATGCTCCTTTCCTTGCTTGCCCAGCAGGATGCCCCAAAATGGCGTGTGAACATTTCCCTCTGTCCCTGCTACAGCATTAAAATGAACAATAGTCTCTGCCAGTGTTATTCATCTCCTCCTGTTGCCAGACTTGTTTTGTTTTCTGTTGTCCCCTTTCACCTTATAGGGAAAGATTGATTTTTTTTAAGGAACCCAACAGCTTGACAGCACCAAAAGACTCACATATTTCTCAGAGATGTTTATTATTATTATTTGTTGTTACTATTGCTATTATTATTAGGTGTGATTAAGAGACAAGAACCAGCCTCCTTCCATCGCAAAGCACAGAAAAAGCAGAAACCTCGAAAGAAATCCTTTAAAGTTCTCAGGCCCCAGCTGACCTGTTCCATTCCACAACTGGTCTGTCTGTTTGAGAAAGTGCAGAATTTGCTGGAGAGTGAGGGTCATGGAGGAACAAAACTCTTTTCTTCTTTAGGAAGTTGGGACTATAATTGCTGAGAGGCAGCTTCCTGGTGGAAATCAACATGGATCCCAGCTCATACTCAGTGTTGTTTTGTGCGCAGGCATGTGGCCTTTCATCCTTTCCCTCTTATTCATTTCAGATCATTGAGAGGGAAGTAGGACATAAGCACCAAGCCACCGACAGTTCAATGGTACTCTACCCCTACCAAGTGGCTCAAATAAAGAGGCAGTTGCTACAACACAAAACTAAACAGGAAAGGAAGGGAAAAAAAGCAGGACCCAGAAAACAAACACATTCAAATATGACCCTCTGCATCCAAATATACCAATGGGAGGTGTTACTCCTGCAGTCAGTCGTCAGTCAAAAAAATGCAAGGTAAGGACTGCTGAAAGCATCTTTAAGTGCCAGAATACATATTATCTGTAAATATATGTAACCAGACTCTGATGGCTCCTCCACCCCTGAAAAAGCAGTCTTCATCTAAGTCTCTTGCAATGTTTCAGATTATAGAGCATTCCTGGCCATTTGCTAAGCTGGCTTGGACTGATAGGAAATATTATTCAAAACATTAAGAGAGTCTCATGATGAAGAAAGGTGCCCTAAACTATAAGTGGCAAAAAGAGAGCTGTCACAGAGAGAAGCTGCTAGGGCAGGCGTACCAGGTATTGCTTGTTAACTGTAGTCTACAGCAAAGAAGAAGAAACAGAAGTGTCTGATGTGAAAATAGCCCTGCAGGAGGGAAAGAAGATTTTTCTGATTGTGCAGTCCTCTACCACACACTTGTGTTAGAAAAAAAATTACCAGATAACTAACACTTTAACTCCACTAGGTGTTCATCATTAACTCCACGGGTCGTAATGTGCACAAATCATGACATCTTTTAATATCTATGGCAACCATATAAAAGATTAGACAGCCTCAATGTCAGCAAACTCAAAGAAAAAGCACCAACAACCACGCAACATTTTAGTGTACAAATTCAAGGGCATGGGATCTGCTTTGCATGATCTAATCTATGCAGCGTAGGAAAATTACTTTGGAAGAAAAATCCTACCATTAGCATCTGAAATTGCACAGCTAATAACTGCTAGCAGCTTCACATCTGGCTTTCTAACATATTAAATAAATATGTTTATTCCAGAGAACCAAAAACAAAAGGACATCATCTACTATATAAAAGCCAGTGTTTGTGAGTTTGTCTGTATCAGGTGGCTAAAGACCTCGTATGATTGGCTGAGTGAGGCAAGAAGACCCCATATGATTGGCTGGCTGTGAAGATTCTATGGAATCTTGGGGTTGGCAGTTTTAGGGAGAGGCCTTCAGAATTCTCAGCCAAGAGCTCTTGGGAGTCAGGCCGGATGCCAGAAAACATTTGAGAGGCATACGTGAGAAAAATTAAAGTGATATATACAACATAGCACATTTCCACACTACACTGTCATAGTGCTATTATTCCACTTTAAATATCCTATGGAATCCTTGGATTTGTAGTTTAAGGAGGAGCATTTAAGAATTCTCAGCCAGAGAGATCTTTGGCCTCAGTAAACTACAAACCCCAGAATTCCACAGGATGTTGAAAGTGGAATAATAGCACTATAACAGTGTAGTACAGAAATGGCCATAGTTACAAGGTCTTCTCGCCTCACACAGTAGATTGTATGGGTTCCATATGTGAGGAATCTTTAAGATGAAATTCAAAACAAAAAATGCTTCCAGAAAAATGGGAAGCCATTGCACGAATTCAACAGAAAGCAAAGCAAAGCAAAAAAGAAAAAAGACACCAGTACATCTATGTCACCAGACAAAACAGATTAGATTGGGGTCTATGGGGAAAGTAATAGGTACTGGAATAGCCCAGTTGCTATAGAGACAATGCTTAGCAGCAAGGAAGAGGACAGTGTATTGCCTGAGGAACCCAGCCTCTGAATGTTAACAACTCTGAATAAAGATTCGATTGGGGAATATGGGGAAAATTTACAGGTACAGAAATAGGCCGGTTGCTATGGACATGAGACCTAGCAGCAAGAAGGAGAATAGTTTACTCCCTCAGGAATCCAAACTGTATGTAAATAACTCTGAACACAGATTGCATTGGAAAATATGGAACAAAGTTACAGGAAATGGAGAAGACACTTTGGTGAGTTCTTAAGAGAACAATAAAAACCCCAGGGCAATGCCAGGTAAATACGCTAGTATCTTATATCTAAGGAACTGTGCATTTAAGGGGCAAGTGAAGAGAGCTAGAGAGGGTAGTGGTTGACTACAACAGCGGAAAAGTGACAAGAATCTAAATATTTGACCTTCTCACAATTGTCATAATTGCTCTTATTATGTCTTCTATGTTCTAGTCTGGCCCAAATTCCTGAAAGGCCCACTGTCTCCATTCAAGCAGAAAAAAAAATCACTAAAAGGACAGAGACTAAACCTTGAGTTATTTTAAGCGTTATCTTTATAACATGCTTGCTCACTTCACTTATATTCAAGCTTTAATGTTATGTAAACACCTGGGTTGGGGTGGCAGAGCAAGTTATACAGAAGGCAAGTTTGAGGATAAGACCTTCACACGCTACAGGGTATTTAGGCCACCAGAAACCAGTGCTTCTTTATCTTCCAATTGCTCATCATTCTTGGTTGAGAGGAAAGGGAGGTCCTAATGCCTTCCACTAGAAAAGCAATATTGTAGTATGTAACAGAAAGACCAGCTACAGACATTTTAGTTTTACAGACATTTAAGCTCATTTCAGATGTAACACTGAACCATATTTCAGCGTGACAGTAATGAATCTGGGGGAGTTTCTGGCACATGTACTTCCTACCACTCCAATGTGGGCAAAGAATCAGACACCCCCCTTTCCATTTTTCAGCTAACCACAATTTGTCATTATGCTGCACAAGGACAAACAGCAGTTAGTTTAAACTATAGTTTCTTGAAATACACCATCAAATCATATTTTCTGATGTTATCTTGCTCAGTAACATGCTTGTCATATGTAGGTATAATGAAACTATGTACTACCATTCTGGGAACAAGGCTCCTGTGATCCCTCTGCAGTCTCCTTCTGTCAAGCAACAGCAATGAACCTATATGCCTTCAGTACGCTTTTTGATTAAAAAGAGTTTAGCATTCTATATGACTCCTAAACTGCCCTTGTCGTTGTTGTGTGCCTTCAAGTCATTTCCGAATTACGGCAACCCTAGGCAAACCTATTACAAGGTTTTCTGGGGCTGAGAGTGTGTGTGACATATCCAAGTTCAAACAGTGGGTTTCCATGCTCAAGCCAGGAATCGAATCCTGGTCTCCAGGATCATAGCCCAACGCTCAAACCACTACACCACATTGGCTCCCAAACTGTCCTCAATCTCAGCTACAGTCCTCCCTCCATGTTAACAAGTTTGACCTTTGCAAATTTGCTTATTCATGATCATGCGCTTGCCTCCCCTGCCATTTTCCTCCTCCCATCCCTTGCGTTCCTCACCCCAAGCTTGCTAAGCTTGTGTTTAGAACGAACTTTTTTTCCTTTTGGGTGAGCAAAGCCCCCTCCCACTGCTGAAGGTGTGGCCTCTCTGCCATGTGGTTGCACATTCTGCTGTGTATTGGCTGCTGATTTCTCAAAATGGCTGCTGGAAGTAATTGGAACTCCAAAAATCCCCTCTTCTTTCTCCAAGGGGAAAGTACCGGTTAAGCCTTGTAGGTTGTTCTTCTCCTCCAATGCCAGGGCCAGAGGCAAAGGAATGGCGGGAGGGAGCTTCAGAGGGGAATTGCAAGAAGGGGGAGTTATTTGCAGTTTTTCCACTTTTGCAAGGGTTCTGTGCCCCAAACCCTTGCAAATGTGGAGGGGCTACTTTATAACAAGATTTAAACAACCTACTCTCATAAATCATGGTTTAAAGTTGGCTTCAGTGAAAATTAAGCACAGTTTTTCCAGGCTCAGAAATAATATTGAACAATTATACAGAGAACCAAAAGCTTCTAGTCTGTTCCTCTTGCTCAAAGATGGGGCAGAGAAGAGGACAAAAGAAATTATGTAAGCCCAAGGCTCATTTGTGCTAATTTCCATAACGATAAACCATAGTTTACATTCAAATACAGCCAGTCTGTCCTTGTGACAATAATGAGAAACTATGGTCAACTAAAAACTAAAAAACTGAAGAGGGTTAATATTCTTATTGCGATGGTAGAGGAAGAGAGGAGAGGACACAAACATAAGATTTCCCCAGACTCCTCTAGTGTTAAGCAATGCCTTAACAAGTCTAAATCAGATCCTATAGTAAATGGAGAGAAAACTGAGAGAAAACAAGATTTTAAAAAATACAAAATGAAAACTGCATGAACCTAATTCCACAGAATTTAACTTAAATAAATGCATATATGAATCTGAACTAAAGGATTTGTATATATTTTTAGAACAAATACCACTCAAAATCTAGTTAGGGTAACTGTGTGGGGTATAAGCAAAGTTTTAATCAGAGGGATTTTTATAAACTGTACATTAAAAAAGGCAAAAAATACAAGAACTCAATCCATTTGAATTGAAGGTCAGCAAAACAAATGCATTATTTGTAATCACCTTTTCAGAAATGAAGCATTTTGATGTAAAAAAACCCCTTGATATTAAAAAGTTGTTTTAAGTTGTCTCCAACAGTTATAGGAAAATAGAAGTGAAAACAGCAAACTTATCTTTGTCTACTGCTGCTGCAAACCCTTTCTTCAAAAAAAATATGTCAGACGGACAAAATAATTGATGGAATGAAGTTTGACTCATTTACCCACAGCAAATGTATCAGTTTTGCTACTTCAATTACAGATCCCTAAGACATTAAGATGAGGTGCAAGATAAAATGAATTAAAAACAAGACACCCTTACAATCATGTTTAAAAAGTAATTTTAACAGTGTGGCAGATAGATAATAGCAGTAAACCAAACAGCAAAATAAAAGGAGTCTGGAGAGTCATTTCTGAACAATCTGGGCTACACCACTAACATCTATTTTTCTCTCATCTCAATTGAAGTTCGGTTCACGCAAGACATCTCATAATGGATAGAGAAATAAAATCCCAGAACAACTTTCTGTAAGATTCCCACCAGGTTGGGCCAGAACTCCCACTACCGAGCAGTCCCACTGACATGCAAGTTCTAATAGATGTTTAGCAAACTAAAATGTTGTTGTGTGCCTTCAAGTTGTTTCCAATCTACGGTGATCGAACATATAATGGGGCTTTCTGGGGCTGAAAATGCATGCCATGCCATGTTGGCTCTTTCCTAGAAAATATACACAAGCCAAAAGAACCCATAGCCAAATGGTCACCACCTACTTTGTCTCAAAATAATAACATCAAAGCCTGCTCTGTAATTATCCCCATCTGGAGAAGGGCTAGAGAGGATTCTTTTTCTGTTCTGTTAAAAGTGGCCTAAACCACCACCTCCTTAAGAAAATAAGGAATGCTCCCCCTCAAATGAAACAAAACCAATTAGCTTTCCTTGGCTAACTTTGAAAAGGAATCCAAAGAATAGGTAATATGCTAAATAGCTGACAGGAATATATCTTGAGGCCATGGGCAACTGTAATTCATCTAAAACAACAGGATAAGATCACTTCTTAAACAGAAATTTATTCAAAGGAAGCAATTTTATCATCATGCTTACCTTTACAAGCATGATGTTCCAGGCAGAACCACTCTATTCTCTCTTACTAAGGCTTAGATCTAACAAAGCTCAATCACCAGAAAACTTCACTGGGTGGCACCGTGCAAGTGCAACAGCACTGGTGAAATAAAACACTTTGCCACCACTATATCCTTAGAGAAGATTATCATACAGATTCTAGTCTCTACTTGATCAATTCAAGCCTACTGCTTCTCATACTGGAGAATTGCATGGAATCTAGTTAGAAAATGAGGGCACCTAGGAAACAACATACTTTAGTGAAAAAAGCCAATGCAGTGTAGTGGTTGGGCTATAACTCTGGAGAGTATGATTCAAATCTCCATGATTCAGCCACAAAAACCCATGGGTGACCTTGTCAAATCACACTCTCTCAGCCTTAGAAGAAGCCAGTGACAACCCTACTCTGAAGAAATCTTGCCAAGAAAACCCTATGATAAGATTGCCATATATACAAGATACATAACGGGCCTGATGCAGAGTACTAACTCATTTCATCTAGTTCATGCTGAAAATGCCTGCCCTGAATATACACGCGTTCTCAAAGGGATGCCTCCCAAAGAGCAGATCTGGACTGCTGTGACGCTTCAATAGTTTCCTTCTCAGGTGAACCATCACCCACCAAGAACTGGCCAATGTATACTTTCAATGACTTAGCAGCCTTCTGCCTGAAGATGGAAAACACTGAAAGACCAGTAAACTGTCTGGTTAGGTGTTGCTACTGGAAGGTGCTTGACACCCCAAAAGAGAGAAATAGCAGAGAAAAGAGAGATGGTCTAGCAAAGAAAGAAGAATGGCATTAGTGAGCAGGCTGAAGGCTGCAGCTGCCATTGCCACCCAGTGAGGCCCTGGCCCTGAAACAGGCTCACTGTTGTCATGGCAGCCATTAAGCTCTAAGATGCAACACTAGAGGGGCCTTGGCATGAATACTGAAATGACCAAGAAATACGAACTAGAGGGCCCCATCACCAAATCTGACTACCTGCTCTATGGGGAGATGACTAGCCTGTAAGATGGGTCACATTAGCAAATTCCCAACCCTTCTTATGAATGCAGCACTAGGTACCTACACCAAAGCAGAGGACTAACAGGTAAACTTGACAAATAGGGAAACTGGTGAGAGAGACTTATATTACCATCAACTTTCCTCACCTTGTCCTTCTTTCTCTGGTACTGCCCTCACCCAGCCACTGCAGCTCTCACCCAAGATCAAATCTTGTATGACAATGATTTTCTTAGAAACTGATATACCATTACCAGTTCCTCTGAAGATGCCAGCCACAGATGCAGGTGAAACGTCAGGAGAAAATACTAACAGAACACGGCCTCAAAGCCCAGAAAACCCACAACAACCTATGATATACCATAAATTTGGATGGGAAGTCAGTCAAATTAGAATTACCCAGAAATCCAAAGGTTGGGGAACATTTAGAACACTGGATTTTGCTAGAATCCACAGAGTTGCTGCATTATCTTAGAAGCGGAGGAAAAAATCTGATAAAGTCTGTCATAGTGGCAGCAGCTTCTAAAAGCATTATGACCATATGATATGACCATATGATACTTTATAAACAAAGTTCACTAAAATTAAAGTAATGTCACTTACCTGTAAATAAAAAATCAATTTCATCAAATAAATAATCAAACTGTCTTGCTGTTCACTTGTAAGTACTGAACATTACAAAAATCAGGCAAACTTACAGATGCCTGTACAAATGACTCCCAAAAAAGGTGAATCATACAATTCAATGTGTCCCAGGAGAAAATAATAAGACAAGGGAGAGGGAGCTCTTCTCAACGCAACATATTGTCAGAGTCTTTTTGCACCATTTCCTTACATTAATCTTTCTTTGGGATTTACTAGTGTAACAGAAACAAATAGGTTAAATCTGTATATACCCTGGCCTGATCCCACACTGTAATAAAACTACATGTAAGCTACACATTACTTTCCTTTCAAAGACATATAGAGACAGGATAAGAGAATATAGTGCCTAGCTGCCTATATAAATTCATCTTGTTTAAATACAATAGTCCATCTTTCTGACATTTCATTCTGCTTGTAAACAGATGACAGTGTCTCACAAATCTGCTTCTTGAAATCAAAACTGCTGGAGGAACTCATGTAACTTTTACTTTGCTTGAATTTAAGAGCCAATGGTCCCAAAATTTCAGTTCTCATATGCAAGTAGATTTCCAAATGGCAGACCTTTAGTGCACTTGTAAACAGCTTGCCAAGTTTCTAGTTATGAGCTTGGATAGAAAATGTGCCTCAAGGGTATTTAAGGAGAAAGTGTTTGATCTGATTTTATAGAAGGTGTCAAACTAAGAAAACTTTTTCTTCCAATAAAAGGTTTTAGAACCAGAAAACTGTTTAGACTCAGCATTATAGTGGCATATATTTATCTAGCAAACAGAGAAAATACTGGGTGTATGTAATGGTTCAAAGACCATATACTGTAATGTTTTGTTCTGTTTCGGAAAACTAAAGTTCTAGTCTCATGAATATTTGTGAGGTTTTGATTAAGTTACTATCTCATATTTACCATCCAAGCAGTAACAAAAAGTAACAGAAGCATTCTTCAAATGGTATCATTTTATTCTATATACATAGGTATCTACAAGCACATTTGACTCCTTTCAATCTTTCTACAATTTAAAAGCTGCTAAAAGTTTCCTAAGTGAGTAATAATGCTCCAGTTCTGTTGCTCTGTCTCATGGATTTTATTATATTGTATTTATTTAAACCTGCTTTTCTCAAAGCTGGGATTCAAAGAGGCTTACAAGATAAAAAGAGGTGCAGTCAAAACATATATAATTCAGAACATATAGAAAGTTCATTTTAAAATGCCATTAATCTATACAATTTAAAAACAACAGAAACGTGTTCATTAAAAGGCAAATAACAAATAGCACAGCATATCAATAAAAGCCCTTCCACTGCATGGAACAGAAACTCCAGAGCCTGGGAACAGCCACCAAGAATCAGATTATTTACTGTCTTCTGTGTGTGTACACGTCTTCAAGTTGCCAGTCAACTTACAGCAACTCTATGGATATCATAGGGTTTTTTCAGGCGTGCAGTATTCAGAAGTAGTTTTGCCAGCTTCCTCTTCGGAAATATAGCCTATAGCATCTGGTATGTGCTGGCAGTACCCCATACAAGTACTAACCAGGCCTGAGTTTGCTCAGATTCGAAGATCAGATAGGATCAGACACCCTTACGGTATCTAGGCACTTATTTACAGTTGTATAAAATGACTATTAACTATAGTTATAATTAATATACACTATAGTTAACAACAGTTAATGGTAGTTTTCAACAATTTTTGTCTCAAGAGTTCTCATGACCTTGCTCCCTTACATATCCAGCTTTTACTTCCATTTACTCAGTGTTCCCTCACTTCACTTTCCTAAATTGATTTCCCAACATCCTTCCTCCAATAATCACTTATAAGGCTATCACTACAAGGTGAGTCAGTGAAGGCTTAGTGCTCCATCAAAGGTGTGGGTCTGGTGGCTACAGGAACACATCATTAGTAGCCAAAAGGATCTTTGTAACACCTTTGAGACTGAGGGAAAGAAGTTTGTAGAATAACCTTTTATGGACTGGGTCTACTTCATCTGACACAAATGCGCCAGTCTCAAAGGTGCTACACAATCCCTTTGTGCACTGATCTCACTAATGTGGTTATGTTTTTCAACACACCATTAGTAGATCAGGGATTGCACACTGAGGAACATCTATGATATAACATGAGCAAGTTCTCTGCAGAACTTGAAAATATTATGTTACAAGTAGTGATACTTGTAATATGTTAGTGGATAGTGGTGGTAAAGAGGGCATAAAAATGACCTATTTGCATTTAACTAACAACATGTAATATCATTACCCTCACATGTAATGGGTGATATTCACTTATTACTTTCATCTTGTTACTACTGTAGGGCTTGAGATTTTTCCCAAATTATGTGCCATTGTTGGATATTTTCCCCCTGAAAAAAATAAATGAAAAAGTAATGAGCCATGGAATTGAAATAGGAGTGGTGGCTTACATAAGAAACTACTTTTTTAAAAGTAAGCTTCCAAGTATCTTAAAAGTAAACTTCCAAGTCCTTTTGAAGAGCTAAATCAGGCCTGCACAACATATGGCCCATGGGCTGCTTGTGACCCACCAAATGATTTCGTGCAGCCCGCAAGCAGGAAGAGTGGTCCACCTCTGGTGGCACATTTTGGGGCGCCAACAGGCAGTGGGGTTGTTGGGGGGGTGCAGTGGATGCAGTCCACCCCCAGCAGCAGTTTTTGGGGGGCACCACCAGGCCATGATGCATTGAGATACATTGACTGTTCTGGCAAGTTGTTCTGATTTCATTTGCCTGGACATATGTTTCAATCTCGGTTCAGTCCAGAAACAACGGGGCGGTGCATGACCTCGGGAAACTCTGCTTCCCAACTTGTGTCTCTTTTGCCGATTTGTCTGCTCGTTCTTTTGGATTTTTTGATTGGACCTCATGGTCTGCCTTTTCCCCCCCATAAAACATTTGCAACACCACACATCCACACCTGGTGGGAAAAGGGTTGAGAGGAGAAGAAAGAAACGCTGTGGAAAAAGATTTCTTACACAAAAAGTAACAAAACGGCTCTGGAGGCACATGCTCCCTCAAAACTTTGCATCCAGTGCAACTTTGCCTCCCTCACTTCTTCTCTACCCCACCCCGCCTCCTCCGCTTTCCTTTGCTTTCGTCCCACTCCTCCCCTTGGCTCGCCAGGTGACAGGGCTGCCAAGAGCTCTGAGTTTCTTCCTCCTGCAAATTCTGTAGCAGGGGAAGGGAAATGTTGCTATGGGCACTGTTCAGGGCTAGGTATGAAGTAGGTAGTGGTGAGCAAAAGCAGCCAAGATAAAAGATTTTAGTTGGAGATGGACGAGGATGAATGGCAAGAATGCCCGTTGAGGGCAACGCAAGTTCTCTGAATGCCTGCAGGGAACAATGGAAGGCACGAATGTTAGTTCACACATCTGGGCTCAGTTTATAATTTAAGGTAGCTGCAAATAAAACAAAGAATCAGGGGAGAGAGGGAGGCTAGGTACAGAGAATGGTGTAGGTCACAGGACTAAAAAAGAAGAAGAAGAAGGAAATGGGCTCTGTCCTTTATTTTACTGTTTTAAATCCTGTTTCATTTTTTTATTGTCTGGAAGATAATTGTATTTTCAAAAATAAATCTGGGCCTTTCTGCCCTACACTGTTATAGTACTATTGTTTCCTTTCCACCTCCTATGGAATCCTGGGGCTTTCAGTTTACGAAGGGTCTTTAGAATTCTCTGCCAGAGAGCTCTTGGCCTTAGTAAGAGAAGTGATGGAGTTGATGGGATACCCCCCCTCAAAATACTTAAATTTATATTTATTGATTAGGGTGGTAAGAGAGAAGAACACTCTGCACATGCTCCAGGATCCTCTCCCTTTAAAATGTATCTGTAGCCCAAAGAAGTTTAGCCTATTTAATTTTGGCCCTTACCTATTGCCAAGTCGTGCAGGTCTGGGCTAAACTGTAAATCAAGGTAACTGGAACAAAGAAAGTTAGATTTACTTAGAGGTATGGCATTCTTCTGCTAGTTTTTTTTTTCTTTACTTTTTTTAAGCAAAAGCATATAAAGCGATGCAACCCTCTGATGTTCTATGATACTGAGGTCTTCCAAACAATGTAGTGGAGTCAACAGAATGTATGCCACTTAGCAAATTAAGTTTACAAAAGTTTATCTACATGTGCTGTGACTACAATCATATTCAGATCAAGGGATATCACACTATTTCTAATCCCTAAGAAATACTTCCTCCACTACTTCTTGGTCTATGCTCTTTAGTCCTTCTAATGTCCTGCATGGTCTGTACATTCCTCCTTTGTCACCACCAGTATACTTCAGCATCTACATACAGTATGTGTCCATGTGGTACCATATATCTCATCCCAACAAGTGGTCTCCAAGAAATATACCACTTTCCTTTTTCTTTAAATTTCTGAAACTGAAATACTCAGCCCAATTTAAAAATTGAAGCACATTTTTTGAAAAGATGTTTATTCAACTCAAACATTGGTTGGTGGCTGTTGTAGTTGTTGTTGTCTACCTTCATATCATTTCTGACTTATGATGACCATAAGGTGAACCTATCACAGAGTTTTGTGGGGGCCAAGAATCATGCAGTGGGCTTCCATGGCCAAATGGAGAATCAAACCCTGGTCTCCAGGATTGTGGTACAACACTCAAACTTCTACACCATGCTCTCTCCCTGTTGGCAGTAGCTGTTAAGAATTTCGCCCAATGCGCTGCTGTGAGAAGACCTTTAGAATTCAAGCCCAGGACTTTTTCTGAATTAAAGTTCTGTACTTTTTGCATACGTACATACACTGAGAATGCCTAGCCCATGACATTATGCCAAACAAGAATTCCTCTGTGTATGTGTTAAGTGCCTTTCTTTCTCCCTTGAAAAACAGAGTCCACAGGCCTCCAAAGCAAGGGGCTGGGCACCCTATCACCCTTCTGTTTAGAAATCAAGCACAGCTGGAATCAAAGGTTGCCAGAAGCCAAATTAACTAGCAAACAAAGAAATAGGCTCACTTCTCAACCTATTTATTCTCCCCCTTCTATACATACACAGACAGGATTCTCCTCATTACCACCGCTATCCCCCTTCCCAAAAACAGCCATTACAAAAAAGCTGTAGAAATATTTGCCCAAAGCTGAAGACTGTTTCTGAGTCTCACTGTATTGTGCATAGGAATACACACAGCAAACACGCACTGTGAGGAGCCCTGCGGGATGCCAGCTGCTTCAGGGAGGCTTTGTGAGTCTAGCTCTGCATGCACTGGCCAGACCATTGTAAAAAAGAAACAGAAAAACCATTACCAACCTTAACCCTCCCCCGCACCACACATACATACAATGTGTGTGCCTCTCTTTTGCTCCCCCTCCAAGCCACCACCCTCCTCTAGACAAATTGAGATGGGAGGGGAAGGCTGTTTTTAAAGGGAGTGAAAAGGTTTCCTCCATTAGATTTAAGGCAACAAGTCAGAGCTGCAAGGAGCCTTTTATCCACCAGGGAAGCCTCCCACTGCTCCCAGGCTAGGCTGAGCTGGAATCCTGGGGCCCAGCTTTCTGAAGCCTGCCATTGATTTGTCACTGGTGATAAGTGAGGCCAGAATGGTTCCCACAATCCCCTGCAGAGGGGAAGATTCTCCCACAATGCCCAAGGGAAGAAAAAAAATTTTTAAGAGAAAGAAAGAGAGAGAAAGAGAAAGGAATACTGAACATGGAGGTCAAAAAATCTGGAATGTTTCTTTTCTCTAACAAAGAAATAAGTGACCATTCTGCAGCTCAGGCAGGGAAGAGACAATGCTTCAAAAGGACAACATAGCAGCTAATGTGAATTCCTCCATGTCCCTCTCTGTAAGGAAGCAACACGCTGGATTTTTTTTCAATATCCTTGCACCCAGTGGGCTTCTGTGTGCCAGCTCTACACAATAATATTGCTGTACTAATTTGCAGCAGTTCTTATGCCAATATAGAGCCCTTTAAATTTTCCTTATTTATACACGGACAATCTTCATGCCACAAGCAGATGCTGCAGGGGACAGTTCTATTTAGAAGGGCTTTTTCACACAAATTAAACAAAAGGAATGTTTAAAACGAAAACCTGGAGATTAATTAGCAGAGAAAAAGAGAAAGCACATAAAAGAAAGGGGTATACAATCCCCGCACAAGAAAAAGAGGAAAAGAACAGCAGAAATATGAGAAAATCTAAATCTAAATACTGACACAAGACCAAAAAAAGAGACTTTAAAAGCAGGATGTTTAAGTTGACAGATGTAATATCACCACGAAGAAGTAATAGAATCGTGTTGATTTAAAATTAATGAATCAGAATCTTTGAATGGCTTGTATATTCATAATAAGTGATGGTTTGTCATTCTGAGCTCCTAAATTCAAAATTCTGGATACACATGCACCAGCACGCTGGTGACACTATGACACTGGGAGACAAGGTTTTGAATCCCTACCCGGCCACAGAAACCTACTGATTGACCTTGGGCAGAAGAAAGTCTCAGAGGAAAGCAAGGCTCACAATAACAACAATAATTATGTTATTGATATCAATCTGAACATCCTACTTAAAAATGCTTTCTTGGAAAAGGATACCAATTTTCAGCAGCCAACTTATCCGCAATAGTCTTCTGTCTCTTTACATCCAGAAAGACCACAAACAATGTCTCCCAAGCATTTTCTTTATAGCACTGAAGAGTCATCTTTCACTCTCAAAACCATGTGGCACAAGGGGGAAAAGGCTACAGTATCTGAAGACTCCTTCCACTATATTTATGGCCATGTGGAAGCTGATTCCCCATGTTATTGTATCCACATACCTGCAATATGGGTATAACTAGATCTTGGAAGTTAAGGAGCATCAGCTCTGCCTAGTACAAATATCAGGTCCTGTGGGCTGTATTTCAGAAGAAAGAATTGGTAAAACCACCTCTTGAGTATTCCTTGCCTAAGAAAACCCTATGAAATTCATGGGTTACCGTAAGTCAACAAGTGACCTGAAGGCACATAAACACACACTGCAACTACATGAGAAAGGCAGATAGTCTTGTGGGGTTTTTTTTCATCCAGGTGTCAAAACAGCAAAGGAGAGAAGGTGTGGAGTAATTGCTAAATTAGATCTTGTGACATCACAATGCGAAACAGAATAGATAACTACACAGAAATAATGCAAAAGACCCAAAAAACTATATACTGAGTATCTGTGCACAGGAAAAAAAAACTTGATTTCATGCAGCTCATAAAACCAGCAGGTTATGCAGCCCTATCAAAGCATAATACACATGCTAGCCTACATCTCCAAGTCACCATGGTGACTGACACAAAATGGCATATTTCAATTTCAATACAATAACCTATTTAAAAAAAAACAAATATATTGATAACAGATGGCAACTTAAAGTTAGGAGAACTAGTAAACTGGTCAACTACTGTGAAATCTAAAAGCTAGACCACAGCTAAATTCAGCATCATCTCTTTTCTGAGAATGCTACCTGGATGGACATTATGGAAATAGCCAGATCCTTTAATAATCCACAAATCTTTCTTCCAGTTGCATTCAACAGATAAAGCCTCAGCAACTGTGACTTGGCTCACTTTGAGCTATTTGCTCTGGATCCAACATTATCCAATGCACCTGCTCTCTGTCTGTGGTACACTGTGATTTATGTTTGGAAGTATAATCTTGCCTCAAGGCAGGGATTTAGTCCCTTTCAAATCAATGACTCTACAGAAAAAAAAATCTAAACAGAAAAATTAATTCATCTTTGACTGCATATATGAGTCTGTACTTTCTAGTAGGATAGCCATGGTATTGTTGCCAGCAGAAACAAACAGTCTACTGGCTATCAAATTTATTATGGCATAAGCTTCCAGTGTGCAGAACCTGCTTACTCACATGCATGAAGTGTTATTCTCAACTGACATAAATTAAATAATTCAATATATACATGGTATAGCATGTGTATCACTGGGCTGTTCACATGTTATCATGAACATGCATTCATATACAAAGGGTTATGAGCAGAGATCTAAAATTTTTGGAAATTCAGAAGGCATGAAAAAACTCTTCCACATCTTTTTTTTTTAAAAATGGAAGTTTTTGGTAAATTTTAGAAATGCACTGTCAGCTTCCTTTCAAGGTTGAAAACCATTTGTCAATTTATGAACATATATTCACCATCCATAACTTGGTTTTACATAAAAATATTATGTTTGATATACAATTTATTCAGGAAATAATTACAACTTGATTTTCTTTAAAAATATTATTGTTACAAATGGATCTACAAGATTCTGAACTGTAAGGATCATTGAAACCATAAGGAATCTCTTTGCTTTTATCAATTAATGAGGAGCAGGCAAAAAACTCCAAGCACGCTTAAACACAGAAACATCAGAATTAATAAAACAAAACAAAACAAAACAAAAAAGATTTTTCCCTCTAGTCTTCCATGGTGCCAGGCACATATAAAGCACTCATTCTCATAAAAAGACCTGAGAAAAAGGAAACTGATACGAGTAACAATAATGTGAGATACTGTACATACTCTTACATAAACATTCAACTCAAACAGATTCAATTCAAAAGAGAGAAGTGTAAGGTCCTACACTTAGGTAGAAAAAATGGAATACAGAAATATAGGATAGGGGACACGTGGCTGGATAGCAGTACATGTGAAAGGGATCTACGTGTCTTCATAGACCACAAGCTGAACATGAGTCAGCAGTGTGATGCGGCAGCCAAGAAAGCCAATGCAATTCTCAGCTGCATCAATAGGAGTATGGTGTCTAGATCGAGGGAGGTACTGGTACCACTCTACTCTGCTTTGGTTAGACCTCATCTTGAATACTGTGTCCAGTTCTGGGCACCCCAATTCAAGAAGGATATTGACAAGCTGGAGCAAGTCCAGAGGAGGGCGACCAAAATGGTGAGAGGCCTGGAAGCCATGCCCTATGAGGATGGACTTAGAGAGCTGGGTATGTTTAGTCTGCAGAAGAGAAGGTTAAGAGGGGACATGATAGCCATGTTTAAATATTTGAAGGGATGCCATGTAGAGGAAGGAGAGGGCTTGTTTTCTGCTGCTCCAGAGACCAGGACAAGGAGCAACGGATTCAAGCTGCAGGAAAGGAGATTCCACCTGAACCTCAAGAAGAACTTCCTGACAGTCAGGGCTGTCCAGCAGTGGAATCTGCTGCCTCAGAGTGTAGTGGAGGCTCCCTCCTTGGAGGTTTTTAAGCAGAGGCTTGATGGCCATCTGTCGGGAGTGCTTTGAGGGTGTTCCTGCATGGCAGGGGGTTGGACTGGATGGTCTGTGTGGTCTCTTCCAACTCTACATTTCTATGAGTCTTTGATTCTATAAATGCTACATAGTTTTTAAGATATAATGGGAACTGGAAGGGAGAATAAACATATCAACACCTTTTTTAAATATTGTATTCATCATTGTAAAAGAAAATATTCCATAATCTTTTTTCCCAATTTTTTTGTGCAGAACAAACTTTGGAAAAGCAAAAAATGTGGATTTCTCGCCCTAATTTTTCCCCAAGGCTTTCACATCTGTAGTTGTCACCGTGCCTATACGTGTTCATATACATTTTGTCCAGTGCTTGGTATATTATTTTGAAAAAGTAATTACAGTTATAATACCACACACACTAGCAGATATTTGCAGTTTTTAAAATTACACTTACACTTTCCAGGTTCTCAGAACTAACTAAAACAACTGCCTTTAGGTACTTTTTTACAGAACAGTTGAATTCAGGAGGATGACACACAGCGCAAGCTAGAACTTGAACTATGTGATGTTCTTTCTGTTTTCTGCCATATAGTGAAGCCATAACCATAAGACTATAAAAGCAACCTCAAAGGTTATAGTTACATTGCAAAAGGAATGAAGTTATCAACTGACAAGCTACAACTCTGATGTCACTAAGTTATGCCTTTGTTACTAGAGAACGACTAGTAGCAAATAACTTACAAGTAATTACCTCCCATCTCCAATTTATACACAGGGACTAGAATCTTACATAATTTAGCGTGGGGGAACCCTTGAATGAGTGCATACAAAACTTCAAATTGACCAGCAGTTTAACTGTGAAATAACTTTGTGAAACAATATACTGTAGCTCCTTGTAGGTTGTTCAAGTCTGTCTAGATTTGTTTGGGAAAGTACAGGAATGCTCTAAACTGGAATTTTCTCCCCCTTGCCTCAGAGCTCCAATCTGTACCAACACTCAGTCATTCCAGTGCCAAATGAAAACATATTTTTTTAAAAAAATAAAACCTTCGGGGCCTAACTGATATTACACAAATCTACACATATGTATGGTTTTAAATTGTCTTAAATCATTCTAACTGGTTTTAAACTGTCTTGTTTTAACTTGTCAAATTGTTGAATATGCTTTTAGTCTGCTTAATTTCTGACTATTTCAGATTGTTTAATTTGTTTAAATTGATTTTACTGTACATGGCCTTGAAATTATATGATATCAGGCAAGATATAAATATTTTAAACAAATTAGGCAAATGACTACATTTGGCCCTCCACTTTTGCAATGGTTAGGAGCACAAAATGGGAAAATAGGCGATATCTTTCCCCCTTCCACCAAAGTGAGTAAAGAAATGCATGTGTGCATGCCTTCCCTCCTCCTACTCCGCCATCCCATCACCTTATCACCCGCCCGCAAGTGAGGGAATGCACATGAATGCCTTCCCCTCTCTTGTTCCCCCACCCACATGCGTAAGTGAGTGTACAGGTAAAGCAGAGGCAGCAGCAAATAAAATCTGCAAATAATCAGATTTGTGAAAGTCAAACTTGCCAATGTGAAGGGATGACTCTACTTACAACCCTGTGTTTAATGTGCAATATCTGCTTGCTTGCAGAAGACGGAATCAAGCTATTTTTTTCCCAGACTGCGCAGCCCTACCTAGGAAAAAACTTTGATTGTTAAATTCAGTCCAATATTAATCTTTATATTTAAGAACTGAAATTTATACTCTCCATTATATTATTAAGGGAATAACTGCTATTCCTGATCTGTAGTTGTTTGCATAATCTCCAACTCTGATACTTTAGCAACAATAAAACTAAATTAGGATATGAGCAACCATAACAAATTAGCTCTCAAGAGATATACTTTCTGAGGCCAAGAAATACTTCTCTATCACCAGACTAGTGTCTCAAAATTTAAATTGTATTCAAGAGAATACTGGATTGCATAGATTCCAGCTCCAAATGGGCCATGTGTAACAAATGCAATTTTTCTACCGATAGGCAAAAGTGACAAAATCACCTACTAGGGCCCTTTTCACACTACACCATTATAACATAATGATTCCACTTTACACACTATGGTTCCATTCTATGGAATCCTGAGATTTGGAATTCAGGGAGAGGTACTTAAAATTCTCTGCCATAGGTGTCCAGTGCCGCCCTAAAATATATATTCCAGCATTCCATAGGATGTCGCCATGGCATTAAAGTGGAATAACAGTGCTATAATCAAAGAGTGTGAAAGGGCATTAGGTCATCAAAAAATCCATAATGATCACACCAAAGGGGAATACTCTAACAGGGACAAAGAATTAGGTACAAGAAGTAGGAGTTGTTTCCTATCCAAGTTTTTAAAAATAAGGTTTCTACATCTGTTTGTTTCTCAAATTTTACTGGGAGCTTGTAGAACAGAGAGGAGTGAAACGAGTTACACAGCACACCACAAAGACATTCCTATAGAATATGATAGTTATTGGAGACAGACATTGTAAATCATTGCCAGTTCTATACGTTGCCATGTAAAACAGCTAAAAGAACTAACATTTTAAAGGTTTATAGAACATTAATTTCAGGGGGGAAAACAGGGGGAAAGTGAATTAATAAACAAAGAGTTTGTATCAGTATCTTATCCTGTGGATAAGGAAGGAAAAAAACCCTCAATTGTTTGAAAAAATAGACTGAGGGAAAGGATGAAGGGAAACAAAGGACGAAGCCTATAATCAGCCATAACTCAAGAGCCAGAGACAATTGGATCTAAACAATATGTTGATCAAATTTTGTTTGTTTTTAGGTCCCTGCAATTTTGATTATTTGTTTTACATTTTAATATTTCCAATCTGTTTAGGAAGCCTTATTTAAGACAAGGACTTTATATCATTCCACTTGTTATTAATCAAACATAAATCTTGAAATTAAAATTTGCAGATTAAAGAAAACTCTTGAAAAGGGCAGTTAATTGATAGCTAAAATAATACATATTTTTATGCATCCCAAACCTAGTGATGCAGCTTAATAATGACAGCTGAATGGTTCACTTGACAATTATTATAATTCAAGGGTGTGTTAATATGTCCTTGCAGGCATGTTAACACAAATCAAGTATTTAGATAGCCAGATGGGTACAATCCCAACCCATCCATCATTGGCATCTCTCTTTCTTCTGTTAAAATGAACTGACTGCTGCTCAAAATGGAAGGATAAAGCACTGCCCCTTTAGTTGTCAACAGAAAACAATGCCTAAGGACTATTTTTAACTTGACACCCAATATTCAAGTTGAGGAGGTTCTAGACTTACAGAAATCTATAAGCAAAATTGTCATCCTGAAAGACAAAGCACTATATCCACAATTTCTGGCAAGACTAGTCAGTGCCAACAGGTCTGGTACCGTGATGGAGTCAAAGAGAAACAAGGCCATTTCCATGCTAGACTGTTATAGTGCTATTATTCCACTTTCAACATCCTATGGAATCTTTTGAGGCTCCTCCCTAAACTGCAAACTCTAGGATTCCACAGGATATTGAAAGTGGAATAATAGCGCTATAACAGTCCAATGCAGAAATGGCCTAAGAAGGAAATACTGTGTTGTTCAGGGGAATGGGAAGATCTGCAGAAGTACAGTAAACCTTACTACAGTAACATAGTAATTAACACCTGTGTATTAATATCCCATATGGTTTATAAGAATATTTTTTTTGGATGTCAGACATTGGAGTACTAGCATGTTGGGTAAAGACTGCTTTGCTTATTTAGTTTCTGTGCATACTTGAAACACAGTTCAATTTATTGTTTTCCAGTATGGTTTTGATTCACAGTGCTCATCAGCTGCGGCAAGTCTCTGCTTCTCTTCTGTTCTTGAAACTGATGTCCTTTTGAAGCATTAAGGTTTCTACATAGTATCCGTATGATCTGAGTATACATGATGAAGTAACTAGGAAGGCAATTGTGAAGGGAATGGGTACCGTTTTCACTCCACACTACCTCTGCATGCCCAGCGTGATCAGAAATCACATCAATTCATTTTCAACTTTCAGTAAATTTTCACCTAGTATACTTAAATATTTTGCTGGACTGAGCATTGTGGGGGGTCTCAGGGGTTTGTGGCAGCAAACCCATGGCATCTGGCAATTTTGAAGTGTTTGCTGCTCTCAAAAAATTCAAAGTTTTTTTTTTTTAATGGGGGGATGGGGACTTTGAGATTGCAAAATAGGAGCCTGAAGGTTGCTTGCAATCCTCTGGCTGTACTTTCTCCACCTTTCACTAGATAACACTAAGTAAAGTATGTTGTGAGGAAGCCTAACACTCCTCACACAACACTTCTTCCAGAAAAGTTGTGTATTTCCAATTTACAAAAATGACAGATTTTTGCTGCTAATTTACAACTGCACAAGAAACAGGCAGTAAATGTACTCATCCACTCAAACATTCATAGACATTCACAATATTTAGAAAAGGCAATGGCAAATAGGCTCACCTCAGTATACACATCACCCTTCTCAGCAGGGGACAGGATTAAGTACTGGAAGTGTAAACTGCAGGCTTGTAAAGAATAATACAAGGGCAAGACTCGAATTCCCTATGAGAAACTATGATTAAGACCTAAATCCAAATGCTAGTTACAACTATAGTAGGTCAATGAATCAATGGAATTAATGTAACTGCTGATTTACCACTTAGCAATTGTCAGAAATAGTCCACTTTAGTTACAAGTAGCAAGTGTATTCAGGTCTAATTTTTAGATTTAAAGACAATGTGCTTCTACTACATCCATTTCAGTATCATGACACAGGCAGGAACAAGAAAATCTGTCCTTTTTCAAATCAGTAGAATAAGTGTATCCATGGCCTATTAACACCAACCCAACAAGTTTTTAAGCAGAGGCTGGATGGCCATTTGCTGGGGTTGTTTTGAGTATTTGTTCCTGCGTGGCAGGGGGTTGGACTCAATGGCCATTGTGGTCTCTTCCAACTCTATAGTTTTATGATTATGATTCTAGGTACCTGGGGTCAGGAATCTGAACAAAACTACTGCCTAATGGTAGGCATACTATAAATAGTTCAAGGGCAGTAAAATGTTTGAGCTTTTGTTCTTTCTTCTCTATTTGTCAATATCAAAGACATTTTGGTGGCATTCTAATACCAATAAATTTACCGGTAGGCAATTTGTCTAGTACTATGACTAGTCCTCTCCAGTATCCATTTACAAAGACAGAATCAAAAGGAGAAAAACAACATACTAAAAGATAGGCAAGGGAAGAGGCTATACAATCTGGAAATAGTGATGTTTTCGTGCTTTTTGAAGTTTGACATCTTTCCTATTTATCTCCCTTATATCACTGTTACTCAAAGTGGTGGTTCATGGACCCATACCAGTTCATTAATTATTGACTGCTCACCCATGGGAAATTTAAGGAAATTAACAGTTGTAGTCAATAGGCACCAAAAGGGTGCAAATCCCTGACCCACTGGGGGGAAAAAAAACCTGCTAATCTGTCACATCAAATAGGTTAAGTACTGCCTTATATGACAAAAGTCCTCAAGACAGATATTTGCTTGCAACATATAAACACACACACACACTGAAAGAAGAGGAAACATTTAAAAATCTTTTCCTCTAGACAATCACTCTTTCTAACACTCAAAGCTGGCAAGGGCAAAGCATGTGATTAGAATACAGAAGTGAACCCAGGACATCCTCTTAGCTACCAAAAGGTAGAACCAAACTTTACTAAACATGTGGGGGATACTGGTTAAAGCACAAGGTACATCTTCCCAGCTTTCCACAGTCCGGTTCCTCATGCATGTTTAGTGGTACCAGAGGTAGAACTATGCTTTTCCAATTGCGCAAGGTGCAGGTACTTGAGCTGTTCTGAGGACTATATTTCTTTATGTCTGAAAGGGACTTTATCTTGTTAGTTAAGTCAAGATGTGTGTGTGTGAGGGTTGTTAACCTCCAACATCAGTTATTCCAATACATGCTTGCTTTTCATTTTTCTCTCCAGGTCTATAATCACATTGTGCATTATCAGTTCCCTTATTTTCCCAGTTAAACCTTTGGGTTTTTTCTTTCCTTACCTTCACGTCAAGAAGTTCACAAGAGAAAAAGTTTTATTCTTGAACTAAAGAGTCTGCTGAACAAATCTTGATCAAATGTACAAGATGCAACTGAAAAAGACCTATCAGCTCACATCCTGAGAAGTCACATTCTCTCGAGCATTTCCCTCCACCACACCAGAGAGCTAAAGCACAGTCAGTATTGTTTGTTTAAGAGACACTGTTCCCTGAGCAAATCGCTGGGCGAGCACCCAATCAATGCAGAGAAAGGGCACCAAGCACAAGAGTCCCAATAGTACAGCAAGGATAAGGGGGTGGGAAAAGTGTGCATAGCACCTTTTGTCTGCTAAGTAGTGAGTGCTTCTGAGTGCTCTTGTCCATTCAGACAGGCAGCTCAAAGGGGTGTGGGAGTCAGCCAGTACTCAATGAAGACCACTTCAAAATCTGAATAATCTCCCCAGTGACCCCCTCTAAACACTCCCCAGGAGTTCTAGACATTCAGTACTTGGCTTGGGATAAGCAGACACATTCAGTGCTGGGTTAGTCTGTCATTCTTCATACTTGCCAAAGGCCATGCGTTCCACCTATTTGAGGGCTTGTTTACATGATCAGTAATTGTGACATAACAAACCCACTGGCTTTAAACTCACTTTAATCTGTTTACATTATCGAATGGGTTAAAACCAAAGCTGAGAGAGAGATTGAAAATAAGGAAGCGAGCTAGTTTCATCTTGGAAAGAAGAGATTATACCAAAAAAATAAGAACAAACAAACAAAAAAGGCCCACATGTGGTAATTTCTATAGGTAAACAGATGAAGGTAGAGTCCGAAATCGATGTCATGCACACACAGTAAGCTAGTATTGGTCCAGAACAAAAGATATGAAATACTCTACATGTATAAGCAGGAGATATTCATTCAGGACTTTGAATCAATTTCTGAAAAAATGTAACAAATTATGCAAGTGCACCCTTGGAAATTTGGATTCCCAAACTGCATTTTCCTGTTTCCAAATGTTTTGTACTTTTAGTCTGGCATAAACCATTAAAATGGTTCAAGGTTCAACTATTAATAGCATAAAGCAAAATGTGGCACTCTCAAAAGGGGAAGCAACAGGTCCTCTCTACCCACTACAGAATTCTGAACAGGTCAAAGTTATACAAAAGAAACAAAACACATCAGAAGCAGCTACTCATCTGAAGTTCTATATAATCTGAAAAGAGGCTTTTAAAAAACACGCCCCGCCACCAGTTCCGGTCGCTTCGGAGCGGACTGAGTTGCGGAACTACGAAAAGAAGTCCGCCCCAATCCACTCCACGGTGCAGACGACCTCCGTTGGAGGTCGCTCTGCACCGTTCTAATACGCTGGTGTGGAAAAGGCCTACGAGTCTCCTTCTAGTAGAATACATTGACAGAATAAACAAGGAAGCAGTAAAACACAGAATATGTCAGTCATATATACACCGTGTGTCCATCATTTTGCAGCAGAACTCAGGATGGAAGATGTAACAGATATTCCTAATCTTTGAGAGCCAGAGTAGTATAGTGGTTTGAATGTTGGACTATGCCCTTGGAGACCAGGGTCCAATTCTCTGCTCGGCCATGGGAACCCACCAGATGACTTTGAGAGCATCACACAATCTCAGCCCAAGAAAAACTGAAGACAGGTTCACCTTAAGGTTACCGTAAGTTGGAAACGACTTGAAGACACACAACGATTGCACTTTTCTCCAAGTTGCAAAAGAGAGGGTTCACTCATATATAGTTGGTTTAGCACACCAGAACAAGAGACAAAGATACGCATTTTTCAGTCTAATGATACCACACACTGTCCAGATTTCTTCTTCTTCCCTGGCTAGCTTATTATACTCTGTAGGGCAAATATTGGCTTCAAGGGGAGATTAAGCTTTTTTTTATCTTGTTTTCTTTCTCTTGCTATGGTCTTGATCTACCTATACTGTCTAAAGGTTGTTTTTAATTTTTAAAAACTGGGAGATTTTTCTGAACAGATTTCAGGTGTCATTTTTGTTTTGACACCTTGCATAGCTAATACCCAGATCAGAATGAACACACGCACATGCTTACTTACAGGTGCTGACAACTGTCAATGAACTACACGAATGAACAGCACAGCACAAGCAGCCTAGGGACAAGGCACATGTCAGGCACTCTATTCCTCTTGTATATATTCACATTCTACTAGCTATGATATTTTCACAGAACAGTTTCTGCTTATTCCCTTTTATAAGGTTCCCAAGAGCCAAAAGAAGAAACAAATTGCTTCCTTTCAACAAAAGTCAGAACTGATAGCAGTGTGCAGATGCATCTGTGACAGGATGCCTCACTGTATAGCCATCTCTGTCCTTCATTTTAAAGCACTTTTATCATCAAAATCTCTTAACATACGTAATAATCAGAGACAGCAGAGATGACTATGCAACTCCTTCAAACAGAAATAATCTCTAAGACTGAACCCACTCTGGTCAAACTCCCGCATCTGTCCTGCATAGTTTGTCCTTGATTAAACGTCCCTAGCTGCCTCTCACACATAAAACTTTGTTTGTTGTATGTGTTTCTCATTTTGAGAAATGGGTTTATCGGATGCTTTCCCCCCCTGTGCCACTGTTCTGTACTGCCCAACATAACAGGGGTGTATGCAAGCTAGTGAGGAGAGAAGAATACATAAACATTTTCTGTTCATGAAGACTACTAAATGCAGACAAGAACCAGATTTAAACAATTATAAGAAAGCAAGAGAACACATACAAAAGACTGCAGTTGAATGAGTTGATTCCCAAAAATGACCCAATGGTCTTTACTAATGGTAATATTTATTTAAAGTAATATTCCATCTAACATTATGACTAGCCACTATGGAATAATAAAATATTAGCCACTTCCTCAACATAATGCTAGCCAGGACAGCAACAGTAAGAAACCCTAATATAAAACAAGAATCAAAAAGAGATAAAACAGGCAGACTTAATATTTTATTTAGTATTAATGATGGTTGTATTAAAAGAACAAGAAAAAGAATGGAATAGTGATTTGAATCTGGAGACCAGGGTTTGAACCCTGGCTCAGCCATGGAAACCACTGGGTGACTTTGGGCAAGTCAGATACTCTCAGCCTCAGGGGAAGGTAAACGCAACCCCCACACACACAACATATCTTGCAAAAAAAAAAAAACCATGATAAGCTAGCCTTATGGTTGCAATAAGTCAGAAATGACTTGAAGTCACAAAACAAGACATATTTTAATTTTGTACCATTGATGGTGCAATTATTTTTCTGTTATATTTTTAGTTTTGATTCCTTTCCCTAGTACACGTAATTTCCAGCCCTCCTCCATTTCTCCAGCCACCCCCTTCCCCAGCTTCTTTAATGTTAACCTTCAGTCACCTTCTCTCCTGTAAGAAATTGGGTTGTTAATATTTTAAAGCCCTACATAGACTGTTCTGTCCCCTAGTTACCATGTAAATATTCATATAGATATGGTTTCCAGCATAAGAATGTTTCTAGATTTTTGCCCCTTTCTTAATTACATCTTTTTTTTTTTTACAAGCACCTACGCTCAATCTGAAGCACTACAATTCTTCTCTTCACCTTTACTTCTGCTCAGTTACTGCTTTGGTTCACCTAACCTTTCAATGTGTAATGAGCATACACCTTACATCTGATTCTAAACTAGATAGCTTCAATCTTCCTCCTCAATGTTTCTGTGCCCATAGTAGAGTTCCTGCCCACATCTCTGCTGGTTTTCCTTTTCTCTGCAAATGAGACACTTTGATGATTTTCTTCCACGCTTAAGTTTCCATCTTCTCTCCATGGCAAATTTCTATCTTTTAACTTTGTCTCTCTTCCTACTCCCAAACAAGCCACCTCTTTTGAATGCAATCCTTTCCTGAACTTTATGACAGAGCATACAAAGAGCAGAAAACATAATTCTCCCATACCAATATTATGCCCACTTTATATCCTATGTCAAAGTGAACATACACTGCATCCCTTGTAATGAGTATCTCATTTTTCGCACATGCCATTAAACCAAAACAAATATCTACTATAAAGATTTATCTATACTAAGTGGAACAAAGTTCCCATGACCTCGAATACAAACCAAGCAGACCTCCCCAAACAACTTGTCCAAGACCAATTTAACTTTAAAGAGTAGACTTAGGAAAGAGGCAAAGACTTAAAAGAAACTGAACCATTTGGCAGTCCAATGACAAAAATAGAGCTCCTGCCAAAGGCATTGCCCTTTCAAGTGGAGTGGGGGGTAGCAGAGTCATGAGAAGGCAAGTGGAAGATAGATGGATCTTTCAGCAATAAAGGTTCCGCTGCCTTTTTTTTTTCCTCCTCGCTCTAGCTTCTGCCTTGAAGAAGGCAACAGTGAGCTCAGAAAGGCACTTTTTTAGTCTTTTCGAGGAAAACAAACCAGAAATAAAGTCTTGGTGATAAATGATACAGCCCTTTTTACCAACACTTCTTTGTCAAATAAATTTTTCTCCCAGGGCTTTTCATGGCCAACTGTGGTTCTGCTCTGTTAACACCACACCCTCTGCAACAGAGGTAAAGTTTGAGACGACACAGGTCAAGGCTCAGTGCAAGTCAAGAGTCTGACTGTCCCTAAGCCTCTTCTGCATTCCACATTCCCCCAATTTCTTCTTCCAACCTGGAAATGCCCCCAAGTATGAAGAGATCCTCTTAAACATTTTCCAATAGACTTTACAGGGAATACATTACTGTGATGCATGCTTTGGACTGAAGAGAGGAATTTCTATGAACAAGAAAAGAATGGCGCTTGCTCTAAGACATGTCCACAGGCACCACAGAGATTTCCTCCTCTGTAAATCAAAACTGTAAAAATCCAAAAAAAAAAAATGTGTTACATAACTGGGAAATTATGCACTATTTAACTGCTGCTCTTGGTTATAGCCAATTTCAGGCTATTTAGAAAAACAGCACTCATGCCACATCACCAGTACAAATTTAACAGGTGAAAGCAAATCAACAACAGGGGTCATATGAGAGATGTAAGGAAGACATAGAGGAAAACTAGAATGTCAGTCCCTATGAGAACGTTAAGTCCAATTATGCCTAAACATTAACAAAATATTCAACAAAAACATTGATGCTATACAACTCCATAAACAGTGAGGTTAGCAATGAATTACAAAACAAAACAAAAAAACAAAACAAAAAGATCTCACCCCATTTCATAAGAAAGATCAAACCAGTGTACCAGTGATTAGTAAGTATGTTTTGAAGATAGCTTAATTGCTGATAATTTTTGGATTTATCAAAGTAAAATTCACCACAGGGCACTCGGTAAGTGCTGAATTACTCCGTAATGTTTATGACAACAGCGTCTTTATCAGTGCACTTGTTAAATTTCATGATTACTAACCAAGATATTCCGGTGATCAAGGCGTTATATATCCAAGATTACGCCACTGTTTGCTGTCACAAGCGATGCACACATAAGAACTGGGAGTTTCACAGATGATTATAAGGATATTAATCACCACTTCTGAACAGAGTCTTATCAGCTGTGTTAACTAGGGAAGAAAAACAAGTATTCCAATGATAGATAACAAACACTTCCATTTCCTATCTAATGCAGGATAAACATATAAAAGTGTTTTAAATTATTGTGCATTTTCTAAGAAGGAACATACACTTGTAGCCCTTTCCGCTTGTATTTGCACTCTGAAGCTGGGCAGGTATTCAAATCAATTGAATAGACTCATGAATAATATTATCCAACACTGGCTGTCTATAAACCAAAGATTTCACATATGTCATTAAAAGTACTTTCAAGTGTCTGTCATGTTATTCATGTAAACATATAAAAGACAAGGTAGTGATAAAGCAATTCTGTCAGGGTTTTTAATTCATTAACTTCAGTGGCTGAACATAGCCTAACTGAAGGGCAGTTTCAGTTCTTCATCTCCCTGCCATTTTTCTGCTTTTCCCTATTTTAAATTCTCCTGCCAGTGCAGAAATATATCCTTGGGTGCCTTTAGAATAATTCTGTCTGACATCTGTTGTTGATTCTTTTTTTTACTGCCTCCTCTTTCAGCTTCAAATAAAAACTAATAGAACTGAGGAAGAGTCTAATTGGTTTTACTTTTTTTGGTTTCCCTTCCTTTCCAAAAAGAATAGGCAAACACATCAGTTCCAGTATGTACAGTAATACTTTAATATACATG
Source organism: Ctenosaura bakeri (assembly GCA_948474755.1). Taxonomy (NCBI): domain Eukaryota; kingdom Metazoa; phylum Chordata; class Lepidosauria; order Squamata; family Iguanidae; genus Ctenosaura; species Ctenosaura bakeri. The sequence continues at coordinate 73,945 of CAOLHI010003127.1, forward strand.
GAAACCTAATGAAAGATCAAGAAATAAACAAGGCTCTCTCTTTATCAAGCCAGATAGAACAGAGAGTGGGAATGGTAAAATAAACTGTGGGTGAGCATATAGGAAGGCAATGCAGAAAGAGAAGAGTAATTTGTCATCTGTATTGTGATTGGACCTTATCTGAGCTAAGAGGGAAACAGGACAGCATTTAGTGTAGGCATGTTTAGAGAATTTTTCCCCACACTGATAGAAGATGGTATGGTGATTTTAAGCAGGACAAGCTTAACTTATGAATGGAGCATATTAACTTAAGTGGGACAAGATGCACGGGTGATTATTAAAGCTACTGAAAAAAATCAATGTATGATTTCAATCCAGAAAGGACTTTTTGTAAGATTTGCCACACTTTCACAAAATAAAAATACCCACTATCTTTAGCTGTAACTGTAAGGTAATGACCATGTACACAAACTACTTCGCAAAGCACCTGTGAATTCCAACTCAGGTGACAAAACTTTGCTGACCTAGAACTGTTCACACATTGGCAACACCAATAACTAAAACAGATAAAGTGATAAATAAAGGAACACTGTTTCACTATTATCTTTTCCTTACTTGCTCTATTCATGTTCACAGTTAATTCACATTCAGAGTAGATTTGAATGGATTTAAGTGGATTGTACACTGTGTTGAATTACCCTTTTGCATGTCTTGCAATATCCTCTAATATGCATTAAACCATTCAAGAAAAATTATGTTAGACAAGAAAATAAACATGCTATTTAATTCATTTCAGCCTGAAGGCTCCATGTATGACATAGACCATCTTACCACTACACACGGGAACTACTGTGTAAGAGCACTTAAAAATGTATGTATTTACTCATCTACATCCAAACAAGTAAAACCCACCCCTTTGCCTTTATTCACTGTATTAAAAATGTACATACTAGTAACTTCTGGACTTGCAACTTAGGCCATTTCCTTACTATACTGTCACAGTGCTATTATTCCACTTTCAACATCCTGGGCAATCCTGGAGTTTGCAGTCAAAGGAGGGTCATTTAGAATTCTCAGCCAGAGAGCTCCTTGGCCTTGGTAAATTAGAAACCCCAGAATTCCACAGGCTGTTGAAAGTGTAACAATAATAATAATAATAATAATAATAATAATAATAATAATAGCAGCACTATGACAGTGTAGTGCAGAAATTGCTTTAGTATTAGCAGTATAGTGGGGAATACCCCTTATTTTTGCTTTCTGTATCAGCAAACTCTGTTCCATGGAGAAGGAGAAGAAGGTTTTAATTAATATCCCTAACATTCAATCTTTGGACAGTTCACAGAACAAAATCCCACAGAAGACTGATGCCTAACATAACAGCCGTGTCAGTGAATCAATGATCCTGCAAACCCAATGGTAAAAGCCAAACCATTAGGCACATTAACTTCATGGATGACAGCTGCGATTAGTGCTCTTTGTCAGGATCTGTGTGAAATGCAGACAGCCACTAAATACAGTATGCCAATTAATGCAGTGTGAGCATGCTGCATGACAAGAGAAGCCCAACTCAAAAGTAAAGCCAGCATATTTAAAGAGACACTCTGGTATCTTTCATGAAAGATTTTCTTTACTAATATTAAAGCATCACCCACAGAAATGAGAACAGAGGGGGAAATTTTTTTTTAAAAAAAGCTTTGCTTCTTGAACCTTTTCACTTCTTGCATTTGACTTTCAAGAGCACGTTCATTATTTTCTGTAAAATCACTATGTTCCAATACATCATTTCTCTGAAGCAGCAGCAAAAACTCGTTGTTACATCTATAGCAGCATCAATTAGTAGCAAGGTGTGACCACAAATTTAATAGTGACAAAGAGGACAATTTCCAAAATATAGTCATTTTCATTTGTCACATATACATCAGCAGTGGTGAAACTGTCTAGATCACTTTGCAAGCAGCTTTTGGGCTAGTTAATTTCTTTAGGAGCAAAAGCTCTTAAATCCTTGATGAGCAAAAGTGGAAAAGCAACCACCAACAGTACCAGCCATGCTTCTGAGGCTTATTCTGTCTCCTCCATCATTGGTTTGGGCTTGAAACACTGCAAGACTTTCAGAAGAAGTCCAGCTAGACAGAAATGACAATGAATGTTTATATACAGTTAATGGCAGTTTACACTGCCAAATGACAGAAAAGTCATCACTTTTGCATAGCTATTCAGCGAGTTTTCCCTATTTGTGTAAACCTTTTTCACAGCAGGAAGAAAAGAGAATAAATGGAGCTTTAAAAAAGCAGACACCATGAAGAGACAAATGGCGATATCAACAGATACATGTTTAAGTAGGATCGTATTTTAACCCATTTGAGAAGCATCAAGGGATTTCAGATTTCCATTATTTCCACTGCATCTGTACTACTGTATAATCTGCATTATTTACTTTTTGATCATTTGTTCACCTAAGGTTTTCAAAATATTTTCACAGAAGTATAGTAAGAAATACAGAAGCATCTCCATTCGGCAATATCTCATTTCTACATCAATTAAAGGAGTATTTTCCACAGTTCAATACTCATACAGCAAAATTCAGTTAGAACTCATTCCCGAGGAGATAGGAAAAATCAGAAAGAAAAATGATAAGCAAACCTACAACAAGTTTAAGGCTTAAATTTAACACCATGGTAATGTGTGACTGTTAGCACAATGGGACTTTCTTCCTCTTCTCCCTCCTCTCTGTAATGCATCTCACCAAGAAACCATTTCAGTTTATCCCAGCTAATTTTAAGGGTACACGGGGATAGGAATCCACCCCCACTCACGCCATTCCACTGATAGAACAGCAAAGCAACCTTACTGAATGCTGGCCTAAATAAAGATCCCAAGCCAATTCTTCTTATCAAAATGTGTCTGAATTTCAATAAATGAACAAATAATTATTTGGGTGGGGGCTTTACAATCTTCTCTCACAATTACCAATAAATGAGTCCTAGAACAAGTCAAGCCTCAACTTTCACTAGAAACCAAATGGACGAAAATGAGACATAACTCACTGGGAAAGGCTATGATGTTTGGTAAAGTGGAAGGCAACAGGGAAAGAGACAAATCACACTACAACTGATTGACTCAATAAAGGAAGCCATGGCTCCAAGTTTGCAAGACATGAATAGGGCGGTTCATAACAGGATCTCTTGCAATTGTCCAGTTCATAGCATTGCTACAAGTCAAAGCCCATTTTGACAACACATCACAACAGCAAAAGGAACACAAGAAAACCAAATTGTGAGAAATGTCTACAATTTTCATGGTTGTTCCTGTTGTGTGCCTTCAAGTTGTTTCGAACTTACATCAATCCTGACATGGGGCTTTCTTGGCAATGTTTGTTTGGACAAGGTTCCCCTTTACCTTCCTGTGAGACTGAGAAAGCGTGCCAGCCTCTGAGGCTAAGGCCATGTGACTAGTCCAAGGTCACCCAGAGGGTTTCCATAGTTGAACGGGGATTCAAATGCTGGTCTCTAGAGTCATAGTCCTACACTCAAACCACTACACTATGCTATGTCTCCAACTTTCATGGAACCTCTTGCAATTTCAGGTGGCAGGAATTCCCATAAACACAATTTTTCAAGCATGTTGCAAATGCACCTTGAAAGCTCCTTAGTTTGTACATTTCATTTTTTGGCAAACTGCAATCTGTTTCTTAAATCTGTTTCTCCTCCCCATCCCTCTGATTTTTATTTTCTCCCTGGCATGTTACCATTTTGTTTAAACTATCAGATATACTATACATACACTTTACGACCTTTATTCTAAGATAATTGGGGAAATGTCAATTTATACGGCCATAAACAGTTACTTCCATGCTAAGGAGCAAACACTACTGAGGCCAGACTGGAAAAATACACATCACCTCTATGGAATTATGCAGCCTTTTTTAGACTGAAATGTTGTAATGATCTATTGTTGTTATGTAGTTGTAATGATCTATTATTAACTATTAGAGCTAACTTGCTCAAACTAGTGATGCACACAATCTAGAATTTAAGTGATTTTACACAATATTTATTTACCTTAGATTCCCCTAGACATTGCAATGGTTAGTACGGAGAAGTATCTCTACCTTTAAAACTTAAAACAGAAAGAAAATAATTTTTTAAAAAAATCTTCCTTGAGATTATTAAGAATTTGTCTTTTTAATCTGCAACTATGAACTCAATTTGACCCAACAGCATACGTTTAAAATTTACAAAGTGCTTTAAAAGATTAGAAACATTCGCTTCTGCAAAGTGCTGCTTTATATGCTACTAATAAACTATGTTCTCCAGTCCGCAGATAAAGAGATTTTTCCATTACTTGTATCAATACATGATAAGTTGTAAATTATAAACACATTTCAAGAGATTCATCCCAGGCCATCAAATCTGTGTGGCTGTAGTAGATCAGACAATCCCACTATCTAAAGTAGCATAAGCAGTAATGATTCTGGAAGTCACAAATAAGAAATCAGACTCAAAGAGCTACAAGTGCCTTCCTAGGTCAAACAGTCAGCAGCAAAGACAAAGAACAGCATCTAAGTGTAACTGCCTGGTATTCCAAATACTCCTCTTTGATCAATGAAATAAAAACGAGTCAATTAACACGAAGTTTCACTCATGCAAAAAGCTGCTGTGGTATAACTGCAGCCTTGAAAAGCAGCAGAGAAATGCACAAAAATCACCCCCATAAAGACAATCTCGTACCGTATGTTAGCAAAAACGATCTGATGTTCTGCACTTCAGAACCAACACTGGATTTTACTCCATTAAGTTCCTTTTCTTTGGTTTGCTCAATACGTGCTGAAGAGGATCACTGTTCCTGTCTATCAGGGCAAAAGGGAAGAACAACCCATTTCAGGATATTCTTTAACTGCTGGGAAATTTGCAAACAATTTTGAGTACATTTATTGTCATCACTTGCCTTGGGAGCTTCTTCAATCCAGTATTTAACCTTGGGCTACATCAAGTAATAATCAAGACAGCATCCAACCCGACAGAGATCATGTGCTGGTCAGAACAACCACAGGTTCAGTTTAATGAAAAGAAGCTTAGGTAATGTAGCTCGGAAAAATGTATGTCTAACACCTTCGAGGCTGTTCTGGAGAGACAGCCAGGGCGGCACAACGGTTTGGGTGCAGGATTAGGACTCTGGAGACCAGAGCTCAAATTTCCATTTGACCATGAAAACCTATTGGGTACATCACACTCTCTCAGCCTCAGAAGATGACAATGGCAAACCTCCTCTGAAGACAGGTTTTTCTTAGGGTCATCATAAGTCAGAAAGTACTTGAAATAACATAATAAACACATGCCTTGAAGAGCACAACCAAACAGTAGACAGTATTGGGTCAGATAGAGTCAATATAAGGATGTACAGGAAAATGTAAAAACACATTTTCGTCTTGTATCAAAAGTATTCATCTTCAGGATTCCAGTCAACTGACCAACCCTGCTCCAAACTACCCCATTCTACTCAGCCACCCATATTTTCCATTTGTTTTTTATCAATATGTACAATTCTATAGCTGCTAAGAATACCATATCCTCAGTGAGTGGCTTTCAGGGAGGTGAGGTGCCACATAAGATTTCTTTGTGTGTGTAGGTGTATCTGCAAAACCAGGGTTCACACAGGCACACCAATACCTTCCTCTTGATTTTTCAGTGGTTTCATTTTCACTCAAAACATAACAGTGGTCATCACCTGATCTTCTAGTAGGGGAGCAATATATAAAATAAAGCAGTAAGAAACATATCTACAGAGATGCATGCAACTATCAGTTCCTAAGATACAGACAGACCCCAAGTACCTAGATAGGAGCAGGCTTGGTTCTTTAGGGTAGACTTGCCAGGAGAAGGAAGCACATTCAGCATCCACTCTGCTATCTCTTTCCACTTTATTTCATATAAATGAATGAGTGCCACTAGTTCCTGCGAGGAAAACTAAAGCACTGGGGACAGCTTGACATCAAACCCAAATGACAGGTCTTGGATGACAACGCTACTTTGAGATCTGAAGCTCGAAATCTAAATCTTCCCCTAAAGCTCTCCAGATGTTGCTGAACTACAACCCCCATCAACTCTAGGCAGCACAGGCAATCATGATAATGTAAGGAAGTTCAATAACACTGAGAGAATCACATAATTCCCACTCCCCTAAATGGAGCAGCACAAGTATAAAAGCTGTGAGTACAAACTAAAAGAAAGTACACTGTTGAAATTCAGCCACTTCCATCAAGGAAACCTAACAAGCAATGATGCAGCCTGAGTTCAGTGGGGTATAACTTAAATAAGTCTGCTCAGAGTCACAGTATTAATATAAGGAAGAGTTTGTTATCTGAAAGCAACGAGGCTGAACTTGTCCTAAATTCAAGCAAAAATCCAAGAGTCTTCTCACAGAAGGAGATTCTGGAAAGCAACACTGAGAATAGAGAGCCACACTCAAAACAGTTGCTTTTCTTGAGTCAACCTGGCATAAAATGCCTCCTATAGACATCAACACGCTGCCACTTACAAGCAAGCATGACAAATGACCTGCACTTTACAGCAAACCATCCCCCACACAGTCATTAACTGCCAGGACACATTAACTAGAAGCACCTGGGTAAAAGCCAAAACAAAAATTCCAGCAGTCCTCTCACTAAGCAGTGATCCCACAGCTCTTTCTTGCCTTTAAATTCTTCCTCTGCACTCTCATTTAATGTGTGATCAAGAATTCTCCACTTAGCAATAAAGGAAATCAAGAAGCAGCTTTATGTAGCAGTTTTAAACTATCCATCCTGCCATCACAGGGGTGTGTGTGAGCACAGCCAGGATTCTGATTAGAAAGGAACTGTTTAAGCTAAACACAGCCTCATTGTGCCCCCAGGCCAACACTTGTGAAAATGATGATGGGAGCCTATATTTCCAGAGCAGAAACTTCCTCCAACTTCCAGTCAGCATCTGGAGACACAGGTGGATAAAATTACATGGCAGCAGCCGAAAGAAGGAGACAAACATAAGAGGAAGATGCACTTCTGCTTTTCCTCTAACCTCTCTCCATAGAAAATGCTAACTAATTCATAAACAGCAGCAGATGCTTATCCCCTGCTTCAGGAAAAGTCATATTATCGTCCCTCTACCAACATTTATTTAGCACCAGCAATATTCTCTGCACTGATCTGTGAACATAAAGGGTTTTTTTAAATTTAACTTGTAACTATAACACTGCAAAATATATATAACAGACAGGAAAAATAGTTATAGTCGTTTCCTTTCTTGCTTATTTACTTGTCCACTCCTAATATTTTGGTGTTATGTACTAGTGTGTCTTCTTTCACATGTGCCTGTGTGCCCCTACACACACACTTTCAACCACCACACTCTTGAAAAGGAGAGTGAAACAGAAGTGCAAATTTCCACCAACACAAACTGTACCTTTAAGGGGCTTGCCTAGTAAGGAGAGCAGCTGCATTCCTGCTGAGGAAGGGCTGCTGTCCCAACATGCAACAGAGGCTAGAAATAACCTGCACACATACAACCTTCCAGCACTGAATTCAACAATGCCAAAGTCTCTCTCACTCACCCACAACACAGAAAGTCACAAAGGGAGGGCGGGAAGAGAGAAAGGGAAACAGAAGCAAGAGGCAGGATATAAAAGGGCTAAATTTATTAGATGAACTTCAGAGGAAGGGAAGGGAAGGGGGTGGGCACAGATGCATCAAAAGAGAAGGCTGCTTCTTATGCGGGGGGGGACATGTTTCCAGGCATGAATACACTGAAGGAAGTTGAGATCATTTTTCCGCGGTGGCTTTGTAAGGATCCGGCTGGCTTGCAGAAAGGAAGCTTTGAAAGCTGTGACAAGAAAGTTGATCAATGGCTCAGGCAGGTCCAGCATATATTACGAACTAAAATAGACCAAGAACTCTCCCAAACGCACGAACGAGGCGTGTGCGTGACGGACGGGACAAAGACAACGCCATGGAGGGAAGAAAGCAGGTAGTTAGCTCGACGGGACGCCCCATGGGCTGGCGCCAGAAACTCTCCAGCACCTCTTGCAAATTAGACCCTGCCGCCGCCGCCGCCGCCGCTCCACCCTCCCGCACGTGAAGAAGGGCCTTAATTTGAGCCAGAGTTGCTTTGCCTCAGCACCTTTTCCACAATGGAAAGGTGGAGTGGGTAATGGCAGGGTTCTCCACTTATTCTGAAGGGCAACCACCCCTCGCATATATAAAGGGGCTGCAATATTAGGCCATTTCCGCACTCGAGTGTTATAGCGCTATGATTCCACTTTCAACATCCTCTGGAATCCTGGGGTTTGCAGCTTCGGGAGGGGCCGGCCGGCCCCTCCCGAAGCTGCAAACCCCAGGATTCCAGAGGATGTTGAAAGTGGAATCATAGCGCTATAACACTCGAGTGCGGAAATGGCCTCAGTATTTAGTACCTGAGCACGTGCGAAGTGTGTTTGTTTTTTCCCGGTCCCAGCGAATAAACGCAGCTCCCTCTCCCTCACCCACACGCCTCCTCAACAGGACAGCGCGCTCCCCCCTCTCGCTTAAGAAACAAAGGGGGCTGGGAAAGGGGGATCTGAGGATTTTGTGGAGCCACTGCCGATCCCGTTGAGGAGGGGCCCTCAAAAGCACCCGTGTTCAGAACCCAATCCTGCTTTGTTCCCAAGCGCTTGTTCCCGGGAAAGCGAAGACAGGGCTGCACTCCTGGAGTGGGAATCAGGCAGCCTCACTTCGAGGCAAGGTCTTCCCTCCCCCCCCCCCCCTCCCCCCCCCAAAAAAAAAGGCCCTAGAAGGGTAGGATGAGAAAGTCACAGCCAGAGTCTCTGGCGCTTTCCAACCACAACGAGGGCTTCCCCAAACCAGAGAGCGGCTGTCACGACTCGGGCCAGCAGTTCAGTGACACGAGATGAGTGCCGAGGAGCACGTGCTGGGCGCCTTTTGGGCAGCCCGGGGGAACGTCGGCAGGCTCGGCGGCCAGGCTTGGAAGACAGGGGGACACACCGCCAATCCCTCGGGGCTTTCTCCCCAACGAAGCGGGAGGAGGGATTTCCCACCCGCCTCCTCCCGTCGGTCCGCAGCCTAAGCGGCGCCCGGCGGTTCCGAGCGCGGGAAAGGGGGTGTCCCTGGGAAGCGCTTACCTCGCACGTAGAAAAGGGCTCCCAACTGCAGCAGAAGCAGCAGCAGCGGCAGGCGGACCCCCCCGAGCCGCCTCATGGTGGCGACCCCGGCCGCAGCTCCGGCCCCTGCGCTAGGCGGGCTCGCTCTCTCCCTCCCTCGGCAGCCTCGCGAAGAAAGTTGAGTCCCCCGGTCGGCTGGCGGTGCCGAGGCGCCTGCGCCCCGTCCCCTCCCTCGGCGGCGCGGGGCGACCTCGCTCTCCGGCCGCCACCAGGCGCCAGGACTGGCCGGGCGGCTCTCGGCGCGCGTCTCGGCTCTCCGCGGAACGGGAGCGGCTCCTTCGCTCCGCACCGCCGACGTCTCCCCACACGGCAGCGGCGGCGGCGGCGGCGAGGTTGGGGCTCGCCTCGGCTCTCCGCTCCGCCTGCCCACCCCCGGCCCTGCCCTCGGAGGAGGAGTCCCGCTGGGGCAACCTCCGCCCTCGCTTCTCGCCCAGAACGGCGACGGCTGCGAGGGCTGGCGCGCTTCCCAAACTTTCCGAGAGGGAGAAGTCGTCTGCGCGCCAGCGCGACGTCGCCTCGGCGGAATTCGTTGCCCCTCCGCAAGGCCGTAGAAGAGACGGGCTCGTCCACGGACCGGGGATATTTTTACAAAAGGGATGCCTTTCTCCTTTTTCCTCGGCTGAGTTGTGTGGGAAGTGCTCCGGCCCCGCCGCGCAAGGGCACCCACGACTCACCAACGACTCCTTGGAGTCCCTTTCTTTACTTACTGTACGCCAAAGTGTGTGCCAGATAAAACTTCTCCAGGTCCCTTCATGTGTTTGCTCTACCGGAGGTACTCAGGCCACCCCCGAAAATTCTTCATTTAGTGCACTTTTCAACGTGTGTTTTCCTTCCTGTCCTGAATTTCTTCCAATAAGACAAATGCATACACATCTACCGTATATTTTCTCCTCAAATTTACTTATAGGCCATTTCCGCACTACACTCTTATAGCGCGATTATTCCGCTTTCAACCTCCTATGGAAACCTGGGGTTTGCAGTTCCGGGAGGGGCCGACCGGCCCCTCCCGGAACTGCAAACCCCAGGATTCAATAGGAGGTTGAAAGCGGAATAATCGCGCTATAAGAGTGTAGTGCGGAAATGGCCATAGATAGGCGTTGGTTTTTCTGTAGATGGAGAGATTTCTTTCCATCGCATATCAACAGCTTTAAAAAACAGCAACAAAAAACTCCCCTTCTGTTGTTTTGCCTTTCCTGAAGTGAGAAAGGGCTATAAATTTTTTATGATAGATAAAACTCCTTTGACTGTTTAAATAAACCTTCAGATTTAACTTTTAGATGGAACTTTAAAGCCAGAGCTTGTAGGCGCAGTCTTCTACTATGAGAAAGAACTTTTGCTGAGTTATCAATCCCAGCTCCACCTACAGCAAGTGGTTCCCCGGTTTTGGTCTTCCAGGTGTTTTGGATTTCATTTCCCAGAATCCCCAGCCAGCTACATCAAGAGTCATGCGTTGGGACAGCTGAAGTCAAAAACGTGGAGGATGAAAGACTGAGAACTACTGGTCTATAGCAGTACTTCTCATATTATCTGATGGGGGGGCTGGCAAATGTTCCTATGCACCAGGGACCCGCACTGTATGTGTGCCTGATAACTACAGTTGCTTCTTTCTTTGCTGAAAGTTGGTCAGGGACCAGCACTGGTCCAAGGACCACCATTTTGAGTATCACTGGTCTATAGTACAGGTGAGAATCATAAGGTCCTCCAGAAGTTGTTGAAGTGCAGATCCCAGCAGCCCTAGCCGGTATAGCGAGTGGTGAGGATTTCTGGTAATTGCAGCTTAACAAAATCTGGATAGCGGTACAATTGCCCCTTGTGCTGTATAACTTCCTGAAAGGCTCTAGAACAGCATGAGATGTAGTACAAAGGTGTGCAGTTAATAAACAAAAGGGCTGAATGTGTTTCACCTGTCCTGCCTTACACAGAAGAGTAAATCCACTTTCTAGTTTCAGCTAGAAGACGCTCATTCAAGTCAATGGGATTTATATTAAAATGTTGACATAACCAGGTTTTGATTGATTAAGCCGGGTCCATTGCAGCTGGAATTTAGCAACTGGATTTAGGCCTAAATCAGCATTAGAAGGATCTTGGGAGGTCATCCAGTCTTAGCCTAGCTTGTTGCTCAGTGCAGTATCTGTCGTGCAAGATGTACCACTACATGCTGACAGCCCTACTGTGTAATTGTAGCTTCAAGGGCATTCGAACAAAGATAATGCTACTCTTGAAAATTCTGCAAGAAAGCAGAAATGAGCAATTCAGATTTGAGCAATTTGAGGTTCTCAAATAACCTCAAGCATCATAGCCATTTAAGACCACTCATTGTATAATCCTTTGTGTGACTTAGATGTTCTAGATAATTGGAGTTTTTTCCCCTGTATAACTATATATTAGAGGAAGGACCTGGCAGAACCACCTTTGAATATTCCTTGCCTAAGAAAACCTTATGAAATTAATTTGGTCACCATTAGTCAACAGGTGACTTGAAGACATGTGCATGCATACACACACACACACACACACACACACACAGAGAGAAAACTGCAATATATATGAGTAAGGGTGAAAATTCAGAGAAAAGCCCAAGTTCTTCTACATTCTGTTAATGAAAGAGGCACATCTGGAAGCATTACAAAAATGAGGAGAACCTAATGTTCCTCATCCCTGTAACAGAGCCAGTTGTTGCTTCTGAAGTCTAGCATCCCAGGCATGACTCACTTAATGGTGAGTGTTGGAGAAGCCAAAGTTCCTTTGCCAATAGATAGTTGCAGTTTATCAGGTGAGGCTTCTGGTCTGCAGTTATAACAATAAAAGAGAATGTTTGCCTCTGTGTATCTGTTGCAGCCATAACTCATTTAGACATCATGCTGCCTTGGTTCTCATCTAAGCGGCAGTGCTGAGTTTCATGTAGAAGTTCCAGGAGAGTCACAAAGAACATGAACAGTCATAAATCATTAGGAAATCATATCTCAAAATGTTTTTCGTTGTCATCCAAGTGGCAGCACCCAGTTTCATGCTGAAAGGGTAGTATTTCAAAGGAGGGCTTTCTATAATCAAAATGAAGGGGGTGCTGCTGTAAGAAATATCATTTTTGAAAAAGAGTTCTAAAACAGAAAAGGACTCTCTGAAGGACTTCTGCTAAGTTTACTGAAACAAGGATAGGTGGGAAAGGCAGAAAACAAGAGAAAGCTAAGGCATTGCAATACGATTTCCTGAAGTTTAAAAAGGGTGGGAAAGTGAGAGAGGATTCTCTGAGGTACTACTGGTAAGATTCCTGAGATAGAAAGACAGTGAGCAAGAAAACATGAAGCCCCACTCACTCTTTTGAAGTGCTAAGTATGGATTCAAGCAGCACTGTGTACATTTCAGCTAGTTGCCGATAATTGTACAAAACGGGGAATTTATCTGCTGGAAGAATTTCTGTAAGGAAAATGTTAGAAGACCAAAATGATGCTGATGGAAGCTGGGATGACATTAAGACCTTCTACCTGTCTGAATACTAACATCTTTCAAAACAGAAGTAAAATGTAAGAGTGTTAATATGTTCTTGAATTTTTAAAAATTAAAATTCCTAGATATTTAGAGTACTTAGTAGACAGGTGAAAAAACTTGTTCCAGACAGTGGGATTAACCATAGACTGACTGACTGGCATAGTAATAGACAACTTTAAACAACCTTAATAGCTAGTTAGCCACAGGCAGAAGCAGTTAAATTGCTGTATTCCATACAGATTTTCTTTCATACACAACAGTACTCTGTGTTCACAGAAAAACAAACATTCATTTTGAAAACAACAACATTGTGCCACCTTAAAGACTGACACATTTATTGTGACATAAGTTTTTATAGACTAGAGCTCATTTAATCAGATACACAAAATTTTATCTTCCGTTTGTAGATTTACCTGGTTACTAAGCAGGGAAAATATTTTGTAAACAGTGGGTTCAAAAGGGCATGAAATCTGTACAGAGATCTGTCTGTGAAATTTCTGTGCTAATGTATGCAAGATAAGAACAGGGTGACCCATTCACAACAGTGGTGATAGTGTTATCTTTTTGGCTATGATATGTGAAGTTAACACCTACTCTACAGAAATTAGTTACGATAAAGTCTGAATGTAATAAGATACTTTCCACTTAAGTGTTCTGCTTGGGCAGATTTATTTATTTGTTATTGATCTATGATGATTCTAAGGTTAACAGAAGAGTATCTGGAGAGTTTTAAATTTATCCCTTTTTAAATATTTGCCTTTTTTCCATCTTAGGGTTGTGTCCCTTCATTCTGTTAAGTAGTGATGGACTTCAACCAGCATGGGGTAGTGGCTTGAGCACTGGTCCATGACTCTGGAGATCAGGATTCATGGAAATGGAAACCTACTGAGTGACCTTGGGCAAGTCAGACTCTCTCAGCCTCAGAGGAAGGCAGAGGCATACCCCTCTGAACAAATCTTGCCAAGAAAACCCCATGGTAGTGTACCATAAGCTGGAAATTACTTGAAGGCACACAACAGTTACTATGTTCTGTATGAACAGCAGAAGGGCATTGATTTCAGATTATGGCATATTATCACACTGGGTCAGTTCAAGTGTATAACACTAGTGTGGTATAATATTTGAGCTACATTACCTCCCAAATACTGACTATGTGAGTGAGCTCACACTCTTTCCACTCCTTCAGTCTTTGGTTTCTTTCTTCAATCTTTAGTTTCTTCCTTCACTCCAAATTTAGTGGCAAGCCATTATTTACTTGTATGTTCAGAGTACTTTTGTGAACTCATCTGAAAACAGAAGTTCAAACAAGTTTCAACCAGACTTGTTATTTATTTGTGAGCACAAACTATAATTCCCGCACACCGTGAATTCAGATGTAATGGCAAATTCTTGTTTGGCATTAAATCAGAAGTAAGAGGGAACAAGAGCTCACAAGTATGGAGAACTCATTCATACAGATGCTTGATCTTTATTTGCCTTTGCGTCTGAACCAGCCCACAGAAGAATGAGCAGATGAGCAATTGGTATGGCTGATGCTGTTAAGTCCTATAACATTATTGCCTGAATGTGAATGTGGGCAGAGTTGGCATCAAGATGTGCTGTAGAGCCTAGTCCCTAGGTTTAGGGCTCCTTTAGATATACCAGGTGGGGGGAGGAGTCAACTACGATGGCAGAGAGAGGCTAAATATTCGACTCCCGGAACAGATGATTATAAAATAATTCCAGAAGCCTTTTTCAAAACAAAGAAAGAATGTGAGTAATTAATTGAATAATGTGGGAAAGAATGTAAGATAAGATAGTGGATTGGTTTCGATTCTTCTCCAACTGGAGGGAAAATAAAAGACTCTGTTTAAACTGCAAATAACTGTTGAAACGGACCGAAAGCAAAACAGTTTTTTTCCCCCCTTTGTGGTCCTTGAGATATATGCCGCCTAAAAAAAAGGTCTATAAACACCCTGTTTGGAAGCGACCTACAGCAACAGATAAAACATATAATCGTCTAGTTAGAGATTTTGAAAATATAAACTTAAACTCTAACGGAGACGAAAAAGTCATTAAAATGGCGGTGAAGAAAGCTGCGAACGGAGCTAATGAAGAGATAAAAACTTTTATACACAAGCTTATTACAGAGTCTAATCAAGCTCTTGTTACTACAATAACATCTAATATAAGGGCAGAAATGGGGCAATTGCAGGAAAAAATCTCACAGGAGTTAAAAGCATTGGACCTTAAAGTGGATGATATAAAAAAAACCCAAGGGAATCAGCAGACCAGACTAGCAGAACATGATGGCAGGATTTCTTTGTTAGAGAGACAAATTATCCAGCTCCAAGACCAGAACAGAAGAAACAATGTGAGGATTCGTGGATTCGCAGAGCAGCCACAACAAAGTCAAAAATCCTTGAAAGAGGAAGTTTTAAAATGGCTAAAAAGCATTGTTCCTGAGATTTTATGGGAAGATCATGACATAGAGAGAATTCATCGTGTGTCAGCTGCAAAAAGAGGAATAATTCCCAGAGATATTATAATGAGAATTGCGAATTTCAACAAGAAAGATGATTTGATGAGAGCTGTTAGAAAGAATCCAGGAATATTGAAGTATCGAGATAACACAGTGGAAATTTATAATGACTTATGCCGCGAAACAATAAATTGGAGAAGGGAAATGAAACCCTGCATCATAGTTCTACAGAGAGTTGGGATAAGATACAGTTGGGGATATCCCATCTTTCTGAAATTCCAATATGCTGGCAAACACCACAGAATAAATTCTCTTGAACAAGGATTGCAACTCCTGAAAGAACTGAAACTGATCCAGCAAGAGGAAAAGGAAGAAGAAGGAGCAGCGGGAGGAGCAACTGAGGAAGGAGTAGTGGGAGGAGTAACTGAAGAAGGAGCAGCGGGAGGAGCAACAGGAGGAGCAAAGAAGACTTCGGGAGATAAACGAAAGGACAGAGGCTGAGGAGGACTGGAAGAAACAATATGATATAACAGAAGAAGAAGAAAGAGAACTTCATAGAGTAGGAGAAGGGTAGATGACTACTGAGTAAAATATATTCTTATAGATTATAAATGCATAGAGATAGACTTATATATATATAAAGCAAGAGGGTAGAGAGAGGGAAGGGAGGGGAAGAGAGGGGAAAAAATATGGGAAAGAAAATAAATCGGGAGAGGGTATTGGTCTCTATGCCGGGAGTTGGCATACCTTCACACACACACCCCAGGACCATGGCTGGTCGTTTCCAAGGCAGAAGCGCTTTGGAGGAAGAGGGAGGGACAAATGTTTGTGTGGGGAGGGGAGGGGAGGGCGGGAAGGGGGAGGGGAGTGGGAGGGGGGAAGGGAAGGGGAAGGGGAGCACCATCACATTAAAGAGCCAATGGGGAGTGGGATTAGAAAATTCAAAATATGAAAAATGGAGAATAGATTGAGAATATCAACATTGAATGTGAAAGGTTTGGGGTCAATAATAAAGAGAAAAAGGATAGAATCGATATTAAAAAAAGATAAGGCCGATATAATTTTTTTACAAGAAACACATGGGAAAAGAGATAAAAAAAATGAGCTTAGATTGAACTGGGTAGCTATTTATGAGGAAGCATTTGGTACATCCAAATCAAGAGGAGTTGCAATAATAATTTCCAAAAGATGCAATTTCATTGTAACAAGTGTGGAGTTAGATGAAAAAGGTAGATATGTAATTATACAAGGTGAAATAGATGGAGAAACATATGGCATAATGAATATTTACGCACCTAATGAAAAGCAAAAAGAGTTTTATGAAGAAATATTTAATAAGATCAAAAAAATGAAAGGAGACTATACAATAATCGCAGGTGATTTTAATATGGTGATGGATAGATGGAAAGATAAATCAGATCCATCAATTAGAGATAGATATAATAATATAACAATTTTGAATAAATTAGTGAGTAGAAATGAACTGATAGATGTTTGGAGGCTAATAAAGGGTGAAGAAAAGAAATATACGTATTATTCATCAGTTCATAAAAATTACTCAAGAATAGATTATATTTTTGTTTCAAAGAATATGATACCTAGATTAATAAATACAGAAATTGAAACAATAAAAGTGACAGATCATGCTCTGATGAACTTGGATATAACTATGAAAAGGAATTATAGAGAAGCAAAAAGGTGGAGACTGGATACTAAGTTATTTAATTATAAGGAGATAGTAAATAAAATAGAGAAGGAGTGGCAAGA
Source organism: Ctenosaura bakeri (assembly GCA_948474755.1). Classification (NCBI taxonomy): domain Eukaryota; kingdom Metazoa; phylum Chordata; class Lepidosauria; order Squamata; family Iguanidae; genus Ctenosaura; species Ctenosaura bakeri. Next base: position 90,827 of record CAOLHI010003127.1, read on the forward strand.
AATTTGGGATATAAACAATAAGGAAGTAACACAAGATGTATTGTGGGATACAATGAAGGCAGTGGTAAGAGGATTATGCATTAAAGAATCAAGCAAATTAAAGAGACAATTAGGAGAAAAAAAATTAAAATTAGAAAAAGAAATAAAGGAACTAGAGAATGATTATATAATAGAAAGAACTAAACAGAAATTGATAGTATTACAAGCAAAAAGAGATGAATTAGAAAAGATAGAAATGGACGAAGTTCAGAAAAATCTAATATACTTGGAAAGGGAATATTTTGAATATAGTAATAAAAATTCTAAAATGCTGGCTAAATCAGTACAATCAAAAAAAAACTAGAAATATGATTGGCGTAGTTAAAGATAAATTTGGTAAAGAAAAAAGGTTGATGAAAGAGAAATTAAAAATATTTGAGGAATTTTTTCGAGAATTGTATTCAGCAGAAGATAAATCTTTAGAGAACATAGAGGAGTATATTAATAAAAATTGGAAAGTAAGACTAACAGAACAAGATAAAGGATTGATGGAAGAAATGATATCAGAAGAGGAAATAGAAGAAGTAATAAATAATTTAAAAGGAGGAAAATCACCAGGATTGGATGGACTAGGTCCAGAATATTATAAAACATTTAAAAAAGGTTTAATTCCTAAACTAAAAGTGTTATATAATAGTATATTGAGGGGTGAAAAAATTCCATTATCATGGAAGCAGTCACTAATAATATTAATTTTAAAACCAAATAAGGATCCTATGGATCCAGGTTCTTATAGACCAATATCTTTAATAAATCAAGATGCAAAAATCTTGACAGCAATAATGGCGAAGAGGTTAAATAAATTTATTTATAAGTATATACATAAAGATCAATGTGGTTTTATTCAAGGAAGACAGATGGCAAATTTAATAGGGAAAACGATAAATAAAATAAATATAATGGACAGAGATAAACAAAAAGCTGGAATTTTAGCCCTAGATATATTTAAAGCCTTTGATTGTGTGGAATGGCCGGCATTAAAAACAATTTTAAATAAAATAGGATTAGGAGAGAGATTTAAAGGGTTAATAAATCAATTGTATTCACATAATACATCTGTAGTGATGGTAAATGATGGATTTACAGAACAGATTCAAATAACAAGAGGAACGAGACAAGGATGTCCATTATCTCCAGTTTTATTTGCAATAGTTATAGAAATGTTAGCGAATGTGATAAGAAATGATGAGAATTTGGAAGGAATTGGAGTTAAGGAAAAAAATAAAATAAGCTTATTTGCAGATGACACATTGTTGACAATTAAGGATCCAATTGAAAAGATAGATAGGATAGATAAACATTTAATAGAGTTTGGGGAGAAGACGGGATTAGAAATAAATTGGGCCAAATCAGAAATAATGTTATTTAATTATACTAAAGAAGAAGTACAAAAATTTATAAGTAGTAAAAGAGGATTACTTAAAATAAAAGAATCAATTAAATATTTAGGAATAGAGATTACAAAAAATTTACAAGAATTACAGGAAAAAAATTTCAAGAAATTAAGATTAGAAACAAAAAGGAAATTAGAGGACTACAAAAATATAAAGCTATCGTGGTTTGGTAGAATAGCAGTGGTAAAAATGAAAATTTTACCTAAAATTAACTTTTTGTTTAGAATGTTACCAATAAAAATATCAGAGGAAGAATTAAAGGAGTGGCAAAAGATATTAAATAATTTGTGTAATGGAAATAAAAAATCGAGGATTAATAAGAAATATTGGTATAAAAGTCAAAAAGAAGGTGGCCTGGGACTTCCAAATTTAAAATGGTATTATTATGCAAATCAATTGAGATATATCATAGAGGGGGTTTCAGGAAAGGGTGATTTAGATTGGTTAGAGATAGAAGATATGAATATTGAGACAAAATTAGAAAATATATTTTTTAGGAATTTTTCAAAGAAAGAAATGGAGAAGATAGAAAATCCTTTTATAAAAAATATAATAGAAATATGGAAAAAAAATAAAAGAAAATTATTACCGAATATATCAATATTAACTCCGATAGTGATGATGGAAAAATTTCCAATAAATTTAAGAGAAATAATAGAGAAAGAAATAAAAAAAACAAAAAATTTATAGATTAAAAGAATGGATGAAAATAATGATAAATAAAGATAGAATGAAAGAGAGATTGCAGGAAACTAAAATATCCTGGTTAAATTATATACAATTAGAGCAATGGACAAAGAGTATGAAAAGATATGTTAAGGATTTTAAAGAATATACTAAATTTGAACAAATTATTATTCAAAGAGAAAATATGCAAGAAAATGAAATACTAAAAGGTATTACAAGTGAAATATATAAAATATTAGCAAAAGAACAAGAAGAGGATTTTCTTAGAAAAATGTGGGAGGAAGAGATAGTACAAAATATAGATATACAAGAATGGAGAAAAATTTGGAAACAACGTCATTTAAAAAAATTATCAATAAGAATAAAAGAGAATTATTATAAATTAGTGTGGAAATGGTACTTGACTCCAGTGAAATTAAATCAAATAGATGAGAAATATTCAAGATTATGTTGGAGAGGATGTCAAGAAATTGGTACATATATGCATATGTGGTGGAATTGCAATAAGATAATGGAGTTTTGGCAAAAGGTTTTTAAAGAGATAAAAGAGATTATAGGAGCAGATATACCAGTATGTCCAAATATTGCATTGTTATCTATATATGATAAGGTTGAGTGTACTCAAGTAAAGAAAGAATTAATAACAAATTTGTTAACTGCAGCGAGATTAATAATAGCAAAAAAATGGAAAGCAAATGAAAAATTTCAAATAGAGGAATGGTATAACGAAGTGTGGAAAATCGCAATTAAAGATAAACTAACATGTAGAATTAGGTTTATGAAAGGTTTGGTTAAAGGGAATGATTTTGAAGAAATTTGGAAAATATTTTTGGATAAAGTTCTGAAAAGAGATAGTAATACTACCCTGTCAAAAGAAGAATGGCAATTTTGGAAAGTGGATTAAATAAAATTGGCTCTGGGGGGTGGGTATTTTTTAGTTTTAGTTTTGTTTTTCTTTTATGTTGTATATTTTGTAATTCTTAGTAGGTGTGTGTGTTAAACTTGTGATTTATAGATTTAAATGGGTAAGTGATGTTAATGTTTTTTTAAAAAAAAAAGTTAAAAGAATTAACAATAGAAATAGATTAAAGGGGATGTGAAAAATATTGAATTAAATGTGAAATTATAACAGTTGAACAGATTTATAAATTTAAGGGTAAAGGTGCAAAATAACAATGAAAGTTAGTATTGCTTAAGAGAAGAGAAAAAAAGAAAAAGAAAAAAAATTTTTTTAATTCACTATTATGTATATCACATGGTGTTTAATTTTTTTTTCTTGTTTTGTATTTGTGATTCAGTTATATAAATAAAAAAAAAATTAAAAAAAAAAGATATACCAGGTGTTGTTGCTGGTGAGTACTTGTTAGATTAGGAGGCTGCCTGTAAGCAGAGACAAGCCAGGACCTATAAGAGATAAATATTATCATCATCCAGGATGGGCTGAGATGATTGATAATCTGCTAGGGTAGCGCTATGTATGACAACAACACTGGCATTTTGTCAGTTTCTTTTCTGAATCTGCTTGTCAACAGACAACTCTTAGATTTGTCTGATTTGTTTCTTCACTTCATTGGGTGATTATTGTAGCCTTAAGAATATCTAATGTAAATCTTTCAAACTGGCACAGATGCCGTATATCGTAGGGTTAGTCTGTACATCTGGAGTGGGGAATCCCCAGGCCCAGTACATCGACTATATCTGGCTCACAAACAAACCTCACTACATCTCCAGGCAATTGTTTCCATTGCCAAACCACTCTTACTGTCAAAAAGTTCAGTTGATACCTACCTTCCAGTAATTTGAAACCATTAGCCCTGGTTCCACCGTCTGAGGCAACAGAGAACAGGACTGCCCCCTCCTTCCTGTGACAGCCCTTGAGGTATTTAAAGAGTGCAATAATGTCAACCCTCAGTCTTCTCTTCACCAAACTGAACATACCCAACTCCTTCAGTTTTTCCTTTAAAGTTTTATTCTCCATACCTCTTTATCTTTGTTGCTCTTCTCTCAATCTGCTCCAATTTCTTTATGTCCTTCTTAAGATGACGTGCTCTGAACTTAGTGCAAGATTGCAGATGAGGCCTTACCAGTATAGAATGTAGTGAGACTGTTACTTCTCTTAACTTGGAAACTATGCTTCTATTAATACAGGCTAAAATAACATTTACCTTCCTTGCTTCAGCATCACACTGCTGTCTCATGTTCAACTTATGATCAACAATAATCCCATGATCTTTTTCACATGTAGCACTGCTGAGCCATATATCCCCTATTGTATACCTGTGCATTTGGTTTTTGTAGAATGTAGAACTTTGCATTTGTCTCTATTGAATTTAATTTTATTAATTTCTGCCCAATTTTCTAGCTTATTAAGGTCTTTTTGAATTCTGTTTCTATCTTCCAATGTTTTAGTCATTCCCCCCCGCCCCCGTCTGGGTCAACTGCAAACTTGGTAAAGATTCTCTCCACCCCATCATCTAAGACACTGATATGAATGTTGAAGAGTAATGGCCCTTGGATAGAACTTTGAGACTTTCCACTCAAGACCTTCTTCCAGGCTGAACCATAGCCATAAATGATGACTCTCTGAGTACAGTTTTTTAATCAATTAGGGAACCATCTGATGGTGTCGCCATCTATTAAATGTCAAATAAATTTGCTAATCAAAATATAATGGAGGACCTTATCAAATGCTTTGCTAAAATCCAGATAAAAGACATCCATAGCATTTGCACTATCTACTAAACTAAAAAAAATGATGTAAGATTAGTTTGGCAGGATTTGCTCTTCACAAACCCATGCTGGTTCCTATCGATCACTACATTGTCATCAAGATACTTGCAGACAGACTGCTGTGTACTGTTCTAATATTTTGCCTGGTATTGAGGTCAGGCTGACTGGTCTGTGGTTTCCTAGATTTGAGGGGTAAGGGGAAGAGAAGAACGATGTTTGCTTGTCTCCAGTCCTCTGGCACTTCAGCCATTCTCCAAGATTTCTCAGAAAAGATGGAAAGTACATCAGCTAGTTTCTTCAGTGCTCTGTGATACAGTTCATCTGGCCCTGCAGATGTGAACTAATTTATGTGAACTATGTTATTCCTGACTAACACTTTATCAATCTTGATTTGCAACCTGGATTCCTTTCCAAGGTCTCTCCTGGTACATGGAAGCACACAGTCCTTTTTGGGGGAAAAACTGAAGCAAAATAGATATTGAGCAGTTTTGCCTTTTTGTTGTGATCTGTTAGCATCTTACCATCCTTGTTGAGCATCAGTCCCATCATTTCTTTGGTCATTCTCTTGCTTCAAACATATTTGAAAAACCACTTCTTGTTGACTCCTGCTTCCCTAACCTGTCCCAGCTCATTTTGAGCTGTAGCTTTCCTTACACTATTCCTGCAAGCTTGGCCTACATGTTTGTGTACTTCCTTGGTGATTTGTTCTTCCTTCCAATCTTTATACATGCTCTTATTTATTTTCACTTCCTCCTCAAGTTTACTGTGCAGCCACATTGACTGTTTCAGACATTTCCCATTTTTCTTCTTCCCTGGAATTATTTTACTTACAATTGAACTACATGCTACATGCATTTTTTGATGGTTGGTTTTCTTGTTGTTGTTGTTTTTTAAATACAATGGAGCCACTCAAAGAGATACTTGTGTGTTTTCCCCAGTAGGATGCACAAAGATCTGGGGGCTACAGTTTTCAGTGGAAGAACAGCAGCCTGCCTTATGCCTAGAAAATACTGGCAATCTCTGCACTTAATCTTTCATTTAAGCTCTACATTTAAATGTACTGAGTTTCCAGTATGTCTGTCTAATATTTGTTGGAGTGATTTCTTTATCACATACTCAAAAAGAATAAAGAAATATTTAGTATTTGGCAAAGTGATTCCAGATTGGAAAAAAATTCAGGAACTGTCTAAATTCTCCAGGCCTTACTGTTTTGGTTGTACTTGCATATTAATCGATTTGTATCTAATATCTTTCTTGAAATACCCCAGGTTTCTTTCCTTTCCTCAATCTCTTGTGTCCTTCCTTCTCCACCCAATCACATGTCACATACAATCTCATGCGACATCTTAGAAATTAATTTTTACCAATTTCCACCAAGCCCTTTTTATTATTATTCAGAGTTTATCAGTAAAGTGCTAAATTGCTTTAGTAATATTACACTAATTAAGCTTTAGGTTCATTTTGTTTTAGTGCTGACATTTCTTTTTCCTTCATTTGGTCTCTGTTGAATCTGTATGTGTTTGCTGGTGGCAGCCATTTTTATTGCTTCCAAGACAGTAGAAACATATAGGAAACAGATACAGATACATTTCAACTTGGAAAATACTAAGTTAATTTAAACTGACTGGAGAAGTGGGAATGAAAAGTATTTGTTCATGGTAGGAGCTCCTAGGAAATACTTCAGAATAAGGAAAATGTCATCTGTATCTCCAAAAAAAATTACTTTGTACAGGGGGGAAAAAACTGATGCTTTCTCTAAGGGCAACCACAGATGTGAGTGTGATATGAGTGAGAACATGTCAGCCGAAGCTAAATTTTGGAACTCAGTTTCTTTGTAGGAAGGGTTCAGTCCTGTTTTGAAAACTGGGTGTTTTCAAACTATGGGACTGAGATCTTGATAACATTTTTCTGCTTCCTAAAGTGTTGCTGTACATTAAGCAGACCTAGTGTATTGTTTATGTTACTTACTGAAAGTTACAGGCACTTGGTGTCTATGTATGATTTAAAGTGAACACATTCCATATTAAGTAACCTGGACTAAAAGTGAACCTAATTTGGTAATTTCAAAAGCCTATTTTTAATGCTGCAATTCAGTCACAGAGTACTATATACGCAAAAGGTTTTCCTTAGAATAAGTCACATGGACCTAAATGATGCATCCTTAATGGATTACGTTGTAAAAGTTAGTATGAAATCAATGAGATTTATGCCCATTCAATATTTTTATAAAGAACTGATAATATGATTTTCTATAAAATTAATCCTTTGGTTTCTTTGCATTAGTGGTTTCACAGTCTCTTTGTATGAATGACTACACAGTTTACATTTCCTCAGTAAACACACATTAGAAAATTAATACCCCCCACAGCCAAAAATTGTGCCATTGGCAACATGTAAGTTAGTCTTTCTGTCACAAAAGACTGCTGTACAGGAAATGGTAGGATGCTATCAGCAGTTTCTTCTCATCATATAACTGATGGAACTGGACAGATGGGTATGGCATATATTTTGGCTCTACTGATTCAGAACAAACACATTCATTGGAATTTTGAGGGAAACAAGCAGTGTCAGCACGCAAAAGACAGCTTGTCAAGTGTCTGGTTTTTACTATCATCTGACTGAATCGGAGACATCTTTTCACACTTCTGTCATTCATCAGGATGAGAGCTAATAGCTCCTGATTGAAAAAAAAGAGAAGAAAAGTTAATTGCTTCTTACTTGCTTTAAATCATAGATCCACAAAGAATACTGGGAAAACAACTTTTAACAACCCCACCCATTTCTCCAGCATGCTTCTGAGGTATCTCTAGGCTTGCTGAGAGCTGGCACAGGGCTTGGGGCAACTTGTGTGGTTGCCCCTCACCCTAAATTTAGCAACAGATATAGCCATTCTCTGATCTGCTGAGATGTAATGCATTGTTTGCCTTTTCACTGCCCCCAGAGGTCTAGCCCCTGCAGGGCCTCAGGGATTTCCCCACCCTAGGCATATCAACCACAAGTTTAATTACATTCAGTAGATTTTCTGCCACTAAGCAGTTTCCTCCAAATATGAGGATTTTCTGTGTATGTTGATTTAACTATTTAAAACTGCCAGCCTATACATGTCTACCCAGAAATAAGTCCTACTGAGTTAAATAGGGCTTTCTTCCTTGTAAGTATGTAAAGGATTGCTTCTGGGCAGAACAATCATCTGGGAGAAGAGGAAAGAGAAACCATGGCAAAGGAATCAGTACCACTTTGCTGCACTGAGATAAGGTGTACGTTTTGAGGAGGAGGCTTTTTACTGTTTTGTCAGTCATTTCTGATGTGTTTGCATTTTTCCTCCCATTAATTACAACGAAGAAGGAAAACAGCTATATCAGTATAAGATAAATAAATATCTAAATATTTATTCAGATGGGATATTCCTGATTTGCTATGACATGCCCCTTCTCAGCCCCAATTGTGAAGGAATTATGGTGGCAGAGCTTACCAAACCCACAGAAAGAGGCCTGTGACAGCAGATTGATTTCACATGTGCCAGACCCTTATTATTTTAGCAGGAAGCCACAGACATGGCCATGAAGACAGAGCAGAAAAAACACAGTGAGGGTTACCATGCCAATAGCACGCTTTTCCCTAAGAATTCAGAACCTGTGCCTGGGAGAGGGGAGGTGTTTATTTTATTTATTTATTGCATTTATATCCCATCTTTCTCCCAAATAGGATCCAAGGCTTTTCCTTATGATGTCACATGGGCAGGTGTCCTTGTGATGCTAGAGGTAAGGAAGGCAAGGATTGGGAAGGTATGTATTTCCATACCGGTTGCTTGTGGAAACAGCCATGAAAGGAATCCAAGTTAAATGGCCCCCAAATTATGTGAAACCCAGCTAGTGAGGTAATATGGCAGCACGGAGTTGAGGACAACAAAATACTTTGGGTGTCCATGCAATCAGCAAAGCACACCTAGAAGCTGCAGCAGTAGCCATCATTTTCACTCCTTACCTAGAGCATACATGACAGGTGGGGAGTTTTCTTAGTCTCTGTATGGCTGCCATGGGCTTGTGAAAGGCTCACTACCAGCCCCACATTTTCTTAGTCCCTATGTTGCTGCTGCCAGGGCATATGCAACAAGAAGTCCCATTACTTGCAATGGTGATGATCCATTCCTTGCCTAAATCGCATAATGGGCCAAGTACATGGACCCACCAAATCTCTGTATTCCCTTCTCCGACTCCTAGTCTTTTAGTGCACCAACACTATGAAAACATACGTACAAATCTTTTCAAGCTGAGAGAGTAAGCCTTGGCACTATCAGGGAATGGATGATTCCCCAGGATTTAAAGCTACTTAATTCACAGAATCATTTTCTCCTGGTCTGTGCTACTCACCTTGAGTTTTGTCTCACAACCTAGAGTAACACAGTCGTTTATTGAGACTTTAGCTGGCACCTGGAAGCCTGGCAGCTCTAAATAGTAAAGGAGAAATGGAATAAAGCAGTAATCTTGGGAAGCAGAGGCTTAAAACATTGTTTGAGACAATGTATTTATGTCAATATCTTTATATTAATAATCAGCTCAGTTTCCGGCTACCTGACAGACTGGACTCAGCCGTATGAGCCTGCCCAGGCCCTGGGATCTTTAGGAGAAGTTCTCAGTCTTACACCACTCAGACATTTTTTGGAGAAAGCCTTCATCATGGCTGCTCTGAGGCTCTGCCTTCTTAGGGAGGCAAAATAGTCCCCTTCTTGTTGCCCTTTCATTGAGAGGCAAAGACTGTTTTACTCTGACAGGCTTTCAGGAACTGAAGGTTTTAAAGAACAGATTTTTTAAAGTTGCTATACTATTTTTAAACTATCTTTTATTTTTTAAAAATATGTGTATATTTTAATGTTCAAAAATGTTTAATGATCTTTTATATTTTTTATCCATATTGAATGTGTTTTAATTTGTAAATCTCCAGAAAATGGCAAGATATAAATAGATAGAGGCATCATCATAATCAGAGGACAAGTTCCTGAACTTTTGGGAACATATTAAATGGGATATTGGATTCTTTTGTTGAGCATAATACAGTGGCCCCTTGACTTCAGCGAGTGCTCAGGGTGTAGAATGCCCATGAACATTAAAAAAAAGGGAGGGGGACAATTCCTCCCAGCCCCAGTGAGCACTCCTCCTTCCATTCTCTTCCAGGGCTTCCCTGCCCCCCCATGCACTTGTGTTTTGCCCGTGTGTGCTGCCTTCCGGGCACCCAGGTGATAGGCAAATGAATGAGAGGGGACAGTGACATGACCAGAGAAGGAATGCATGCAGGGCAGCTCCCTATCATTTGCTTGCCTAATACGTGTGGCCTCAGTGTGATCAAAATTATAGTCTTGGGAAATTACTTGTAAAATGTATTCTCACAGTTATCATTCAACAGTTGAAAACAGGAATTTGTTAAAAGTTATACTCTTTGCTTTCCTAGTTATCAAAAGTAATTCAAATATTTGCTTGTACATACTTTTTATGGGGGAAAAAAACAAGCCACTACCCTGTGGAAGAAAAGACACTCTTCTAGTCCATCTCACTGTCACCTCAGTGCCCACCAAAAGGCACGAGACGTCTATCTATCCATCCATCAGTTTAATTCTATCCTGCCTTAATTCCAGGTTGGGACTCAAGACGGCTTACAAAAAGCAGAGAATACAATACAGACGGTTCAAAGACATACAAAATTAAGATAAAAGCTTATTAAATAACAAGAGAATTAAAACCAATTTTTTAAAATTACATTAGAACAATTTTAAAAGAGTATACATCATAAAAGCTCTTTTTAGGTATTGTTAAAATCAGTTTCCAAAGGCTTGCTGGAAAAGCTGCCACTGAAAGGAAAACAAAGAAGGAGCTATCTTAACTTCCCTGTTGAGGCAGTTCCAAAGTCTGGGAACAGTCACAGAGAAGGCTTTCTCCTGCATTCACACCAAATGTGCCTGTGAAAGTGGTGGAAAAGAGAGAGGTGCATCCACGGCAGATCTTAAAGCTTGGTCAGGCTCATATGGGAAGTCATAGTTCTTCAAACAGCCTCAGCCAGAGCCATATAGAGCTTTAAAGGTTATAACCAGCAGTTTGACTTGTGCCCAGAAACAGACTGTTGCAACAAGGGAGTTGTATGCTCCCAGTCAGCAATCTAGCTGCAGTTCTTTAGACCAGCTGAAGTTTCTGAACACTCTTCAAAGGCAGCCCCACTTAGAGTACAGTACAGTAATCCAAACAGGGTATAACTAAGGCATGTGCCATCACGGCCAAGACAGGGGCATGAGGCACAACCTTGACCAGCACTGGAGCCATTTGATATTAGTTGAAGTTACTCCACTAAAATTAGTTAAGTTATTCATAACCAAATTATAGTTGGCCATCTACACTGTGGGTTTCACTTTCAGAGATCTGATTTTTTGTGAGTTTCTCCAACCCCTGCCCCCCCCCAGTGCTTCTTTTCTAGGGAAACCTTCCCTTTCAGCAGCTCCTATCAAGCCAAGTAGCCATTTAAAAACCTTCCTCTGGTCTTCTTCTTCCACCAGCCACTGCCTGACCAGCTAAGGATGGCTTACAGCCCACTTTCTCAGCACCACAAGCCCTCTCCTGATGCTCCCACATACACACCCAAGGAAGGAGATGGGTGAGAGAGGCCACCATGTTGATCCACCTCTTTTTTTCTCTCCTTTTGCTGACGTGCTTTGGATTCTGGGTACCTGTTCCCTTTACCATGCCTCAACTCTCTTCACACACACACACACACACACACACACACACACACACAGATATTTGTATTGTTTCCACTTTTGTGGGAGTCCTGTGCCCCAATCATAAGAAATGTAGAGGGCTGACTGGGCAATCATAATGTAACCTCACTGTGCCCTTACTTATTGTAAGAAAAAGGAGGAAGGGGGAAAAGAATAACTAGCTGTGAGTAACTGTTCATATCTATTTGGTTTCAATCCTGTTTTTTCTGAAAGCAATATAAAAGGATCAGTTAGTAGATAACACCTTTAAGCAAGAACTCTCTAGTTCCAACTAGATACAAGAAAAGGTGAATCTAGTTTATTTTTTAAAGACCAACTGTCAGTGAAGTCCAGGACAGTAAATGTTCAGATCTCACTTCCATTCAAACATTGGAGGCCTGGCATTCTTCGTTTGCTGAAGGGGTCAGGATCAGAAACAGTTAGCCACTGTTGTTCAGTAAATGGCTTCAGCTTTTTATTACCATGTGCTTCTCCTGTTTTATCTTGTTCTCATCTGGCCCATTTTATAGTCACTGTTTTATTGTTACCTTGATTTTATGTCTGTACACCAGTAAAAGAACTTTGATTACTGGACAGTTTAAAACTGTAATAAACTATATTACTTATTGTGAATGGAGTCGTTGGGGTAAATATACTGTATTGTATTGCATGATAGCCTTGTGGAGAATGCATTATAATGTACTGTTGGGGGAGTGTGTGCACCTTATCTCTGATCAATAAAATTTCTTTAGTTCTTTAGCAATCTAGATATTTTTGTTCCTGGGCCCTTGTGCTGACACAGAAGTTGGAATGCTACTTTTAATAAGAAACTACAGTGTTTATCTTACTGACTACTCTGATAGCCCAACAGATCAATACTTGTTACAGGTACTACACTCTAGAAGGATACCTTGTAGTAACTAGTAACCTATAGTAACCTTGAATTTTCTTCTTGCCCAAATGCCTTGGGCTAAAACTCACACAGCCCAATAGGAGATGGAATATCCATTTTGCTGAATTAATATCCTGCTGCATTTTCAGAATTTCTGTGGTTTTGAATAGCCTGCTGTTCTGAGCACCCAGACCAGCAAGCCACCCCTAACTTCCCCCCACCATGTACTCATGTTGACATTTGTTTCTTTCTGGAAGCAGTTTTCCCTTTGGCTTTCTTTTGCTGCACACTTGCTGCACAATACCTCACAAAGAGTTAGAGTAAGGCAGCTGTTAATTGCACCAGTCATTTTAAGTCCATTTATGTAGTGTGATGAAAGCATTCAGAGGTGATTTATACTTCTTCCTCCTCCCCGCCCCCCCATTGCTTTGAATTGTTCCAAAATGCCATATATGACCTCCTATGGTGTTGGGGGCAATTTCTGCAAGATATCAGTGCCCTGAGGTGTTTCAAACCCAGGAACAGCCTTTTCCCAACAGGAAGTGAATCACAAATTGACATCCAAATCACTTCACGTTAGGGGAAAAAAGGCTTCTCCTGGTCCTAAAACATCTCAGAGAAGGACAAAAACTTGGAAAAATTGCCCCATGCCTCTTAGGTGTATTTTGGGGGCAATCAAAAATTAAAAATTAAGTATGGAGTGTAATTAGGACTGCTGTGATAGGCCAGTATGGCCTCTTAAGCTGAAAGGCTGCCATACCTGACTTAAACTGAGGTATTTATCACACAAGCATCTTGTCCTGAATGAAAAGCACCCTCCCCAACACACATAGAAAGATACTAGAAGGACAGTGCTACTTTATCCATCATCAGTGCAGAGCCAGTTCTACAGCATTGGTTCCTGCATTCTGATACTAAAGATGGCCATGACCCGACCTTCTTTCCTGTGATTGGCAGTGACCAGTGAACTTAACAGCCTTTAAAATAACAGGAAGTCAGAACAAAGCTGTATTAATCTTCAACATATCTTGTTAGTACCCTCAGTATGGTAGGTATGCTCTTCCTACTTTTTGAAATGAATGAAACCCTTCCTGCTCTTTTCTTGGATCTCCATTATGAGTTTGAACAAATTCTTGTTTCTTATATAATACTATGCCACGATTGTGGTATTGCAGAATCCAGCTGTCCCCTTGGTTTAAAGTTGATTGGGTTGATTGGCTTTTCTGCTGGGTTATGGAGCCCAAGGTTACATATTCAAGTTGTTCTTCTTCCTAGAAACCACACCAAAACCACAGCCACACAGCATCATGTGACCACCCAATATCACTTTGAATTGGAATTAAGGCCTTCATACCAAAAATGGTAGTTAAACTCTAGCAGGATAGGAGGTGATAAACAGTTTCTTTCCAGTCCAATACACACACGCGCGCGCACACACACACATTGGGCCCTCTGGATCTGTGGGCTCCAGATCTGCAATTTCCACTGACCTGCAGATTGTCATGTCATGTACATAAAATGGTGGTGATGTGAACATAGACAGGCTGAAGTATCTGTACTCATGTCACCACTCTTTAATAATATGAGACATAATCATTCATGTTTTTTGGCATCCACTGGGGGTCCTGGAACAAAATTTGCACAGATCCAAAAAGCCCACTGTAACTGCTTCCCCAATGATCCTCCACTGGGAGGACACCAGAAGTACCACAGCTCTGATAAGCTCTGGCCAAAAACAAAATTCATCCGATGTGATTGCAGTATAACAACCTCATGCAGCAATCACCTGAGTAAGAACACACATAGTAGCAAGCAGAAACCCTGTTACAGTTGGTCTTCCATATCCACAGATTTTGTATCCATAGATTCAACTACAGCTTGAATATATTCAAAAAAGAAAAATTCCAAAAAGCAAATGTTGATTTTGCCATTCTATATAAGGGATGCCATTTTACTACACATTGTATATAATGGGACCTGAGCATCCACAAATTTTGGTATCCATGGGGGAATCCTGGAACCAAACCCAAGCAGATGCAAAGGCCCATGAATATCCCACCGAAAAAGCATGAAAAAGTAACAACATTCCAACCCATTTCTGCATAAAGTATAGGTTCCAAAGTTGTTGGGTGCCTTCATGTCATTCCTGACTTATGGTGATCCGGCGCGAATCTATAATGCAGTTTTCTAGGCATTGGCGGAGCTTGGAGTGCGGGGGGGGCGGAGGGGAGAGGGGGGCTATGGTGCTCAGGGGCGGGGCTATAGTGTGTGGGCGTGGGACTGTGGCGTGTATGGGCATGAGTATGATGGACGAAGCGTGGCTGCAATGGACAGGACAAGGCTACAATGCATGGGGGGCATGGCTACAGTGTGTGGGGGAGGGCAAGCAAGGAGCTACAGCACTCTCAAAAAATTGCCACTGGGGGCGCACCACCCTCATAACCTCCCCTCCCTTATGTGACTGTTGCTAGGCAAGATTTGTTCAGAGGCGGGTTACATTTGACTTCCTCTGAGGCTGAGACAATGTGACATGCCCCAGGTCACTTGATGGATTTCCATGGCTGAGTAGGGGTTCAGGCCCCTGGTCTCCAGACTCTTAATCTAGCGTTTAAACCACTATACCATGCTTGCTCTTTTCCAAATTAATTACTTCCTAGCTCTGAACTGATCTAATGCAGGGCTTTTTGCTCTTGCCTCCAGCTCTCCTTCTTTCATTGTAAAATGTTTTAATATTCTACCAAGTTTCTGTGTCTTGCATTTAATCTGTTGGATGTTACTACTTCTCTTTCAGTTCCCGCAATTTAAGTATGCAAATGTTTGGAAGGAAGTCTATGTTGTTTTCTGCTCACTGCTTGTCAGTAAATCTTTTGCCCACAGACTGGTTTATTCTGCAAGCTGAAGAACCCTCTTCACATTTGTATCTCTTCCTGTGGTCCTTCTAATATTTGTTTGTTTTCTCTATAACATTTCATTTGTAGTTTATTGAGGCAGGATAATGAGCTAAACTGTAAATATATAAGTCATCAACCCCTTTGTTATTAAATACTCCCAAACAAGGATGTATACACAACTTGCGGAAGCATTAAGATATTTTCTATCATCTACTCATTTCCTAAACTTCCCTCAAATTAAACATCATTACTCTTTTGTCTGTAGCATTTTAAACTAATGTCCACAGGAAGTTATCTACAAATACTCAAGTACTCTGTTGAAGGATAATAGGAACAGGAAATTGTGCTGGCATTCCCAAGTTAATCAAATTGCCATTGTTCTGCTGAAATTCACCACTTTGCACTGATCAGCTTTGAATTTCATCAGTCATTTTGAATCTGTTCTCCCAGAATGATGGCAGCATTTAGAGGTGTTTTAGAGTCCAACTTTCACCCTGGTCCTAAACCTATTTACATAGTGCTAACAGAGCCAGCATGGTGTAGTGGTTTGACCATTGGACTAAGACCCTGGAGACCAGAGTTGAATTCCCTGCGCTTCCATAGAAACCCACTGGGTGACTTTTGGTGGTGACACATTCTCAGTCTCAGAAAACCCCATGATGCGTTCACTTTACAGTTACCATAAGTCAGAAACAACTTGGAGGCACACAACAAAGAGCTCATCTAAACTATTAAAGGGAATTAATATTTCCTACCATACACCTGTTTTCCCTTCTACTATGGGATTTCAATACATGCCGCAAAGATCAAACTTGCAAATTAAGCTGGTGTTTGCCTTCCAATGACCCATCACAAAACAAAGCATGCTTCATTCAAAATAACTGTGGTTGTTGTGTGCCTTCAAGTTGGAAAACCACATGCTAGTGACAAACAGATATCTCCCACCACTTCAGAAAGCACTTCTGCAAAAAAAGGATAGTCATGTAGCTTGACTTCCAGTTTACCACGGTTCTGTCATTATTTCTGAAAGAGGCTGATTTGACTACATCTACTACTTTGACTACAAAGACATTGATCTGGTTTAGTTTAGCATTGCATATGTGATTCTTAGGCTTGTGTGTTTCCCCATACCCTGTCTTCCTTGGCACAGCTGTGAGGACGAGACTGAAAGCTTTAATTTCCATTTTCAATTAAATGTGGTTTATTGTTATGTCTTTCCCAGAACAGTGATTCATATTAACTATGGTTTAGGGCACCAAGCCAAGATCATAACTCATGTTTTGATTTTTTTTAAAACCTATCTTTTCCACCTTGTCTGCAGAGACTTTCCATGACATCCACAAGATCTCAGCTCCCGCAAATGCATCCCCAATTTTTTTAAAAAAACAAAACTTTAATGGCACAGCTTCAAAGCTAAGCACCAGCAAGGTTCCAGCTGCCCACCTTTTTAATTTCTTCAGAATACCTCTGAGGCTCTCAGTGAGCCTAGTGGCATGCTTTGGAAACTGAATATAGAAGCAGCTGGGACTTCACTGGAGTTTAGTTTTGAGACATACTCAGCTGACCTGTAAAATCTTTTTGAAAAAGAGAAAGAAAAAGGAACTGTACAATTGGGAGAGTAATGCATATGAAAGGGATAGGTGGATAGTGTGGGGAGAGGAGAGAATGATGAGAATAGAGATTTTCAAGGAGATAAGCAATCAGTAGGTCTTTTCTGTGTCTACATTCTGTGATTTGATTGTAGGTGTGTTGGAATCGCATGTTAAACATGTTAAAATTGTGTAGATGGATTATTATAATTTTTTTTTGCTTAATTTACTAGATCCAGCTGGATACTCATATTTTGAGTAGCGAAGCCAGCCATAGTGGGCATTTTGTGAAAATGGACACAACATTTTCAAATTTTCAAATTTGCCCACAGGCACAAAAATACTGGAGACTCTTGACCATAACCACAGTTAATACTAACCATAGATTATTTGGCACTGGGCATAACAATAAGAAATCATTGTTGGTTTTAAATTGAAGCGAATGTTTTCGGTTTCCTACCAGGCATGCTGGACAATGAACAGGAGAGCTTATGTGCTGGATGGAGGCTGAATCATGTCACATTACTGCCAAACACAGTCATGGAGAAAGGAAATGTTTTGCTCTGCTCCAAATGAATAGATTCATATGTAAAAAGAAAATCCTTCATATAGAGAGTTGTCTTTATAATTAAGGAAGGCAAGAGAACTCTTATTTTCTGATCATTTGAAATAGATTATACTTTTTTATACACCCCTTCTTATAGATCTAGGAGATGGGATGATTTTCTCTATTGATGGACCTCTTCTTTACCAGAGTTACTTCCAAAAATAATTATTGACGGACAGCTGTCACAAGGTAATTTGCATCCAAACACCCAAATCTGACCACCTGGGAATTTTTTCTATTGCCGCAGATCGATCACTAGCAAGGTATGAAGACAGCAGTCTTTCTGCATTGTTTGTTTGTCCCATTATTCATTAATCAGTGATATTTTTCTCTTGAACATGGAAGTACATTTAGCCATCATGGCTAACAGCTGTCGATAAATCTGTCCCTTGGGATTTTGTCTAATTCTTTTCAATGTAGACATTTAAACCAATGGCAGTCATCATATCTGTTTGCAATGTCTATCCTGATATCCTGTTGTGAAAATGCACATCTGATGAAGTGGACGGTATTCTAAGAAATGTATGCTAGGATATATTAGTATTCTTAAAGGGCAACAATGTTTTATTTAAAATCTTGTATGTGGTGGTTCTTTAGACTCATCATCTCAAACAAGGAAGTCAGATATGTCTGCTTCTGTGTGGGTCTTTTTAAAGGAGGGAGGGAGGGAGAGCAACACCACCACAAAGAATTCCTAAAAGAAGATCCAGTGTGGCTTCCTGATCTACTCTGATGCCAATCCTCTTTGGTCATATATTCACTAGCACTCATATATAATCAGCTCTGTACCTTTCTCCATGGTGCATGTATACGAAACAGTGTCCCAGTATTTAATTTCATACGTATGCGTGGATTTGGTTGAATAACATTTTGGTGGCTTATGCAAATGACAGAGCATTTACACATGGTTATCTGGCTTTCCATCTCTTTGCTTTATGCATCAACCTTGTGGTTCCCCGGTTTTGGCATCTGATGGTAATATACTTCCTGCTGTTGTGTGGAGTTTGCATTGGAATAATTGCTGACATCTTGCATACAGTCTGAGGATTAACTGGGAGTACAAACATCCTGGCTACTTTTGAAACAGGATGGTAAACACAAATGGAAGGATGGAGATGCTAGGAACTTTTCTTTCTCTTTTTAAAAAATATGCAGTTCATTAAATTGTATGGAGTTGAAATAGCGTATTTAGGACAGAGATTTTTATATTCTAAACTTCTAGAGCTTTGTGTGCACATCTGCTGCATTTTTAAATATGCAGATTGTCTGATCTCAGCGAAGAGGTTGTGTCATTTTTGCTTTGTTCTGTACAGAGCTTATCAGTGTGCTGGTAAATAATAAATATGGTTTCAAGTCACACCGTTTAGATTTGTATTTGATCTCTCTCACCAAAGTTGAGAGCTCATAATTAATTTTAAAAAGATTTTTTTTTCTAACTGTCATTAACACTTTGTGGTATTTGTGAGATTTTAAAATTCTGGATAGATTTTGTCCAGGGTTTGCTTTGTTGTTTTAGACTTAAACAGCATCTTTGTTTTGGTGACAGAACCTAGACTAGTCAATTTAAGGCAGCCTTCCTCAACCTCCAAGCATTTGACTACAATCTCCATTATCCATAGCCATCATAGATGTTGTAGACTAACACATCTGAAGGAAATGTTGTTGGGATCTTTTGGGTGTTGGGTGCAGGTACAGACTATACAACACAGAGCTCAAATATTATAAAAGCCAAAAGATTTTTCTTTATGTCTGATAGGGGCTGCAGTGGTGTGGGGAGCAATGGGAATATTAGAACTTCTCATTGTTTGTGTCTTCTAGAAGTGCCACTTAAAAAATTCACTGTGGTTTTTAAACTTTATCTCCATTTCTCTCTGTTCCCCCCCCCCTGTAATTGATTTTCATTCTGACCATCATGTGCTTCTCATCTTACTCTCTAGCCTCAAATAATGCTCCAAACCTTCTGGACTTCATGTTTTGTACAAATAATACCATAAACATTCTTGAAAATGTCCCCAGCTGCAACTTGACCTATAAGGAAAGAATGGAGGGAAACACTTTTCTGTATTTATTCTAAAATAATATTTTAGGAGTGGAGAATCATTACAAACATGCAATTGATACCGCTGCTATAGCAGAAAAATTCCTGACAAAGTGGTATGTTAGTACTTTAGCCAGTTATTAGGTCAGTTAAAAGAAAACCAGTTTTTTCACACCTTTCCTAGTGAAACATTCTGCTTTCCTGCTTCTCTGATTGTTCATATTTCTCATGGCTTCTTTCTAACCCTCCAACTGTCTCAGTTTGGCAGGGAAGGTCCTGTTACCCTGATTTCTGGGGTCCCTTGGGGGACACCTCAATGTGCTCCATGTGATGGGGAATGGAAACTAGCCAGAGCACAGGCAATGCGAGAGGCAGGGTAATCTAGCAAGATCTTTCACCCAATTTTTACAGGGTCAGGTCAAGACAAAAACCAAGCGAAATTGTCTAATAAATTATTTTATTAAAAAATAAAGACTTGTGCACATACGCACTTACGCACTCACTCACACAAGACCTAGCGAAGAATAAAAAGAGAGGAAATTGGATAGGGGGCTTTGGAAGGTTACAGCTGGGGAATACTGCACCTGGTCCTGAAGTCCGGAGGTTCGAGACAGCAGCGGAGAGAGAGATGAGGCTCAGCACATGGAGGGCTGAAGGGATAGCTCAATGGACGGAGTGACGGTCTGCTGGGAAGCCGGGAGCGATCTGGAGCGATCCAAAGAGCCGCTCAAAAACTGGGTCTATTTATGGGGGAAAAGGTACCTGGAGGGCTAATCCTTTCCCGGGGAGAACAATAGGTGGAAGAGCTTTCTAGAACAAAGCTCCAAAATGTCAACGTCCTTTGCATGATTAAATTTGCCGGGGTTGTCAAAGCCTCGGCTGTATGCAAATCGTCCTTGCTTGACGAGCTGTTTGTCAGATGCGTTAATCCCTTCAAGCTGGCTTCTCGAGGCTGAGGACCCTTTTTGTATTTTATGTTTTACATGTTTGGAGGTCTCCTGGGGCTATGTAACTATGAATTTACTGGCCTGACCAGGTTTTTCCTGTTTTTGGCCATTCGACCGTGCCTGCCTACCTGCTCATTCAGGGGACCTCTCGAGCACGGTGAGATTTATTTAATATTAAATTGTAAACCCCGGGATAGGGTTATCTACCTCAGTAACAGTCCCATTTAAGCCACCCCACTTTTTCAGTTGCTTTTAAAATGCTCCAATTTCTCTCTCCTCATCTGTTTTTTGCTCTTTATTTCAATTGCTGAAAACTGAATTCAAAGTGCAAAAGTAGTATGCACCAAGATAACTCAGCAGGAAGAAAAGGAGAGGAGGGGGCAAAATCTTGCCTTTTATGGAGTCCTCAGGTGAAAGCAAACTGCTGCAGCTTTTCTTGGCTTGTGTGTTCTTCCTCATTAATAACTTTTGCCACCTTGACCACACTCTGATGTTGGTTTTCATTCTGTGAAATGTTGGATGGCATGTTCTTTATCTTTCCTCAGCATCTTCAGTGTTTTCTTCTAAAGATAATTGCTGCAACACAACTCATTTTAGGACATCATTCATTTTTAACAACTTGGCATATTGAAAGAATGTTTCTATTTCAACATAATTCTTTTGAGATCCCAGCACTGGTGCATGAGGATACAGCAGCTTTCACATTTGCTTTTCTTTCTTTCTTTCTTTCTTTCTTTCTTTCTTTCTTTCTTTCTTTCTTTCTCATCGTACAGACAGAAACATCCATGTCCAGACATCTGGACAAGAGAACATGGTGCTAGATTATAAGGAATTTTCAGCAAACTGGAATGAGGGATGAGAAGCACAAGACTTCCTGAGATGCCCCCCAAGATGAGCTCAGTCTTGGCTGTCAGATAGGTTTCCTATGCCAGGATTTCCAAGCAATATTTATTTTGACCAAGCATTTTAAACCTTTTAGTCTGGCAGAAATGGCTGTTTTTCTTTTCTGCATCATTAGTGAGGCAGCCTTCCAACAGTGAAGGGTCATTTGCTTGATAGTTAAGTACTTTTAAAGATGTGTCTTTTCCTTCCTGAAGAGAGAATTTGAATAGAAACCGACAAGAGACTTTTCTTTGGTTTCTTCCTCTGAAAATCTGGCTTTCATCTGTAATGGCATAGACTCAAAATGGCCACAATATGATCTCCCCTGAGTTTAATGCAATCACCAGCCACCTCAGGATTGTTCTGTAAATGCAACCCTCCCTGTAAGAGCTACATGACCCAGTAGATTATCTCGAACACAGCAAAAAGATTTTAAACTCTGCATGGCAACAAATACACATGTACAGATATGTTTGTTTTTATATTAGCTGCAAGGGATAGACTATTTTTTGAGTAAAGATTGTCAGCAGTTTTCAGATATTTGTTACTGAAATCTGAGACCTCACTGCACAATCAGTGTGTGTTAATATTCAGTATTGATTGAGGTTAAGTGATGCTCCCCTCATAGGATTGCCTGAGTGAATACAGGAGAGGGCTCCTGAACCTACAATAGTTTTGTAGGAAAGGGAATTTTAGCAGGTGTTTCTTGTAACCTGGTTGAAGGACAAGCAGTATCTGATGAAATTCCTTCTTCTGCATGACCATTAAATCTACAGGAACCCTCTTCAGTTTTCAATCTGGCTTTGTAAGTCTAAAACAATTGTTCAGCTTCCAACAGAGTTTGCATTCTTCTATCCTGAGATATAATGTAGACATAGGTAAAATCTTGTTTACATACAGTCCAGGTTTTTGAGGAATAATAATATTTTTAAAAACAGGTATATGGGCCTTTTCCTAAGAAATAAGATAAGTAGATTCCAGTGGGACTTAAGTCCCACCTATGTGTTCATAGGGTTCCATTCTTAGGAGGCTTGTGGGGTTGCAGGCGGGGACACACTCTTCATGTCACATTCTCCATTCCAGTACTAATACTGTGTTGCTCTTTGACACTGTATTCAAAAGCCTCTTTGTTATATTCTATACAAAAATTAATTTTAATAGTTATTAGTATTAAATATCAATGCTTGTTAATTTAATATCTATTCATTTATTTCTGTACAAATAAAATTGTAATTTGTTTAGATCTTTTGCATATGTAACAATGGAAAAAAAGACAGAAGGCAAGGAGGGTTATGAGGATTCAAGATAACCTTGGCTTTGTAAAGAATCCTTTGTTGATTTACAATTTTCTTTTCAAATTGCACATAATCAAGATGCAATACAACCATTAATCTAATACTTACAAAGGGAAACAAAACTGATCTCCAGAGTGCATCATGCAAATACATGAGTTGTCAAATGGGAGCAGGTTTGCTGTTAACTGCCATCAGCTGTGTAGTTTGGAGTTTGGGTGGGGGGGTGCGGCGAGGGGGGAGGGGGTGGCCACGTTGCACAGGGCAGTCCCCAAAAATTGCTGCCCAGGGCAGATCATTGTCATCACCCCCCCCCCAGTCTGTGTGCCTCTGACTGCCATCTAGTTGACTTTGATTTATGGTGGCCCTGTGGAAGAGAAACCTCCAAGTTACGGTACCCTGTCATCAACAGCCCTGATGAGGTCTTGCAGACTCAGGGCCATGACATCCTTGACTGAGTCCATCCACTTGTAATGAGTTCTTCTTCTTTTCCTGTTAAAACACTGTGGAACCTATTTCTGTAGTCTTCCATGTAGTGATGGGGTTTATCATGCTTATTTTTCCTGTGTACATAGGTGAGGAATACCAGATCTCAATGTAGTCATCAGGGACTGCTTGTTCTCTGGCCATTCTTTGTTTGTTGTTTGCTTTTGCTACTTCTAAACACCATACATGGATCTAATGATCTATAAAAAAAAGTTTCTGATTTCACATTTTTGGTTATTATTTGTGGCTATTTCTGGCTATAATAAAAAAAACCAGTTTGCCTTTGCATGCTAAATTTTAATCAGGCCCTTTAAAAATAATAAAACTAATTCAGTATTAATTTATATCTATTGACCACATTAATCATATATCTTTAGTCAGCACTCTTGTACCTACCTACATTTCTACTAGATGTGGAAAAATGTCACACTTGTATTGCATTGTCTAAGTGAAGTTGCCAGTTCAGGTTCATCCTAGGCCCTAAGGTTTCTAGGCCAAAACCTGGACCTAGACATGGCCTCTAAGGATGTCATCATGCATGATACATTAAGTACAAACACAGTTGCTCATAGCTTCTCATTCAAATACATGCAGATAACATAATTTAAATAAGAGGATTGTTCCTTCACACTTACTTAGAAAAATAGGATAAGGAACACTTAGAATCATAGAATCATAGAGTTGGAAGAGACCAGAATGGCCATTCGAGTCCAGCCCCTGCCATGCAGGAACACACATGCAAAGCATCCCCAGCAAATGGCCATCCAGCCTCTGCTTAAAAACCTTCAAAAAGGTGACTCCACCACACTCCGAAGCAGCATATTCCCCTATCAAACAGCTCTTACAATCAGAAAGTTCTTAATATAGTCTACATGCTTCTAGCCAGAAGGTTGATATAGAGCAGAGTAGAGGATGAGACCTGGCACTACAACAGTTGTCAGGGAAAGAGGAAGCTAAGAAAGAGACTCTCTAGAGAATCTTTGTAAATTGCAACAATAAATCAATTAAGCCTTGCATATTGTAGCTAGCTATTTTAATAGCTGAGTTGGAGATTTTGCACACAGCCGTTTTCCTCTTTCCTCCTGGAGGTAAGTCTACCAAAACTGGAGAATTTGTACCCTCATTTCTCATCTGGAGATGGACCACAAAGGCTAGAGACAGAAGGGTAGGCCTTGTGATTGGGCAGCCCTACCTCTATGGCAATGGTCAGATGTGTCATACATTTGGCTTATTGTGAGCCACAATTGTCTTAATGTCTTATTTGTCTTAATATGTTTTCTGTGATATTATCATAGATTAACTTGAAAGCTTTTTCATCATTTTTATAAAGCTATTATTTAAAATGGCATAACTTCATAATATTCAACAGTTCCCTCTTCCTGGATCTATTTTATTTTTCAGAAACTTTTCCCAAATTATTCTGAGATCATTGGTAGTCTCTCTTAATTCTATTGCCAACAAATATATATGAGACCAACACCTCCAGTACATAACAGAAAATATACAACTTCATTTTAATTTCTGCTTCCCCCCCCCCATAGAATAGAGACTAAAGTAGAGAGAACTAGTGGTTGACTAGGCCTAATAGTTGCTTTAAGTGGTGGTGGCAGAAGGGAAGCATGGCAGGAGGCCCAAGGGCAGGCACAACAGATTATGAGTGCTGGCTCTATACTTTTCAGAACAGTAGTGTGAGGAAGCTTTGAAGTGGAATGGCAGAATGGGCTCATCCATATGGCAGTAACTCCAGTAATCCAGAGAACTGTGATTCAAAATTACATAGTAGACCCCATAAACTTTGTAAGCATTCAAGTATTTCATCTTGTCTTGCTAAAGGAAACTGCGGCAAAATGAGTCTCCATCGTGCTAGTGGTGGGCATGAAGGATCACGTGACAGACGCAGGTCAAGTGATATATCTTGTGACTCCTCCCATGAAAGGTTAGAATCTCGACTTACACCATGTATTAGAATTGTTACTTCATCAATAAGACAACATCAAGGAGAGCATGAGAAGGATCATAACTCTTCTCGACCAAGTAGCCCTCAGCCCCAGAAAACCTCTCGAAATGGTTCTAATAGTATTTTTTTGGAACAGCAGTAAAAAAAGCAGCCATGCAAGTTCAGATGGGAACTTCAAGAATGCTGGAGAAATGGTTTTTTTTCTGTGTGTATGGGAATGCAAAAGAGGGAGCTTAGAACATACAAACATAGGAGAGAGTAACACTTTTAGTAGATAACACTCAATTTGTTCTAGGTTCTTCTATTTTTAAAGCACAGTCAAACACAATGTTGGGCAGGATGTTTGGATCAGGAAGAGACCATAATTTCACATGGCCCAATGAAAAAGGAGAGTATGAAGTGGCTGAAGGAATTGGTTCGATTGTATTTTGTGATTTTCTGGATTACTACAAGACGGGGGCGACCCACTGTCCTGAACTAAGAGAAGCTTGCAACTATCTCTGTATTTCTTTTCATTACAGTACTATCAAATGTAGAGACCTTAGTGTTCTTATGCGTGAATTATCAAATGATGGTGCTTGGAAACAGTTTGAATTTTACCTCAAAGAAGTGATACTTCCATTGCTGTGCTCAGAGTGGGGAAAGAGAGTGCCATATTGTGGTGGTCACTGATGATGATGTGGTTGATTGGGATGAGGAACATTGTCCACAGACGGGGAAGGAATATTCACAAATTATTTATAACACAAAGTTGTATAGATTCTTCAAGTACATTGAGAACAAAGATGTGGCTAAATCAGTTCTTCAAGAAGATTCTATTAAGTATAGAAGGATAACCTATATACAAGGAAAAGGTTAAGAAATGGACAGATGGAAGACCAGGGGTGATCTACTATTATGTCCAAAGACCTTTCATATGGATGTCATGGGAGAAGGAGGAACGGAGGGGTTGGCATCTTGACTTCTAGGGTGCAAAAAGTACCATATTTGCTGGCATATAAGATGCACCCCATTTTCAAACAGTATTTTCCAGGGGAAAAGTGTGCATTATACACCAGCAAATATGGTAAATCTATTACAAACTAGCAGCTGCTGCAGCAGATATTCCCCAGGACCAGCTGCTAGTAATACAACTCACTCCCCAGGTGGATAAAGTGGATATTCTGCCCATTCATCCTCAATCTAGGAACTGTGGTGTTCTGTCCCTGAGGGACAGAACTCACCACTCTGATCCAAACTCTTGGTTAGGCTATGATAAAAGTGAAAGTGCTGTAATGAATTCATACTGTACTGCAATTTCAGCTTTTTTTTCATTGTGTAATGGACATATAAACTTCCAAAATACTGCAATATAGACTTAAAAAAGACCAAAGTGGGATCTGATTATGGTTTCTGGACTACATGTGTAACATCATGAGGTTCAGTTATATATCTGCATTTGTTTACCAATAAGTAGGTTTTTGTGGTATTGGTTGTATGGTGGACTGTCCTCATCTTAAGGCTCTGTCAGAAATAGTAGGATACAAGAGGGTATAGTTTATTCACTATTTTGATACACAGTGGGCAAAATGCAGGCTTAACTGATAGTGGCACTTTATAAGTGGTGGACAAAAAACTGCCATTGTGACATTCAAAATATTCTATCACACCCAACACAATTCTGATATTATGTTTCATGTGTCTTCCTGGTAAATATGCGCTTTGATCTTCCTCAATGTATTTCTTTAATAATAATGATAGTGGCTTCTTTCCATGAATTATGAATTAATCTGTCTCTATTACATCATTCACTACATTTTGCAAATGAAATAACAGTTCTTCCTGTAGGATTTTATAATAAAGGATGCCAAATATATCTGGTCCTAGAATTTTTTCCAGACTTCATTTCTTTAATAGGCTCTGCTGTCTCTTATGTTGTAATCTTCTGATTGATCTGTTCATTCTCTTTTGTCAGTTTTGGTAGTTGTTTTCAAACAATCTTCTATCTTTATCTCTGGTGCCTTCTTGACTGTATAAAGTTTGGAGAAGTATTAATTAATAATTCTTTGAAAATTAGGGATGGGATGAATCCAGAATTTTCCAAACCTGAATCCAAATCCAAATCCCTGGAAGGTTCTGGGAATCCACAAATCTCATGAATCTCTCAAATCCTTTTCTAAAAAAGAGTTTAAAAAGCAAGGGAAAGAAATCACTTCTACTGAAAAGTGCTTTTGAATGAGAATTTGACATCTTTATTTAATGAAAAACAAATTAAAAATAGTTTTCAGTTCAGGAAACATAGCCATACTTCTTACTAAGAAGATACAAATGCAATGGACATGTTCATCTACTACATAGAGTACATAACTCTCAGGTCAAAAGAATACAGATTATTACCTTGCAGAGGGAGGCAACCATGGGCACAGGCAGTCCCAGTGGGCACAGGCCACCCCAGCGGGCACAGGCAACAGCCCCAGGCACAGGCAGCCCCTGGTGTGCCTGCAGCTTTACGCTGTGATTTTTGCACACCCAGGGGCCTGCCAGCCAATCATGCCTTTGGTGAGCCACAGAAAATTTTGAAAAACCCAACCACATTCTGCTGCCCACCCCGGCAGGATCCTGCCAGTGTCAGCATGAGATCTTGCTCTCCACCACCTTTTGCTGCCTGCTCTGGGCAGGATTGGGTTGGCGGCCAGTCGCAGCACAGCGGGGAGTGCAAGATCACACTGTCCACAACCTTTTCTCGCCTGCCCCGGGCACCATCAGGCCTGCGGCCGGTAGGAGAAGCGTGGGCCAGGGCAGGATTTGATTCATCTGTTTTGGCAGGGGGATTCGGATCTCTGAATCTGGAATCTTTGCTCAGGATTTGAGGATTCGAGGATCTGAGGATTTGGTTGGCCCATCCCTATTGAAAATCTTTATCCTTAGTAAATCCTTTATTGACTTTTCTTAATTTTGACTGTATTTCTTTTCTAAATCTTTAGGTGTGCCATCTTCCTGGTTTATTTATATGTTCAAAATTCCTCTGTTGCAAAAATCTCAACTTCTTTTCAATATCCTCCATTGTCAACATTGATAATCAACTTCTCAATAATTTTATCTGCTTCAAAATTATTTCATCTTCCTGGAATTTATTTTATGCATTCTCTTTAATCTTTATTTCATCCAAAATCTTTTGTGTTTTTTCCCAGTTTGCTTCTTTTTATACTCTTTATTAAGTTAAGTAAAATTTCTTCTCATAGAAGCCTTACTTGAGTCCAAAACTGATCCACCATTGGTTCCTTTATTTATATTCCTCTCAAAAATTCTTTAATCTCTTTCTTTGCTTTCAAAACCAATTCCACATTCAAAATTAAGGACTGATTTAATCTCCATCTAAATTCTTTGCTTTTCCTTTCAAGCTTCTTCATCACAGGATTGTGATCAGGAAATTTTTTTGGTAGTATCTTAACCTCAATCTTTTCCAAGTTCAGGAAAAATTAGAATTCTTGATGTTTGCCATGCTTTTGGAATGGATATCCTGCTAATAGTCTATAAAGCCTTTTTAAAGTATGGCATGAGTTGTTTTCAAAGGATGGCATGGATGGAAATTTATTGTGTACCCTTTCAATCTGTGAATCTGTAGGTTTATATGTTAATAGTCCACTGTATTTTTTAGTAATAAATTGTTTTATGCTATATTAACCTGTTATGCATTAAATATATATTATATTTAAGTATGATGAAACTTGACTATTTATTTGATTTAATGAAACACATTTAATTAATCACTTAGTTCCTTGTTGATGTGTTTTTTACTTTGCAATTTTAATCTGAGAATACTGCCTTGCTAATCAGTTTATTTTTAGTCTGTTTGCCAAGAGTTTTGAATTCTTCATTAGATTCACTCTGCATACTTTAAAAACGAAAAGTATAGTTTTTGTGATTTTTTCCCAATTCCTTAAAAAAAATCTCCTATGTATATTCCAATTTCTATTTTTGTATGTATTAACCAATGTCATTAATTTTTCAAGTATAGTTTGTTTTTAAATTTTGCTATTTTTAAAAAAACATAACTCATGTTACTTATACATTTTCCCCCTTGGTACTGTTTTCTTTTCAGTCTCAGAGAGATGCTAATGGGAGGAATAGGACCCATATGAAGAAAGTGTCTGAAGTCTGAAAGTGTCTGAAATGTTTCTGGGGGTGAGAGATCCATTATGACTTTCTTCAGTAAATTTTCCTCTTCTATCAATTACATTTTGGATTGATTTTGAATATTATAATGCAAGATACAATTATAATATTATTTCGGTTACAATGACCCCTCTGCAATTCTTTCATGTATTATTCACACTATATTAAGTGAAAAATTTTCTTCAAACCCACCCCCATTTCTTTCTCCCTTGATTTCTCCCCTTTCTACACTTCCCATTTTGTTTCTATCCATGCCTCTTCTTCTTCTTCTTCTTTTTAATTACACAGTTAAGGACTTGTCCTCCCTGATAATAAAAGCTGCAGACATCACAAATTGTATTTGAGATTTCTGGCTCCTGCAGGCAAATCTTGTGCTCTGCGCTGATCTTCACAGACAACACTTCTGGATTGGGACCGAGAAGGCAGAAGAGAGATAGTAATTCAGTTGTCACAGAAATATTCTGCATATGCCCATAGTTTCTCAAAAATTTCAGATTAAGAATTTTCCATCTTGATTCACTGAGCAGCCTTTGTGGGTTATCCACTTTTGCATGCCATGGGTCAGTGCCCTCTAACTGAAATAAATCACTCTTCATTAGCCTTTAACAAACAACGTATTTGATGAATGAACGAAGTGTACATGTTGGTGGAAAGAAAAGAGAAATGCAGATAAGTACAGTATCTGTATCTGCGGGGGATTGGTTCCAGCCCCCCCCAGCGGATACTGAAATCCATGGATAATATCAAATGCCCTGTCCCACTGCCAGCTGTTACTGCGGTCTAGGCCTACCCAGAAATAGCACTCGATATTACTTTGATATCAAAAAATTCGGCTTTCCTCTGCCACCCTGCTCCACGTGTTTGTGAGGCCTCTGGACAAGCACGTAAACAGGCACGGTCGATAATTGCTGGACATTCCATTCTCCACCCAGGCAGGCCAGATACAGCCGGTTCATCGCTTCAGGGACCTCTCTGGCAAACACCTCATTGCATATGCGCGATACTAACAAAGGCTCCCTGCCTGGAGCAGGTAGCCTCACAAAGCTGTACTAAGTGCTCCGCATTTGCATACTGGCTACACTATTGTTAATTTGACTCTAAGTCAATCATGCTAAACTCTGACCTTTCCAAAGCTTTGTCCCGTGCCTAAAACGCATTGTTCTCACCAAGTAAGGCATGGCCTGCAATCGCAATTCACCCTATAAGAACCCCTGATTCCCAGACCTTCCTTGGATCGCTCCTGAGTTCCAGACTGCCTTTGCTGCCGCTTTGCCTGGCGAGCCTTCCCCTCAGTTCCAGTAACTGAGCCCGCTCAACCCGGGATCGCTCCCGAGTTCCACCCAGCCTTGCCGCCACTCTGCTTGGCGAGTTCCCCTCAGCCAATTGTGCTGAGCTTCTTCATTGCACCCCAACTTCGCTCTCAAGGTCCAGGACTACAAAACAGGTGTCGTATCACCCATTTCCCTCCAAAAATCCCTACTCCAAGTCAATCTCTGATTCCTTAGTTATCTGTGTGACTGTGGTGTCTTTAATATTTGTCTGTACTTAATAAACATCATTTTTACTATTTTAACCATTCTGGCTGCTTGACTGACCTGACCCTGTAGATGCTGGGTTGCAAGATCCTGCTAAGTTACCCTGTCTCTCACTAGCTTTAGTGAGTGCTTCAGCTAATTTCCCCCAAAGTTGTGTTGTTGTTTGGTTATTTAGGTGTCCTTTCTGGGACCCCCAGCAAACAGGGTAACACGGTCCTGGACCCGATCGCAGCAACAGCAGGTGGAATTGGGCCCAGGGCCAGTGGCAGGAGGTGGGAAAACAGCAAGGAGTGCAATCTAGTGATCCCCACTATTTTCCCACTTCCTGCTGCTGGCCCCGGGCCTGATCGTGGCAACAAAGCTGTTTTCCCACCTCCAGCTGCCGGCCCCGGCCCCAACCGCGGCAGTTGCCAGCAGGAAAACAGTGGGAAGCACAGGATCATGATCCTCACCACCTCCTGCTGTCCGCCCTGGGCCAATCCTGGCAACCGCGGTTAACTGAATCTGCGGATACTGAATCTGCGGATACGGCGGTCCTACTGTAACAAGCTGAACTGAAATGGTTGTAAGATCATATTCCATGCTTTATTTTTTTGCTAATTATTTTTAATTAAAATTTCTTATGTTCATGTCTGTACAAAGAGACAAATATGAATATGTGCAAACAAATAACAAATAACAGATATTGACAAATAAACTTACATAAAGACGAAAAATTAGTACCCACAAAGAAAAAAACCAGACAATATGATAGTGACATAATACAACTCCAGATTCAACAATACTTACAATAAACAAATCTGACTTCCTTCTCTGATAGAGCTACAGATTGGGTATCTTCTTTCTTATTACACTACTCCTTTATCTTATTGCTTACAAATTTAACCTTCTTCCTAAGAGACCCTTTCAATATATGTAAATAAACTTAAACCTCTTCCTTACAACAAACTCTCAGATCTATACTTATCGCCCTTAACTAGCTATATCATTCATTATTTCATTATCGTCATCATTACATCATGATCATCATCATTATTATCATCATTGTCGTCATCATTACATTATAATCATTCTCATTACATCAGTAACATTTGTTGGTTTGTCATCATCGTCATATCATTACATCATAATCATCATTAGGTCATATTCATTCTCATTAAATCAATAACTTTTGCTATTTTAAAAGAGTCTCTCGTGTTAGTAATGCATATACAATTGTAATATCGTCACGGAACTTTCTAATTATACACTTTCTTTTTCTTTATGAAAAAATCCAGTTGATTTTGCAAGAATATTAATTATTCTCATTCATTTTACAATTTATACAAGAATGAATATTTTAAGCACTCTTAGCTCTCACTTAATATTTTATTTTATTTTTTGCAAATAACTTAGAAATGGCTGCCAAGTTCGAAGAAACTTATGGCTTGTATTATTGTCTAGGAGGTAAGTGAGCTTGTCCATCTCTGCTACTTCTATTAATTTATCCATCCATTCTTCTTTGGATGGAATTGAGGCTTTCCTCCGATGCCTAACGTAAACAATCCTTGCAGTGGTAATCATATGTCAAATTAGCCTATCTATATTCTCCCCCAAACTAAGTTTGGATTGTATATTCCTAACAGGAAAAGTTTTGGATCCAGATCGATCTTTTTCTGTACCACTTTTTGTATCACTGCTCTGACCATAGACCAACATTTTTGTACTCTGTTACGTCCCCACCATTGATGAAAGAGAGTGCCTTTTTCTTTCTGTTATTTCCAACATTGGTCTTTTTGCATTCTTAAACATGTTTCAGATTCCATGCTTGGAGACAGTCTTCCACAACTTGACAGTTCCCAGACATACTAGACTTCTGCTATTTCCAGGCAACAATCAAATTATGGGCTTTGTAGTCCATGTGGGGAAAATTTCAGGTTGGAGGAAAGCAACTTTAAAAGGACCAAAAGAACTATTTTGAAGGAGCCAGGAAGCAAAAATGTGCTCCCCCAAGGTCAACAGTGATAACCTCCATGCCATTTTCTGTAAATTCCATAATTGGCCTTACATTACAGTTTTGGACAACAGTAAATTAATGAATTAAATGGTTTCTGTCATCAGCAGTTGTGCTAGTGAATTAATGTTTATTTTTCCAATGTTTACCAATACTGATTAATTTTCAAACTTAATATGCCAAGTTCTCCTTGATATCCTCTTCCATTCCTGCAGTTAATGTTTGTCTTTGCAATAAGAGAGAATTTAGACACCAAATGTGTGTTGCATTTTGCTCTACCAAGATGTACAGAGTTTGAGAAGGACTATATAGTCTGAAGCTCTAATAGATCCAATTTGTGACAATTTTAGTGCATGAATCAGTGACTGAGAAAAATGCTAATGTATTCTTCTTTTGGAAGAAGAAAAGGTATAACCCGTTTCATCTTGGTTTGTCTTCATGTGCCACCAACTTATGTTTATTTAATAAAGTTCAGATCACCTGCCAACATTGTTTCTGCCTTTTAAGTATGTCTTATTTCCAGGATGTTGTTTGCAAAAAAATTTTTTTTAAAAAAAATTGGTTCATGTAATTTATCTTATGTGATTTGTTTTCTTTGTAGCTTTCCTCTTAGAAGTATAAATCTTTCCATTATGTCTCTTTTTCAATTGAAATTTATTACTAATAATATTGCACCCACTACTCTTTGGAACTATTGGACAATTAAAATATTTTCCCCATTCCTAGATGAATTAAGTTTAAGTATTTTGAAAGAGGGGAGTTAGCCCGTTAAAAAGTACGGTATCAGGTTTTTGTTTCTAACTTCCCTTAAGTTATTTTTCTTTCTACTTGTATTCACAACACTCATATTAAATTAAAATATACTTATATATGACATTTAATAATAACATACACTGTCCCAGGGAATATAAGATTGCACTTTAAGCGATGTTTTGATTAACTGATTTTGCACTGGGAAAAAGATGGTTACCTACATGCCAAATTTGAATGCTTCAAGAAACTTGTGATTTATAAATGTAGTAATTAAAAATCGAATTGCTTGGCTGACTCTGGAGCATTTCCTTTATACAGGAAAAAATGGTGGGAGGGCAGAAGTCTACTTGGAAAGCAACAAGCACAAGCAAAATTTCAGAGTGCCATTCAGAAATTAAAATATAATATATTTTATTTATACCCCATCTTTCTCCTGGGATGAAATTCAAGGTAGCTCACAAAGTATTGAAAAGAAACCTTAAAAATTTGATAATCAAAAACCCTAACACACAATTAACCAAATCATAATACCAAGATCATATTAAAATCCCATTAAATTTTAAAGTTAAAACACAATTTAACAAGTTATCATATAAAATCATGTTACAGTCCCATTAAATTTTTAAAAGTGTAAAATCATTTACGAACATAACAATAATGTTAAAAATGTGACACACGCTGCCATGAAAATCATTCCCAGAAAACCATTAATTTCTGTTTGAACAGAGAAGTTTTTCTCTTCACTTGGTAAAAGGACAGCAGGGAGGGGGCTATGGAGTTTGGAAAGTCTGAACATCATATAGGAAGTTGCCTTATACTAGATCACATTATCTATCCATCATTTGTAGAGTATCACCTACCCTGGCAGTATCTCTGCAGTTCTGAAAAAGGTGCTTTTGCCATCACCTCCTATTCAGTTCTTTCAACTAGAGATTACCTGGGGCCTTCTTCATATATCGTCTCTTATCACAGAGTTTCTCAGTCATCGGTTTTAGCTGTTGCAATAAGATACGTAAAATACTCTTTTGTACTTAAGGAAGAAGATAATATTTGAAACTTATTGGGCACATCATATAATAGATTCTAATGTTTTGATGTCCATATCAGTCTTTCTGTCTCCTTTTCTTTTCTGTGGCTGAGCCACAGTCTAGTTGGTATGCACCATCAATTCATTCCTCGTTTAGGGAGACCTTATTATAGGATATTCTTGGTAAGCTTTGTTTAGAGGAAGTTTGCCATTGCCTTTCTCTGAGACTAGCAGAGTGTGACTTGCCCAAGGTCAGCCACTGGGTTTTCATTTCTGAGGGGGAATTCCAAGCCTGCTCTTTCAAAATCCTAGTCCAAGACTCAAACCACTATACCACATTGGCTCTCTAGGAGCCAGTCTAAATAGTCTGATTTTATGGCTGCCTGAAGTTTCTATTGCTGCACTAGTAGGTGTAGTTTAGTGGATTCTAGAAGTGGTTCCTCTGCCTCAAAGCAGAACACACACTTGTTTAAGTTTAAAAATCTCTGGGACAAATGTATGCCTGTTCTTTACTGAAGACCTCTAATTGTAGAAATTCAAGTACTTTCTTAACTATCTTTTTTTGCTCTCCTATTTGCTTTTAGCATGTCAGTTTCTCCTTTCCATTCTGCTTCACGTCCATGTATAGCTATGCTGCTCCATCTCACTCACACCCATGTTTATCTATGCTGCTGCATCTCATTTAGCGTACTTACTACAAATCTTTACAACAATAGTTTGTGGTTAAATGTTCTGAGTCACTAAGGTTACAATATGTGCTTACCAGAATTTCTCCCAAAAACCACAAAAGTAGAAAGTGGAAATTGCCAGCCCAATTTAGTTCACTGTGGTTAGAATGGGTACAGCAAACACTAACTGTTAGATTGGCTCAAGAGACCAGAACGTTAATTATGGTTCTTTTAGAATTCTATATCCCTCATGGAAGGCATGACAGAGCAAGGTCAAAAGGATATAATACCTCTTAATTCAAGATTTTGTCAGCATAAGCAGCATCTGAACACCTTCAAGCTACTCCACTGCATTACTGTGCTTCTATCATTTATTGCCTGGATAGGGAACAAGTGCCGATCCTAGCATTGCGACATTCCACTTCCTCAAAACCAGGGCCATTTCCGCACTGGGCTGTTATAGCGCGACGATTCCACTTTCGACCTCCTCTGGAATCCTGGGGTTTGCAGTTTCGGGAGGGGCCGGACGGCCCCTCCCGAAACTGCAAACCCCAGGATTCCAGAGGAGGTCAAAAGTGGAAATGTCGCGTTATAACAGCCTAGTGCGGAAATGGCCCAGGTGTATAATTTGCAAGTTTGTACCATATTTCAAACTTAATACCATCTTTGAATAGTTACAGCTGATCTGAGACAACCAGTATAGAGGAATGTTTAAAGTGATTAACTTGTAACAGGAAGACTCAAATTCAAATCTCTGCTTAAGTCATAGTATTAATCATGAGACTATGGGCCACCACTTTATCTCAGTAAACCTGCCTTACAGGATTGCTGTGCAGATTAGCAGGGAGATGGCAACAATGTAAGGTAGGCAAGTATATTTCTGGTGTTGTACCAATAAAAGAACAATTATTAGTATGAACATTATGTCCTTCATATACACTTTTAGTTGTGTTCTCATCATTTCACTTTTTTGCCATCAGTGTTTCATTAATGGCAAAAAGCTACAGATGCATGAAAATACCACGTGAACCCCCTGAGAATGACAGCTATCTGATTCCAAGTGATTCCCTGCCATGCAGGAACACACATCAAAGCACTCCCAACAGATGGTCATCCAGCATCTGCTTAAAAATCTCCAAAGAAGGAGACTCTACCAGACCCTCAGGCAGCATATTTCACTGCCAGACAGCTCTGACAGTCAGGAAGTTCTTCCTGAGGTTAAGGTGGAATCTCCTTTCCTGCAGCTTGAATCCGTTGCTATTTGTCCTAGTCTCTGGAGCAGTGGAAAACAAGATTGTTCCCTCCTCGACGTGATATCCCTTCAAATATTTAAACATGGCCATCGTGTCCCCTCTTAACCTTCTCTCCTGCAGACTAAACATACCCAGCTCCCTGAGCTGCTCCTCATAGGGCATGGCTTCCAGACCCTTCACCTCAATGTGCTCCACGTGATGGGAAATGGAAGCTAGCCAGAGCACGAGCAATAGCAATGTGAGAGGCAGGGTAACCTAGCGGGGTCTTTTTACCCAGTTTTTACGGGGTCAGGCCAAGCCAAACAGAATGGTTACCTCTGTGTATGGATTGGATACTGCTCCTTCCCATTCTAGAGCAAGTGTTAGTGCAATACAGTTCAGTCAAGACAAGTGTTCATGTATAGCAAAATGTAGGAATGATGTTGTCAGTAGATCTAGTTTGTAGATCTAGTTTGTTTTGACTGCTTTTCTGAGGTGCCCTGCTGCCCTTGCATTCCCAGTTGTTGAGATGGAGTGGAAGTTGGTACTGAGTACTTAGATCTGGACTCCTAAGAAAATGTATGTGTGTTTGTATGTATGTGTGTATGCATGTGTTTATGAATTCTGTGGCACAAGATGAGTAAAAATCAATAGTTTACTATTTTAAAAGTGGTTTTTAACAAGTTTAATTTTAAAATTCAAACACACAAGTCCTCACCTGGTATAAGCATTAAAACAACATCCACAAAAGTGAATCCATCTTAATAGTCTAGCAATGTGGAATTGGTATACTCTGTTACATATATGACCAATTGGGTTGTCCTACAAAATGTTTTTTGCACCAGTTTTTTATCTAACAAGAGGAAAAAAGAAGTTCTCTTGCTTATAGTGTCAGAGACAGATTTTGAAAATGTGAGTTTGGATAACTTGAAAATCATAGGCACATTTTAGAACAATGTTCTAAACAATTCCCTATACTTTTGATGACTCCTTATAGTTTTGAAAAAAATATTTCACATTGTCTATAACACAGATTTTCTAGCACAGTAGTACAGATAGTGTGACAATAAAATTTGCCAAAGATATACACAAATCAAATATTGTAATCTGTTGGAAAAAGTGGTAAACCAGATGAAAACATTCCAAAAACAGAAATAAGACATTTCCAGTGGAACAGCTGCATGGTATTAATTTGTATTTTTTATTTTCTGTGTGTCACTCACATTGCTACAGTGGGTAAAGCACCACTGTTAAACAAACTTCAATTAATTAATTAAAATGCCGTTACAGGGGAAGGAGAGATAGATGCTTAATACCTATCTCACCTTCCGTTCGCCCTGCTACCCCAAGGTGTCTGGAGAGCGAACCAAACCACCCACAGAACCTTTCCTTGCTCCTGTGCAATGTCAGGTCAATGAAAAGAAAACTCATATCATCCATGACCTTTTAAAGGATGAAGATGCTGACCTGGCATGCTTTACAGAGACCTGGCTGGAAGACGATAGTGCCACAACCTGGGTCCAGGCCTTGCCAGCTGGATACTCTGTCAGTGAGCAGGTAAGGGGAAGTGGGTGGGGGGGCGGAGTAGCCTTGGTTTACAAAGACAATCTTATGCTGACCAGGATACCTGTCCGGAAAACAGACCACTTCGAGTGTATCTACCTGAGCCTGAAGGCAAGGGATAGTCTAGGAATTCTGTTAGTGTACCGACCACCCGCTGCCTAACAGACTCCCTGGCCGAGCTGACAGAGCTGGTGTCGGAGTTGGTGTTGGAATCGCCCAGACTTTTGGTTCTGGGCGACTTCAATGTCCCATTTGAGACCAGTTTAACAGGTGCAGCTCGGGAGTTCGTAGCATCCATGACAAACATGGGCCTATCCCAATTAGCCTCTGGGCCAACACATTGTGCAGGTCATACCCTTGATGCGGTCTTTAGTACGGAACGGGCACAGCCATGGGTGGAGATAACAAATACTACCACCTTGTCATGGACAGATCATTTCCTGGTCAGGGTTAGACTAATGGTTGCTATCCGCCCCTGCAGGGGTGGTGGACCTATTAGAATGGTCCGCCCTCGAAGGTTAATGGAACCTATTGGATTCCAGAAAGCCCTCAAGGGTCTTATGGTTGGTATCGCCGGTGATCCTGTCGAAGCCCTGGTTAATACCTGGAATTGTGATCTTACCAGGGCTATCGACATGATTGCTCCCAAGCGTCCTTTCCAGCCTGCTGCAAACCGTAATCCTTGGTATACAGTAGAACTTAGGAATATGAAGCAGGCCGGACAACGACTAGAGCGCAATTGGCGGAAATCTCGACTCTTATCTGACAGGACACGCTATAGAGAATTCCTTCATTCCTATGGAGTGGCAATAAATGCAGCGAAGAAGACCTTCTTCTCTGCACGTATTGCGTCTGCGATTTCTCGTCCAGCAGAGCTGTTCAGGGTGGTAAGGGATCTGACTCAGATACCCACTCCCCTGAACTCGTTGTTAGAACCTAACGTAGCTTGCTGTGACGCCTTGAATAATCATTTCACAGATAAAATCTCTCAGATAAGAGCCGACTTGGATGCCGGTGTTATAGCAGAGGTCACAAATGGAGCGTCCAGCAACCCCATGAACAAGATTATACTGGATCAGTTCCAGTCAGTGAGTACCGAGGACGTAGACAAGCTCCTTGGAAAGGTAAGAAGGACAACTTGCCCTCTTGATCCCTGCCCTTCATGGCTGGTCGTCCAGGGAGGAGCTGCAATTAAGACCTACCAAAGACATATTATTAATGCATCCTTCAGGGAGGGCAAATTTCCAGCTTGTTTAAAAGAAGCGATTATACGGCCGCTTCTAAAAAAGCCCTCCCTAGATCCCCTGGATATGAATAATTACAGACCAGTCTCCCATCTTCCATTTTTAAGCAAGGTGATCGAGAGGGCTGTTGCCCTTCAGCTCCAAGCTGTCTTGGATGAAACAGATTATCTAGATCCATTTCAAACTGGCTTCAGGGCAGGATATGGAGTCGAGACTGCCACGGTCGCCTTAGTGGATGATCTACGCCTAGGTATCGACAGAGGAAGTGTGACCCTGCTGGTACTCCTGGACCTCTCAGCGGCTTTCGATACCATAGACCACGGTATCCTTCTGGAACGCCTGAGAGGGCTGGGGATCGGAGGCACTGCACTTAAGTGGTTCCGGTCCTATCTCTCAGGTAGATACCAGATGGTGATGCTTGGGGACAGCTGCTCCTCGAAAAAGGAGCTTAAATCTGGCGTCCCTCAGGGCGCCGTCCTGTCCCCAATGCTATTTAACATCTACATGAAACCGCTGGGAGAGATCATCAGGAGGCATGGAGCAAGGTGCTATCAGTATGCTGATGACACCCAGATATATCTCTCCATGTCTCGGATAACAGCATCAACTAAGGATGGCATCTCACCTCTAAATGAATGCCTAGAAGCAGTAATGGACTGGATGAGGAAAAACAGACTGAAGCTGAATCCAGATAAGACGGAGGTACTTGCTGTTAAGGGCCCCAGCCCAGGTATAGAGGTTTGTCAACCAGTTCTAGACGGGGTCACACTTCCCCTGAAAGACTGTGTCCGCAGCTTGGGAGTGCTCCTGGACTCGCCGCTTCAGATGACAGCTCAAATTGATGCGGCAGCCAGGAGTGCCTGCTATCAGCTTCGGCTGATACGCCAGCTGCGCCCCTTCCTGGACTTGGAACACCTAAAAACAGTGGTACATGCGCTGGTAACTTCACGGCTTGACTTCTGTAATGCGCTCTACATAGGGCTACCCATGTGCTTAGTCCGGAAACTTCAATTAATTCAGAATATGGCAGCCAGGTTGGTCACCGGAAGATCTAAAACTGACCATATAACACCTATTCTGAAGTCTTTACACTGGCTGCCTATTAGTTTCCAGGCACAGTACAAGGTGTTGGTTTTTACCTTTAAAGCCCTTCATGGCTTGGGGCCAGCCTACCTGCGGGATCGCCTTCTCCCATATAATCCGCCCCGCACACTAAGGTCCTCTGGGAGGAATTTACTGCAGCCAATCAGAACTAGGTTGGCTGCGGTTACCCAGAGGACCTTTTCTTCTGTCGCTCCCAAGTTATGGAATGGCCTGCCGGAGGAGACCCGGCACATTACCAGTCTTGACTGCTTTAAAAAAGCAGTCAAGACAGTTCTCTTCCGACAGGCCTTCCCAGATTAGTGTTCCACCGCCTCTCATCATTGTCTTTTGTGTTAATCTTGTTTTTAATTTGTTTTAATTAACTAATATGTTTTAGGGGGATAGAAGGGTTGGAGGGTGGGGAGGATAGGGTGCATTTTAATGTTTTAATGTTTTTATATATTTTTGTAATGCCGCCTCAATCCATTGGGAGAGGCGGGATAGAAATAATTTTTTTTTTATTATTATTATTATTATTGCAGGTTCCTCGTGTTACTCCTGTTTTGCAAATGGAGAACTGAGGTCAATATTAATTTCACTGTTAGAAATTGCTATGAGCAAGATTGGGTTGGACTTTGAACCTGGATCTCTCAGTTTTAGCATTCTTCCCTGTTATTGATCCATGGGTTAGTTCACTCAATTTCTTTGGGATGTCAGGAAGTCAGTTGTAGAGTTCTGGGCTGCCATTCTCCGTGTGAGGAAGTTAGCAGCCTGAGAACTTCATAATGAGCAAAGACTGCAAGTCAGTGTGCAGTTGCTAAATCCTCTTTCAGAAGATTAGTGATGGCACATTGACCTGCCTTTTGTGCTCTTCTGTGCTTGTTGTGGAAACACATAGAGACAATACACAAATAATCAACCTTCTAGTAGCCACTTGGAATTCCTGAACATGTTGGCTCCATGCCCTTGGCCAGCTTGTTGAGTGAAGTCACCACCACGAGTGTTGCTGTTCCATACAGGACTGAGCACCCTGTGTGCCACTAAGAACAACTGAAACATAGATACACAGTTCTGTGGGAAATGTTTCATCTTGTTTGTGCATGGCTGGCTACAAGCAAAGAGCCAATAAGCACAGGAGTTTCAAGTGACTTAGCATATGCTTGATAAGTGATTAACACGAGTCTCATGGAAAGCCATTTTACCATGTGAAGTGGCAATCTACATGGCTTCAAACACTCTTCCCATTCCTAAAAAAAAAGCATATAATGTGAATTGACCCTTAGATGCAGGGCACATACCTATACTTGTATCTTGATTTGTTGGCTATGGCCATTTCCGCATTAGACTCTTATAGTGCTATGATTCCACTTGCAACATGCTATGGAATCCTGGGGTTTGCAGTTTCGGGAGGGGCCTGCTGGCCCCTCCCAAAACTGCAAACCCCAGGATTCCATAGCATGTTGCAAGTGGGATCAAAGTGCTATCACAGTCTAGTGTGGAAATGGCCTATGTTTTTGAAAGTCAAGATTATAAAACAACAACATAATTGCTATTTGCTCCATCATGACCCAAGTAAAGAAAAGCCCCTAAAACTCTGATAAACCTCTTAACTGGCAGATGAACAGGTGGTTTTGACAGTTGATGTTGTAATAACTAATGTGAGGCTCTGGCAGGCCAAGGCGAAGTGATAATAAGCAGAGTAAAATGTGTTAAGGGCTCCAGAAGCAACATCTTGTTTTTATTTAGTTTTTTTAAAGAATCATTAACAGTTAGGCGCCAGTAATGCTGAAACTTGTCATTATTACAACCACAAATGGGCTTTGCATCCAAAAAGAGGACTTTACCCCTTCAGCTTGTCTCAAAAGAGGAAGAGAAACAGAAAAACCTCATATTAGTAACATATACATTGGAAAAAGTGGCAGAGAGAAAGGTGATTACGAAACATCAAACATGACTTTTAAATCTATATCTAGACCTTAGAAAAAGTAACTTTTTGGACTACAATTGACCTGTGGGCAAAACTATAGCCGCTGGCTTGAAGTTTTGGGAACTGTAGTCCAAAAATATTTTTTCCGTCTTTTAGATAAAATATAGTATGCATATCTGAACAGGTTACACCATGCAAAGGACATAATATTCAGAACATAGCATATCCACACTGAGGGCATATCCATGTTTTATAACTATAGTACTTTGATGCCATGTTTATTTGCATGGTTCTATCCAATTTAATCCTTGGATTTGTAATTTACTTAAGTGCTTTACAGTCATTGTCAGAGAGCTCTAATGTTGTAATCCAGGGGAATGGACTAGAAAATTCAAAGTACCCCACCAAACTGTAAATCTCAGGATTTTGTAAGATAGAGTCATGGCAATTAAAATGGTATCCAGCTGTTATAAACATGCAGTATGGATGCATCTCAGATCCAAGTAGATTTAGTCTCAGCTAGATCCCACTGCATCAATGGAAACTTGGCAAATCAATACTTCTAAGTTTAACTGGCGCAACAGCTCTGCTCTGTTTGGGACTGAGAATCGTATTTAAGCAAGTAACATTTAACAAAGCCTGAGCATGTGTTACTAAAACAGCATCCTGTTGTTTCCTTGTTTGCTATGTTTTTATAACTTTCAGGAGCTAAAGCTATCTCATCAGTTCACAAACAGAGATTAAAATAATAAAAGTATTGCATTACATAACATACCAAAAACACCTTTAAAATCAACTAGAGAATGAAGCCAAATAAAACAAGCAGCATAGGACAAAAGCGGTGCAAAGATCTAAAAAGCTATACCTATTATTTTTAACAGCAAAAGGACTAAAACAGCTGAGAGAATGAAACAAGTTCTTTATCCAAGGATATCTTTGCAGGAGCCCTGGAGAGATGTGGGCTGGACAATGCTAATTTTAAGAGGATTTGTAAATGGTGGACACCCTGTACCAAAAGAGTGCTTGTTTGTAGTTCCTCATCATCCTGGAGACAAGTGACAACTGAGATGCTGTAGGGTTTTGTCCTGGGCCCAGTGTTGAACATTTCCAAAATGACTTGGGTGAAGGGATACTCAGTAAATGAATGGAGGACACCATATTGGAAGGGGGAGATTACATTTTAGAGGACAGAATAGGGATTCAAAATGACCTCAGCATATCAGAAAACTGTGCCAAATCTAACATAATGACTTTCAACAGAAATAAATGTGATTTGGTGACAAAATTAATGCAATTCTAGACTGTACCAATAGAAATATAGTGTCCAGGTCAAGAGGAATAGTACCTTCGGCTATGCTTTGGTCAGACCTC
Organism: Ctenosaura bakeri; assembly: GCA_948474755.1. NCBI lineage: Eukaryota > Metazoa > Chordata > Lepidosauria > Squamata > Iguanidae > Ctenosaura > Ctenosaura bakeri. Next base: position 134,548 of record CAOLHI010003127.1, read on the forward strand.
TCCTAGAATAATGTGCCCAGTTCTAGGCATTAGTTCTGTTTAAGACGGGTATTGACAAGCTGGACTATGTCCAGAGGAGGAGACTGGAAACTAAGTCCTAATCAGGAATGGTTGAGAGTGCTGGGTATGTTAGCTAAGGGAAGACTGAAGAGTGATATGCTAGCTGTTTTCACATGTTTGAAGTACTGTCATGTAGAAAAGTGGTTCCCAACCTGGGGTACATGTAACTTGTGAGATACACATTTGGACATTTAGAGGTATGTGAAAAAAATGAATAATAGTGGAAAAGGTTCCAATTCTCCTCTGCCTCGCAGAGATAGAAAGGCATGCATGCAAGGAAAAGTTGCTTGCCTTTTCAGAACTGATCCCCGTCCACTTTGGGAGTGGGATGTAGGCAGGATGTAGGGATGTGTTGCTCCCCCTTGACAGGCTGATGAGGAAAAATTGGGGGGCAGACTCAAGAGTGGCAGTGGCCTCATTTAAGGGGAACAGAGCAGGAAGATTGTGGTGGGGGTTCTGAGGGGGACAAAGCTCCAAGTGTGATAGATGATGCCTCTGAGATTGAGGAGCAACTGATTGTGCCAAGGACCGAGCCAGTGAGTGGGATAGATGATGCCTCTGAGACTGAAGAGCAACTGACTGTGCCAAAGACTGGGCCAGGGAGTGAGTAAATCAACTTGCAAACACCCCCTGCACTGGAAGGTCAAATGGGCTGCTCAGAGGGAGGCTGCATGGACTAGGTTGAGGAAACAATAACAAGCAGCAGCTGTTCACAGTGGCTATTTAAGTCTGCTGGTGGCTGCTCTTTGCTCGCAGCAAATTACTAGCAAGCCCTCACAACCTTCATGTCTCCTGCTCCCTGAAACCTTCCAGATGGATCTCTGCCTCCTGAATCTTAGGACTGGCTTGGCTTGCGTTTTCCTTGTGTTTGGTATATTTGGACTCTCCCTGAAAGTATTCCTGACCTCCCTCCTTGCTTGCTGGCTCGGCAGCTCGGCAGGGAGAGATTCCTGACACTAAGTGCAGGCAGTGCCTGAATCCAAGCACAGGCAAACTGAGGGGGAGCTGAGCAGAGAGTGGTGTGGGCTAGGTGGCTTCTTGCAGGGATGCAAGGCAGGCCTCTCCACCTCCCCAGGCCCCAGTCATTAGTCTTTCCACCTGTACAACCTGCCTCAATGCAATATGGGACCAAGATGATGCTGGTTAAGTGTGTATGCTTGAGCAAGTGTGAGAGAGAACAGTGCAAGGGAATGAGTGGTGGTTGCAGTGATGGTGGTTGTCTCTGGAGGGATGAGTCACCAGAAGTGGGAGGGCCTGGTCTTTGTTAAGCTGTGTTGGTTGCATCTTTCATCCCCTGCTGGCCTAAATTGGTGGTCCTATCCCATGGGAGAGCATAGCTGGTTAATCTCCCTTGAGGGATCTAAGACGGGGCAGCTCAGGCTAGAAACACAAGAGGATCAGTAAATGGGAACTGCTGCGGTGTATGTTTTTCACAACAGAGCACATTGAGAAAATGGAGAGCTGAACTATTAGCAGTGGGCATCTCAGCCAGTCCTGTGAGCAGTATTCAATGAGTTAATTCTTCTGAGTCTTCTTTATGTCTCTTCCTTTTGTCATTGTTTTAAATTTGAAATTAGTTTTTCCATTTATGTATTATCAGATATGGATCAGTGGTTGAAATCTGGCACAGTGAAAAAAGGTGAAACCTAATGTGGATAGTGATCAGTCACCAATAATTTCTCAGGACATGCCTAACACTTCAGTGCAAAACAGTAATAATAATTAAGTAATATAATATGTTTTTTATGTAAGCTGTGATGTATTTTCTTGAATTCATTGTATCTTTTAAGTTTTAAATTTTTATTTTTTATTTTTTTTATTTATTTGTATCCCGCCTCTCCATATGGATCGAGGTGGCGAACAACTTAGCATGTATTTCAAAACATTTTTCTATACATGCCCCCAACAAGCTGGGTACTCATTTTACCGACCTGTGAAAGGATGGAAGGCTGAGTCAACCTTGGGGCCCGACAGGATCGAACTCACAACCTTGTGGTTTGTAGCTTGCAGTACTGGCAGTTAACCACTGCACCACCAGGGCTCCTTTCATGTTCCATTTCTTAAATGTAAATACATCTGCACATCTTATTATTCCTTTGCTTTTTAATCCCATTATTGTATATTTATTTACAGTGACAACATTTAAATTTGAAATAACAACAACTATATTAATTGCCAACTTGTTGCTAATATGAAGGGTATAGTATATGGACATGAGCTGCCAAGGGGTACACAAGTGAAAAATGGCTGGGAACTACTGACACAGAAGATAGTAAGCTTGTTTTCTGCTGCTCTAGAGTTAAGATTTGAACCAGTAAATTCAATTCCAAAAAATAAGAGTATGCTTAATATGAGAAAGAACGTCCCAGTGATGAGAACTATTTTACCATGGCATGGACTGCCATCAAGAGTGGTAGGCCCCCCTTTTTGGAGATATTCACATAGGTTAGCTGTGATTTTCCTGCATTGGTAGGAGGTTGGACTAGGTAACTCGTGTAGTCCCATCTCTCTTTTTATGATGCTCTGATAGTTCAGGCCTGTGCTCTGATGTGTGCAGTATGAAATCATTAAGAAATGGAGCATGAAATGAGTCACTGGGGCATCTCATATCTTGAATTCCTTATCTAGTACTAGGAGCTGATCCCCTGAGCAGAATCCATTGGTGCAGTTGTGCCATCTGCCCAGAAAAACTATTATTTTGTCTGCATGGCCCCTATGCTGATAATTAAGTTATTAGGACCTCTGAAGGAGTCCATAGACTTGTATCTTGGAGACATCTATAGAAACAAGTATTGTACATGGTGAGATAGCTTTCTCCAGGTGCACATTTTTAGCAAACAATGACAGTAATCTCTTTTAAATGCTTGTTTTACTGGTAGGCTAATTTTGAAAAACTGCTAACAATGGACCAACTCAGGATATATACTGCTGAAAACAGAGAGCTGCACAGCATTTTTGAAAGCAAAGCAAAACGGAGCCCCTGATTGTCAGGGATTAAGATTTTGACAGTATGATCAAAAGTTGTAGACCAAGAAAAGAGTCTCTTAACTGGAAGCACTAGGCAAGGTGGAGATGGGGAAATGTCTATATAGCAGCGGTTCCACTTTAATTTCCATGGTTCTATCCTATGGAATCCTGGGATCTGGAGTTTAGGGAGGAGTACTTAAAACTCAAGGCTGTAAAGGTTTAGTGCCTCATTGGACGACAAACCTCCAGATTCCACAGAATACAGCTAGGGCCGTTAAAATGAAACCCCAGTGCGAGAAACGTGTAATGTTAAAAGGTCCCAGTTTTCACCTAGATTCTGGTACCACCCTGGAAAATAGACAAAATGAAATCAGAAGTAAATTCTCATGTGTATTTCCTATTTTTGTGTATTTGGCCTGTGTTTACAGGGGTGAGGCAGTGGTCTATTTCAGGTATCTATTGTTCCAGGAGTGTTAATTTACTAATTTGGGGCAACCTTCATGCCCTCAATACCTTAGGAGGGGTTGCACATGAGCCCCAATATGCCTACCCAATGTAAATGCTAAGGGGGCTAACTGCTGCATCAAAAGCATAGTTTCACAGCAGCACTAACCCATCTCTGAGCAATTATAGCAGTGCAAATGCACAGGAGCCAAAATAAATAATTTAAGTTGGTATTACTGTTCCCCCCCCGCCAAGGACTAGACCAGGTTGAATAAATTGGTAAAGATTAGAGAAGAAAAGCTTGAATACTGTCTAACATTTGTGAGATGAAACTGGGTTATCAATGTACCTACCCATACATCCCTGGAGTGGCTGTAGGATGGAAGAGAAACAGGGAAAACTAAACAGTTCAATGCAAATCTGCTGGTCACAGGCCATTTCCGCACTAGACTTGTTATAGACTGTTATAGTGCTGCTATTTCACTTTCAACATCCTATGGCATCCTGGGGTTTGCAGTTTAGGGAAGAGCCTTTGAGGCTTCCATAGGATGTTGAAAGTGGAATAATAGCACTATAACAGTCTAGTGCGGAAAGGGCCACAGGCTTTCAATGGTGTTTTCCTATCACCTAGAGCAATGATCCTCCCCTTCTATGATCCTAAGCTTCTAAGGATTGTAATTTCCAACATATTAACGTTCTGATTTTTTTCTTTTTCTTTAGAAGGGGAATATGTTGTCATCCCTTTAAATGAACAAAGTAGAGTTAGGGGATCTCAGCTGCATCACCATTTCAAACAAAGGCTCTACTGAAGCACATTGATGCCGGGGAAGTTGCCCTTGGGTGCTGCTGCTCCAATCAAAGCCTGGGGCCATTTCCGCACTAGCCTGTTATAGCGCGATGATTCCACTTTCAACCTCCTCTGGCATCCTGGGGTTTGCAGTTTCGGGAGGGGCCCGCCGGCCCCTCCCGAAACTGCAAACCCCAGGATGCCAGAGGAGGTTGAAAGTGGAATCATCGCGCTATAACAGGCTAGTGCGGAAATGGCCCTGGTTTTAAAACAAGCAAAGCAAAGGTGACTATAAGGACTGATGCACCTGGACGTCTAGCTGGAAGAACAGAGGGACTGGGGAGGAGGGGGGGCGGAGACAAACAATTTCCGGGTGCATTCTAGATGCCGTTCCTCTTCACCCGAGAGGACCCTAGTTGCGAGGGAGCGTGTTTCCGGCCGGAGACCGTTTTCCTTGCCGCAGCGTCTGGTGTCCTGGAGACGGCGGGATCCAAAGAGGAGGAGGAGGAGGAGGAGGAGGGCGGTGGTTGGACTGCGGCTGACAGGATGCTGAGCGCGGATCGCCTCTCTCAGTCGGGGCTCGAATATCTGGGTGAGGCTCAGGCGGGCGCGGCGTGCAAAGCAGGTGGCTTCTCAGTTCTGGCTGCAGCAGGGCCCGGGCTGCCTTTCCCTGGGGGAGCTCCAGGCGGGCTGGGCTGGGCTGGGCTGGGCTGACCTGATCTCTCCGGTCCCCTCCTTTGAAACAGGCGCGTCCATTTTCTGTCTGGTCCGTTCCCCTCCCCTAGCTGTGGCTGAATACCATATACAATGTGATACAATATGAATATATATACAATATGATAGACTGAGGTCTGTGGCACAAATTAGAAAATGAAATTTTTGAAGAAAGACCGCCCCCTGCCCTTGTGCCTCCTCATAGAGGATCTTGGGAGCGGGATGCGATTTCATGCGACCTCAGGACTCATTGGATGACTTTTCCACACTAGCCTGTTATACTGCTATTATTCCACTTTCAACATCCTGTGGAATCCTGGGGTTTGCAGTTTAGGGAGGGGCCTTGAGCCTTGAGGCCCCTCCCTAAGCTGCAAACCCCAGAATTCCATAGGATGTTGAAAGTGGATTAATAGCAGTATAACAGTCTAGTGTGGAAATGGCCTGACATAGGTTAGGCTGAGAGTGTGTGACAGGCACAAAATCGCCTAGTGAGCTTAAGAGCTCAGTAGGAACTCATATCTGGATCTTCTAAGTCCTAATCCAGCAGATTAATCACAACATCACATTGTAGAGTTTGGATGTGTTGGTGTTTCATCTTTCTTTTAATGTTTTAACTCCCCATCTTCTTGAACAGAATATCCGAAGTACCTAACAACGCCATGGGCGTGTTGTGTATAATAATTTCGAACACTCCAACAATTTTCACATTCATAATACAAATGTAAAATGCCTTAGTACTCTAGTTTTCTGCCTAGGTAGAATTACGGCGTAATAGTTCTGGGTGGAGCAACATTAGAGATGCATCAGTATTAAGACTTCTTTGTTGTTGTTTTTTCTAGAGGAGAAAGACATAGGAGTTCCCAATGGGCCAGTGGAGGAAGGAACCTTACAGTGCAATCTTATTGACACTTGGGGAATAATGGAACTTACACCCCAGCAAATATTTTTAGTATTACAACATTAAGTTTAGTATTGTCATATTATGTTTTTACCAACTCTAATAATAATAATAAAAGCATCAATAGCAATGGCAGATGTAACAGTGACAAAAACAGTAATTCCAGAGAGTGTACATTGACATATAGGAGTAGTATTAGTATTAGAACATTTCATTGCTTTGGAGCATGCATTCTACTATCTGCAGAACTAAGAAAAAAAAATGATGGGAAAAAAAGGCTGCATGAAGCAATTAAACAGGATTCTCTATACTCCCGAAAGACAAGAAGTGCTCTGGTATCTTTGAGACTAAATCAGCATTTTCTAGTATTTAAAAGCATGTCCCAGTAGTATTTCAATACTCTTTACATGGTATGTTGTTCTTGTTTTCTCTTGTGATGTAAGGTTCAGGTTATCAAATAGCAGTTTGTCTGAAAACAAGTTTAAAGCAGGAGTGAACTGTCAGATGTTGTTAGCCTGCACTATTTTCAGCCCTAGCCAGCATAGCCAGTTGTGAGGAATGCTGGGATTTACAATCCAGAAATGTCTGGAAGATCACTGACTGCCCATTCTTGTGTAATCCATCTTTTTCAATTGTACACATAGTTTTGTGTGATTTTGTTTTTCTTGATTGACATGCACTTCATGAAGCCTTGGAAATGTACATACTTCTGAAGGAAAATGTACTTGAACCCATTGGCTGTCAAAGAAGGTATGAAACTGATTGTAGAAAGATGCCAGTTCAATCCAAGTTCTTATGTATCCTTGGCCCCAAAAAAAAAGGAAGGAGGAGCCTGCCCCAAGACTCTTTTCAAGTCAACTACTGCTCTCTTTAGGAGCTGGTGGCAGAAGGTTCCTTGCTTGAGCCTTCTCATTCCTTAAGAAGAAAAGAGGATTATACCACTATATAGATGGTCAGGCTTTCCAGTGTACAAACTCTCGTCTCTTATATCAAATCCTTTTTACTTTGCACATGTAAGCTATGGATGAATTAGTGCAGAGGTTCTTAACCTGTGGCCCATGGACTCTCACCGAGCTGTGATGTCCTCACAGGAGGTCTACGAGGCTTGAAGAAATGTTACAAGGTTTTACAATTAAAACAGAAAGTAGAAATGAAAGAAGAAAAACAAAATGGGCAGGCAAATGGATGGCCATACACTGATCTCAAAAAGCGAGAGACTTTTGCCGGTAATAGACATCATTTGTACAGAATTTAATTACAATATCTCAAACAATTCAAAAGTTATTTTAAATATTTGATACATTTTAGGGTTTTAAGTCTTGAGTTTAGTCTTGGTGGTTTGCAGCATCAAAATATATTTAAAGGGTACCTGTCATAAAGAAAACATTAAGAACCACTGGACTAGTTGATAAACTTGATGTGCTCACATGTTCAGACTTGCTGTTGTTGTTAATCTTGTGCTTATATTTAAATGAATATTTTTAAAGGAACAGGCTGAAAAAAAACTGTCAGCTGTAACCCTTCTGATAGTTCTGTTTTGCATAGAACAGAGGAACTCAGAAAGTGGGCCCCTGGTACAATAAGAAAGATTGTTCTGCTTCCATACTTGTCCTGTTTCTGTATTGCATAGAGACCCTGTTATGCATGCACACACATATATATGTGTGTAAATGAAGTGCTTGATTAAGAAGGAGAGAGATCCTATATGGTTTTCACAGAAGCTGTTGGTTAAGAGTTTGTTTGACTAATAGGAGCCCAATAAAAGTAAACATTTCTGAACTTCTTTTAGCATTGACCTATATTTGTTTAAACAAAATAGTTTGAAAAGAATAGCAGCCTCCCTCCAGGTGCTTTATTGTGTTTCTCAAGGTCTTGTTAATAGCATTATCTGGCTGTGAGACTATAGGTAATTGTGATTAGAGAAACCAAATCATGTTAACCTCATTCAAATGTCTGTTTGTTGCCTCAGGCTGTCATATCAGGTGTTCTTTGAAGAGGTTCTTAGCTCAGCCCCCTCTCTTTTGGTATGGGCAAACTGTCTTTAAGCCAAGACACATCTCCTGCTAAAAGCCCAGCATTGCTTTGTCAAACCCCCTGGTGTATATTAGTGAACATTGCCTGTTATCAGTTTGTTCCACAGTATTTTTTATGCAAGATTTAATAATAATGTGTCATATTTCTAGGACTAGGTACAAAGGTTGTATTTTTGGACTCCTGAACAACAAGGTACTCTTTCCACTGTTAAGATATTTCTCTTTGTCATTACTGTGCTGACATTTATCTTCAATATACATTAAGCAAGATGCTGCTGCTGCAGTTACTCAGCTAGTTGTATGGCTGAACTGGAAACAGAGCAAGCTGAACCTTTCTTCCCCTTCTCTATATACATATGCTGTTGGCCAACGTATTTCTGTTGAAATCTCTCCCCCTTGACATGAACAGAGGTGCTTTGGGTGGTAAGCACTTATAAGAATAGAGTAGATCCAGAAAATCAAATCAGTTCAAGATAGATGAGAGGCACAAAAAGCAGAAATCAGGGAAAATTGAAAATACATAAATGGATTATTTTGAAATAGAAACAGTATTAATTTGGGTTGCCTAATTCAGGTTGAAGATGCCTTTTCTTTTTGTTTTAAATATTTAGATACTTGCTGAAGTAAAAAATGCTTCAGGTGTAGAAACTAGTCTATAAAAGTAATGTTATTAAATCTGTGCAAGGTGTTCTACCTACATAATGTCCATACTACTTGCGATACTCTGTCAGGTTAGTCAGCATTATCTTTGTATTGTAGATTTTGGGCTAAGGCGTAGTGGTTGTTCTAAGGTCACCTTGTGACTTTTTAGCTGCTTAACAAGAAACTTCTGTGCTCAGAGTTTGCTTTCTTAGCAGCTGCATCATGGCCAATTATGTTTCTTAGCCTTGATTTCTTGGTTCCTTTGACAAAATGTTGCCCTTTCAGTGAAGTTCTTTACATATTCCAGCTCTAATTGAGGGCTTACTGTTTTAGAGCAATTCTGAAACTTTTAATTATTTTTTCTCTTGAGTTACATTCTTCTCCTTCCCCTTTCTAGCTGAATCCTTTTTTCCTTCATCTTGTGCCAACTGAGGACATGTGAGAGCATGAGCCTCCCTGCCAAGGAAGCTCTGCATTTTGTAAATCCTGGGACACATTGATGCCACAGATGTTGTGCTCTCTTATGAAAAGGTGTGTGTATATGTGTGCACTGAGCATTGAGATTGTTCTATTACCAGCTAAAGAGTCCTTGACTTTTAGTGCATGAAAATGAGCTGCTAGAACGCTGGAGATAGTGTTTGATGCATTGTAACAGTTGCAGGTATACCTTCCTTCATGTCTGGGTGCTTATCTTTATAACAGCTAGCAGTTTGGTAGGCAACAAAGGTACATTGAATGGATACTTCTTTTAGTTAAAGAAAACAGTAATTAACTTCGCTGTTTTAGTTACATTTAAAGACTATGGACTGCAGCTAGATCAACTTAGTCAGCTAGCTTGGCGTAGTGGTTTGCGTGTTGAACAGTGGGAGACCAGGCTTCAAATTTGTGCTTGGCTATGGAAGCCTGCTGGGTGACCTTGGGAAAGTCACACTCTCTCAGCCTCAAAGGAAGGCAAGGGCACCCCCCCTTAACAAATTCTGTCAAGAAAACCCTATGACAGGCCTACCCGGTGTATTTTTAATTATGCTTTTAATTGTACTTTTAGTTTTATTTTTAATTATGATATATTTTAATTTTAGTATATTTCTATTTAAATGGTCTATGTTTTAGTGTATTTTAACTATGATGTATTAGTTCTATTTATGCTGTACCTCACCTTGAATCTTGGTGAGAGGCGGGTGACAAATAACATTTTTAATTGTCGTTGTTGTTGTTGTTACTGTGTCACCATAGGTCAGAAATAACTTGAAGAGACACAACAACATCACAGTTAAGTCATTACTAACTCTATTATTTTCAGTGGGATCTAAACAGAATTAACTTGATTTGGATTTAATCTCTGCAATCCCAACTACCAAATACTTGAGTCCAATAAGCTATGAAAGCTCCCTCAACCTAACTTGAATAGGAACTTGAATAGAAAGACAAGAGAAATAAAGAAGCTATGCTGTGTTGCAAAGCGCCAATGCATATTGACAAAATCCAGAGGAAGGACAGGGAATCTGTAGTCATTCAGAGGTTGGGCTACAACTCCCATCAGATCCCATGAGACCTAGTCAATGGTGAGAGAGGATGGGAGTTGCAGTCTAGCAGCATCTGGATGGCTCACATGTTCCCTGTACTTAGCCTCAGGGATTTTAGATCACAAGCATGAGTTAGTAGTGTGATATTTGTCCATGAACACCTATGAAATTTTAGGTTGCCTAAACAGAAGTGTCAAAATCATGAGAGGGAATGGTATGAATTGTATTCTGCTTTGTTCCAGTTATACTCGGAGTGTTGTGTTCACTTCCTAGCTCCATAGCTGAAGAAGGATGTTGATAAAGTCTTTTTCAGCTCTGAGTCATTATTTTATAAAGAATGACAAGTCCGTAATGAGAACAGGCCTGCCAAAAACCAAAAGAGAACTTTGGCTTATATCGTGAGAGTGTCTTGTCCCAGTAGTAATATGCTGACCAGCAGTGTACACATAATGCTGCTTCTCTTGCTGTCATGAAGGAGGGCAATCTACAGGCATACCTCAGTTAACAAAGCCTCTGACAACAAAGCTCTTCTTTACAAAACCTTTTAATGCCCACCTAGCTTTCCATTTTTCATCGTTGTGTTCTGTCTAACAACATTGGTATTGGGAAGATGGCGAAGGAAGACAGTAGATAGACAGGCTTTAGGTGTTGTGTTCAAGCAATAAACAGTGCAATAAAACTTGAACTAAGGAACAGGGATTTTATTCTAGTCAATTTACTGGAACCATGAGTGTTTGCTTATAAGAGACAAGACAAACAGCAGCTGCCTACAGAATCCCTTACAGAGCATGCACGACCAGCAAATCAGAGAGAAAAGGAATAAGCAGATAAACCTGCCTCATCAGCTCCCCCAGCATGTTAAAAAAAACCCATAGATCTACAACTTTGGCCATGAAAATGGCAATCATAATTAAATTGTAAGCTGATGAAAGAAAAAAAAATCTATATTCGTGCATTTTGGAAGAAGCCTTGAAGTGGTCTCTAGAGGGTTCAGAATGTTTTTGTCTAGGTATGCAAGGCTTATCTGTCCTAACTGTTTAGTTTTGCATGTACATGCTTTCAGTTTTGAATCAAAATGTTTTCTGAAACATGTAGAACTGTTCTTTTTTTGTGAGGTAGGAATCTGTCCATGTTATTCTTTCCATGTTATTTGTGCATCTAGTACCAAATTTTCTTTTATACAAGCTATGCCCAGGAACACACATATTTTGTTAATTGAAGTATACCTGTACAGTTTTACTATATGATACTAAACAAAAAAGAAAGGAGACACTGAAATGCTAGGCGGCAGTTTCAGAATGGTCTGTCTGTAAAGGTTGTTCTTTCTTAGTGTTAAGCTAGCTTGTGCTTGTTTTCAGTTGAGCTCAAGGCTGAGAAATGCTTTTGTTCTTAAATTAGATTCCATTTGACCCATGTTGTCCTTAGTGGTAAAATACTGCCAGATCGTATAGTCTTGCAACACATGTCGTAGATCAGCAACATGTACTGTGCATTGTAACACTATCTGTGACATGCCAGACCAGCTTATTTTGCCGAAGAGTATAGAAGCTGCCTGTAAATAGTGATAGTGGGGTTAAGATAGTGTTGGAGTCACAAGATCGTTCAACAATAAGACAAAATGATGTTGGCAAACAAGTAACTATGTTTTGTTTGTCTTGGTTAGTTATTTGCCTTGCTCTCTCCAAGGGCTTTTGGTATGAATATAAAAGATGGTGCCAAAGAATCAGTTGTGCTGAAGAAACAAAAGCTATGTTTGTGTATCTGGTATCTTAATTTCCATGGTAGGGGAGCATGTTAGTCTGTCACAGCAAAAACAACAAAGTGTCCTGTGGAGCCTTAGAAGCAACAACTTTTGTTTGACACAAATAATATTTGGCAAGAGGCTGTCAGATGAAGTGGGTATAGTCCATAAAAACATATGCTTAAATACCAAAGAAAAAAAAAGACTCATTTAGGTGCCACAAGATTCTTTGCGCCAGAAGTTTTCAGTGAGAGTTAAAACAACTTTGAGTAAGGAGATATTAAGAAAATGAGGATGTATTCTATTTCACTATCACTCTGCCCACTGTGTGAAAGTACACTTGTCTGGAGTGAGTAGAGTTAACCAGCAGGAGCCTACCCATAGCTGATAAAGGACTTTTGACACTGAAGCCTGTTGTTTAGCCAGTGCTTTGAGGTTTATAGCTTAAGGCTGCTGCGGTAAAAACATTTTCCCATACATCACTGGGATAAATTTCAAAGTAGTTCAAAGGAATTGAACTACACAAATTCTGTACTTGTTGCAGATTCCATCCCAGGTGCATATTAACCTAACTTTTAAAACATCTCTTCAGTTGTGAGTTTAGTTTTGCAAACCTCAGTTTCCATTGGCATTTGAAACAAAACATGATTGATTTTGGAAATCTGTTCTGTGTCAAGTAGTTGTATTTTTAGGACTTTTCAAGGCAATCCTAGAGATATCTTTTTGGAGGTAATTCTCATTGAATTCACTAAGGCTTACTCCCAGCTAAGTGGTTTTAGAATCATAGCCTCAGTTAGTGAAGCGTACAGCCAACAAAGATTGCTCTTATTATTCAGGGCAGCTTGTTCCTGACTATCAGCACCTTCAACTTTGCCAGCATGGGATCATCTGCCAAGACAGAACTGCCCTCACGTGCATGTCTCTCTCCCTCCCTCTCTTGGCTGACAGCTTGAATAGTTCAGTGGACTGTAGCTGTTGTGGCAGGACATGTTTTTTGAGTGTCAGCCAGAATAGCCTGGCTACAGGCATTTGAAGATAGGGTCTGAAACCTTGAAACAGAGGGGGGAAATCAGCATTGAGAAAATGAACCATTGCAATAATGTGCTCCTGGCAGACCTTAACGTTAACCAAATGTAACGCTCAGCTAACCTCCTCAGTTGCTAAAGAGCAGTTTAAGCTTTTGGCACAAAAGCTGAAAAGTATTAAAGCAGTGGGAAGAAGAAAATATTTTGTGCTGAACTGTTAGCATGAAGGCTTTGTGTATACTGAGGCACACTGATGTAATCTGATAATGATACAGCATACAAAAATCAAGATTTCTATAATAATATGCCATTGTAGCCTTGATTCGCATATATAAGTAGATATTTTCTGCCAGCACCCCTCTCCTTTTTTAAGGTGGCGTCTTCTGTAGAACTTGAAATAATGTGGTGCTATAAAAATGTATCTGCCCAATGCAGGATAGGAGGAAGTATATTTACTAAAGTAGTCCAAAAACTTCTCAAAAAATTTCTGATCCGTATGCAGTGGTCTTTTCCATCTGCACTGAGACAGAGACAGTAGTACCAAGAGGCAGAGAGGAATGGCAAAGTGTGAAACAATGCTTAGCTAAATAGCACAAAGGGTACTTTGCAACACTTTTCTTTCTTACTACTGCTGCTACTGTGCCTTGATTTTAACCCAAGATTCCTGCGTGAACAAAACCTGAATGTATTCAGATTGTATTTTCTTTGACTCCCCTCAGACAAAGCAGATAGTATTGAAGAGAAGTCTGGCACACAATTTTAGCTTCACAAGATTAGAGATATAAATAATAATTTGGCCTAAGGTCATCCAGAGCACTTCATGGCTTAGGGTGACTTTGAATCTGGGTGTCTTCAGTTCTAAACCAGCACTCTAGCCCCTGTACCATACCACCTGACATTTGTTTGTTATGTGCCTTCAGATCGCTCTGACTTCTGACAACCTTATCCTGGGGTTTTCTTAAGATTTATTCAGAGGAGGTTTACCATTTTCTTCTAAAGCTGAGAGAGTTTGACCTGCCCAAGATCACTCAGTGAATTTCAGTGGCTGAATGGGGATTTGCCCGTTGATCTTTCAGAGTCCTAGGCCCATGTTGAAATCACTACACCATGCTGGTGCCATTGCCTAGTATACTTGACATAAATCTTTTAGACCTATATGTGTTACTTGGAAAAAAAACTTAAATGTGTCAGGTAGGTTCCAGTGTGAAGTTTAGTGTTACTGTAGGCTTAATTTAATTTTCTAGCCGTACAGCAATTTAATACATAAATGTGTGTGTCTGTTTTTGAATACTTCTTTGTCCAAAGGGAACACTATTCCTTGAGTGTAGAGTTCTTTTTTGTTGTAAGGGAATGACTGTTCTTAAAAGGTGTTCATGCCTTAAGACAACTATTCTACATTCTGTATTTACACAGAGACACTGTTAACTTAAGCATAATTTGATGCTTTGATTTGTGTAAGATTGTGCAGTTGCCATGGACAAAACTTAGCATTTTACATACTGTATTTGTATTTATAATTTGCTGCTGTACTTTTTATTTCTGTTATGCGTGCTCACAGAACAGAACATTGGTTGTCAAACTCTTATCTGATTGGCAGCTGAAGTGCTATAGCATCTGAAATCACTCTCGTCACCTGCAGGCATTGGGAAATGTATATCAAGCTGTTAGGGACTGGTTAATGTCCTGTTTAAGAGATAGGCTGCTAGATTCTTCAGAAAAGGATAAGATAAAACTCCAAACCTCATGGTTACTCCATCCTGGCAACATTTCATAAAACTGATTTCTAGTAAACTGAAATTAAAGATTAAGTTGTAAACATGACAAAAGTTAATCATTTTAAAATATTAACTCTTCTGAAGTTGAATGGATTCTAATGATAAGTATTAAGAATAAACAGTATGAATATTGTACATGGAGTGGTAGTGCATTGTTTCAACTTTCCCAGGACCTGATATGAAAAATTGAGATTACATTGACATGAAAAAAATGACATGAAAAATTGACATTATCCTATCCTCTTTGTCTTGGTAGCAGTTGCAATCTCCTCTAGTCAAAATGTTCTTGACCATCCTTAGTCAGCAATGTTTGTTTAGGATTAAGCCCCACTGGTAGTTGTAGGAAGGGACAAGTTGTAGGAAGGGACAAGTTGTAGGAAGGGACAAGTGTCTGGTGTCTTCATAATCTTCAAAATTACTGTTGTCTTGATGAGAAAGCATCTCTGAGAAGGAAACATAAGATGGGACCAGTGTTGGAGATTTAAAAATAGTTACCAAGTTCCATGAAGTAGAAGATAGTGCTCAGTGGAGAAGAGCGGGGGTGGGTGAAGGACGTATGCTTATTAGGAAAACAGAGTGCTCCTGAGAATACACTCCGTTTAGGAATTTGGGTTTAGTGCTAGAAATGAATTTGGCATTCTTTTTACAGAGATCCAAACCTGGTGTTCTTTATATTTTGCATTTCATCAGCCTAATTGAGTTTGAGGATGGGGATTTTCTTCTTTTCTCTTTGTTGTGATTAAACTAAGGGAGCTGTAAAACCGTGTGAATCTACTGGAGATTATCTGGTTAGATTGTTTGGATATGCCTCCATATCCCATACACAATGGGTTTGCTGGTTATGATTTGGTTCTCTTCCCCTAGCTTTTAAATAAGTTCTTTGGCCTGCCACTGGGCTTGACATTTTCATTGGCTTTTCTTTTAAAAGTAAACAAAATTAGGAGAATTGTTGACTTTAGTTTGTGTCTTCCTGGTTTACAACCGAAGTTGAAAAGCAGTTGCTAAAAGACTGGGGAGCACTTCTCTTTAGTACGTTCAACTGGAAATGAATAGGTGTTGATTGTCCCGCCTTTATTGGCATTCATATCATTGCTAAGTACCCCCATCTACTTGGTTAATTATTTATTTCGGAGTGACAGACCTTTGTGATGTTTTTAAATTATAGACCTGTGCCTTAATAATCATATCCTATCAGTTTTCTGAGAAATATCAACATTGCTCTGAAACAACTTTATCAATAGCAAAGCTCTATAAAAGGAACGGTTGAAGGATGAAACGTTGATTAGAATTTACCTGGATCAGAACTCAAATTCATCACTTAACTGGAAAATTTCTCTTCTTTGTTGGAGAGATTTCCAAGAAAAATGTATTTAGAAAAAGTGGTGTTGCAGGAGGCCATTGACTTGCCCGGGATCAAAATTAATTGCTTTATATTCTCTTTTGGGTTTTTTTCAAAGCTAAATACAACCATGTCTTATTAATAAGCACTATTTATTATAAACATATGTTCTGCTTCATTTTATCACCATTCCCATTTGCTCCTATCTGTACCTATTCCCTTTAGATGTCTCTGTTTAAATGTGTTATCTGCTATGGTTGACTTACCAGTTATCATTGCACATCTATCGCCTTCAAAGAAAAAAGAGTGATAGGTCTATGAAAAAGATGGGTAGAGACATTTCAGAAGGAATTATTCACAACATTCTGCAAAACAAATCAGTTTATTTAAACTATTAGCAAATAGATGAATTTGTTTGTGGTAATCTGCAGTAATGATTATTTCTCCACTGTCACCAGCAGATGCTTTTACATCAAGTTGTAACAAAAGGAAGTATTGTGCCATCAGTTCTGTTGAGAGGCCAGCAGCCTTTCTTACCTTGAAGTAATTTCACTTGGTTGTCATAAGAATATTGTAATTAAGATCTAGTGCCCATACAGTCTTCTCTCCACATTTGCAAGTTTGACCTTTACAAATTTGGTTATTCATGAGACACATGCTTACCCCCTCCCCTTTCTTCCTTGCATTCCTCACCCCAGGCTTGTGAGGCTTGCCTTTAAAATGGATGTTTTTTCCTTTTAGGTGAGCAAAGCTCCTTCCACTGCTGAAGGTGTGGCCTCTCTACCATGTGGTTGCATATTTTGCTGCTGATTGGTCAGATGCTCTTTCCTCCTACTTCTCCTTTCTGAAGATGGCTGCCAGAAGTAATTAGAATGCCAAAACTCCCCTCTTCTCTGTCTGAGGAGAAAGTACCAGTAATCCTTTCAGGTTGTCTTCCCTACTACAACGCCAGGGCCAAAGGCAAAGGAATGAGAGCAGGGAAGCTTCGGAGGGGCGAGTTATTCATGGTGTTTCCACAGTAGCAGCTCCACATTCATTAGGGTTTGGGGCACGGAACTCTCCCTACTGTATTTCCCTTTTTCTTCTCCCCCTCCACCAAGTCCTTTTCCTTGTTGGAGGAGAGGAGTGATGTATTTTAGAAAGCAGTCTTTCTTGGCTGAAGAGCAGGGGAAAAAAATTCAGGTCAACAGTAATTGGTTGGGAAGTATATTTCAATATTAAAAGCTACCATTGTAGCAGACTTATGAGACTGCCCATAAGGGTTTTAACAGTATGTATAGCAAATTAAACTCTTTTAAATACAGGTTGCACAGTATAATCTTGTTAAATAGAGCTGTTGTGGTGCTCCAATAGCAGTTGCATGTTTAGTGTGACTTTATATGTGTAACGATTCACTAATGTTCAGAGGTCAGAGTTTAGGCAAAAGACTAGGCCAAACATCTCCTTTTCCATGGTATTAAACAAATGAACAACGAAAGAGGGGCTGACACTAGCAGTGGGTGAAGAGTTTTGTAAGCAAGAGATCAAGATCATTAACTGGCATGTTGTATTTGGATCAAATAAGTACTGTTGGTGTCTCAGTAATTTCTGGGAGGGTGATCTCTGAGTATAGAACTTGGGCACGCAGGAAAAAGGGTGGGAGAGAAGATGAAAATAACTTGGTTGCTGTTAACTTTAGGAGTACAACTGACTGAGTTGCACGACTTGTTCTTCCCTGAGGCGACACAGGTGCGCAGAGTTATTTTTCTTTAATCACTCACATAAATTAAAATTTATTCCTTTGCATTAAAATAATTAAATAAAGCTACGCCCTATATCTTTTATTGCCAGATAAAATCTTTGAACCTCTGGCTCAGTCTTGGCTATTGGCTGGAAGGTATTTTCCAGGGTGTGCTTTACCCAGTCTGCCATTGTATTAAATAGTGTTCTAGACACAGAAAAGCCCTGATAGCAATCAGAACTCATCTGAAGTATTAATCATAATGCCCATTAGCAAATTATCTTCTCTAGGTCTCCACTTAGGAAACCCTAACCTCCCTTTCCACCTATGAATCATGTTGAAAAATCACAGCTTTCCATTGTAAGTCCTAAAGTTGTGTGTTAATCCAGTACAACCACAGTTGAAGTGGCCTGCGGAACTATAGATCTTCTGAGTCTGAGTTGGTATAGGGGAAATGCAGAGAGAGAGAGGGTGTTGGCAAGGAAGGAAAAAAATCCAACCTCAGTCATTCATAACCCCAGAGTATTTTACTTGTGCTGTTTTCATAGAGAATGGTGCATAGTTGTATGTCCTTGTACTGTAACTGTAAAACTATAGGTGAAGTTGTGGAGCATGGGTCTTTGGAACAGATTTCCAATGATTCATGAGTTCTTAAATATCCCTTCTTGGTTCTTTACAAGTTGATTTTTGAATACACCCATACAGTTTGCTCTTCTGTATGAACTTGGTACCAGGTACTTTCTCTTTGAATTGGTGTGAGTCTTCTGGGAGAACTGCACGTGCATGGCTAGGTCAGATAAATTCCATGCCCCGAGTTATCATATTCTTGAACAATACAAATAATACAAACAATGTAACAATACAAATAAAGGTCACTTCAAAAGAGCTCCATTTTCCTTTGAAAGATGGGGCTGGTCACATATCTTGTGGAGAGGGGGAAATTATGGTCTGTCTTCTTGGACTGTTTTGGATGGTACAGCAACCCAAGCTAAAAGGATGTTCAGCTGTAGACATGCTCAGAGATGAAAAGAAAGTCCAAAGCTGCACAACACATATTATAGGAATGTGGAATATGACAAGCACAAATAAAGTAAAGCTAGACAGTAAAAAAGAAATGGAACATGTAAATGTTGTAATGTACTTTGGGGTGAGCAGCCTAAAGTGGACCAGAACAGGACATTTAGAGTCAGATAATTACTCAGTGTTTCACTCAGGAAATGAAAATCTAAAAAGAAATGGGGCTGGCATTAGTAGTAAGAAGAACAGGAGCAAAAGCACTTAAAGGATATAATGCAAAGTCGGACTGAATAATATCAAGAAGACTTCAGGGAAAGCCCATCATTATAACCGTAGTCCAAGTTTGTGCTCTAGCTACAGACAGAAGAAGAAGAAGAAGAAGAAGAAGAAGAAGAAGAAATTGAAATATTCTGTGCTGGAGGCCAGGATCACACAACAAAACAGAACTTATTGTTCAGTCATAGGCAATTGGAATGCAAAAGCAGGAAACACAGTGGAATCAAAGATTGTAGGAAAGTTCGGCCTACAATCAAGAAATGAAGCAGGATAGTGACTGACTGAATTTTATGAGGCCAACAGTTTGCTCATCATAAACACATTCTTCAAGCAACCAAAGAGGCAACAGTATACACGGACAGCACCAGCTTGTCAATATCCTTCTTGAACGGTGTTGCCCAGTGAACATAGTATTCTAGCTGAGGTCTGACCAAAGTAGAATACAGTAGTACTTTTACTTCCCTTGACTTAAACACTGTACTCCAGTGGATGGAGGCTAGAATTGGATTGGCTTTTTTGGCTGCTGCATCACACTGTTGACTCATGTTCAGTTTGTGGTCCACTAATTCTCCTAGATCCTTTTCAGATGTATTGTGGTCAAGCCAGATGTCACCGATCCTATATCTATGCATTTCAGTTTCTCTGCCTAAGTGTAGTACTTTACATTTCTTCGTGTTAAAATCCATTTTGTTAGTTTCAGTGCAGCTCTCATTTTGAATTTTGATCATGTTCTCTCGGGTATTAGCTACCACTCCTAATTTGGTTTCATCGGCAAATTTGATAAGCATGCCCTCTAGTCCATCATCCAAACCATTTATAAAGATGTTGAATAACACTGAGCCCTGGACAGAAGCCTGTGGCACCCTACTAGTTGCTTCTGTCCAAGATAAAGAGGAGCCACTAGTGAGCACCCTTTGGGTTTTGTTGATCAGCCAATTAAAAATTCACCTAACATTTCCACCCTATTAATCAGATCATCACTGTTAATTAGGATCAGATCTAAAACAGCTGATCCCGTTGTTGCCTCTTCCATCTTCTGGACAATGAAATTATCTGCAAAGCAATTGAGGAATTTGTTGGACCTTATATTCTTGGCAGACTTTGATTTCCAACACTTATCAGGATAGTTGAACTCTGCCATTACTACTACATGTCTCCTTTCTGAATGTTTAGTCATCTATTCTAGGAAGGCATAATCCAAATCCTCAGTCTGGCTTGGGTGGGTCTGTAGTGGACCTACACACTGATAGTTTTTTCTGTCCCCCTTAATTTTTACCCAGGTGCTCTCAATCTTGCTTCCAGGATTTCAGTCATGAGTCTTTTCACAGGTGTAAACATCCTTGACATATTGTGCTATTCCTCCTCCTTTTCTGTTTGGTCTATTTCTCTTAAACAGGTTGCACCCCTCTATTGTTGTTGTTGTTGCTGTTGTGTGCCTTCAAGTTGCTTCCAACTTATTGTGACCCTAAGGTGAATCTGTCACACTGTTTTCTGGAGCTGGGAGTGTGTGATGAGCCCAAGATCATGCAGTTAGTTTCCATGGCTGAGTGGGGAATCAAACCCTGGTCTGCACGGTCATAGTCCAATGCTCAAACCACTACACCATGCTGGTTCTCTACCATTCTGTTACTACATTTCAGTCATGAGACTCATCCCCCCAGATTTCAGTGATGCCTATTATATCATATTTGCTTTGCTATGTTAAGAGTTCAAGTTCAACTTATTTGCCATGCTCTGTGCATTAATGTAGAGGGATCTAAGACCATGGGTAATTTCCCCTAGCTGCTTATTAAGTTTCTTTTCATCGCACTGTTGGGTTCTTATTCTGTTTGCCCAGTTCTACTTATAATATTTGGGCTATTATCTCTAGTACTTTATGAACTCCTGTCGTCACAAATACTATCTTTCTCCTGGCCACACAACTCAGTTTAAAGCCCACCTGATCTGGTTTGTGAGACTGTTAGCAAAAACATTCCTGTCATGCCCCCATCACAGGTCCCAGACAGAATCCTTCTCAACAGCCACAACACAGAAATATGAAAGAGACATGATAGACTTTGGGGCTTCCAACAACTTTATGGATCTTGCTTTTGCCACTCAGCACCTTCCCCAGTTGGCTGGTCATATCATGGTGCTAGTTGTGGTTTTCTAAGATGGTTCATTTCATCCCATGTTTGGGAATGCCCACTGCCAAGGGTACTGCCCACCTGCTCATCCAAGAGATCTTCCAGCATCACAGTCTTCTGGAGGGGATAATCCCAGACTGGGGCCCTCACTTCACCACTTGGTTCTGGTGCAGTCTGCTTCAACAACTTGTCATCAGGCCTCATCTGTTGTCTATCTATCATCCACAGGTGGATGGGCAAACTGAGTGCAATAATTCCAAAATGGAACAGTACATTTATTGTTTCACTAACTACCAGTAGGACAACTGGGTGGAGTTGTTGCTGTTGGCTGAGTTCGTGTACAATAACTTCCTCCATGATTTGACCCAGCAGACCCCTTTCTTTGCCAGCTATGGCTACCACCCTCGCCATGTTTCTAGCCGTAACCCCTCAATCCTCCATCTCAGCAGTGGATCACTGGTTCCAGGAGCTGCAGTTGGCACAGGCAATTGGACCAGGCCAAGTAGGAGCAATTGAATCAGGCCAAGTAGGACTACAAGAAGTTTGGTGATGCCAAGTGACAGCCAGCACTCCCCCTTAAGGTGGGAGATCAGGTCTGGCTCTTCATCTGCACCTGCACCATCATTGCCCATGCAGGAAGTTGGACACCCACACTGTAGATCCTTAGCTCACAGCACAGGCCAACTCCATTACTTTCTGATTGCAACTGCCTTGTAGTTTCTGTTTCCATCCTGTGTTCCACCGTTCACTCCTGGTCCCAGCCAGGGATACTCACCCCGATGTAGGAGGAACAACCCTACCTCGTCCAGTGATGGTGGATGGGAAAGAGGAGTTTGAGGTAGTTTAAATTCTGGACTCCTGGAAGTGATGCAGCCGGCTACAGTATCTCATTGACTAGGCAGGTTATGGACCAGAGGAACACTTCTGAGAGGGTGCTGCAGATGTCCACTCCTCTGATCTGGTCCGTCAGTTCCATCACTGCTATCCCACCAAGCCAGATCCTCCTGGTCCCAGGTGGGGGATCATGGGGAAGAGACTGGTGTCGTATCCTCATCCCAGAACCCAGACAGGACCCTTCCCAACAGCCACAATAGCAGCTAGTGTAGATGGAGTCTCATAATCCCTTGTGATATCCTGAAGACTATGCCTTGCAATGTCATTGGTTCCCACAAGGACCAAAAGGAAAAGTTAATGAGTCAGTGGGCTTCATGAGTGTCAGGAACTGAATTCACACACAAATAGTACAGTGCATAAAGCACTATTTATTTGAAGTGAAGTACATGTAATGACTTTAGTGAGGAGACTGAAGGTAAAGTGAAAGTACGTGGGTTTAAGATTCTCCACGTTCCCTCTCCTCTGCTGAGAGACCGTGAAAGCCAAGGTGCGGCTATCAGTCCATTCCTAGCAGTGTTAGGCATTGTTTATATAATGGTCTCTAGCTTCTACTGCTACAAGCCTCTTAATATATTTCCTTTGACTACATATCCCATTACTCCATATGGAGGGCATCCCAACATCCTGCCCCTCCCAAAAAGAAAAAAAATGTGCAGTGAGTGTTAGCAAGGCTATGAAGAGTTAGGGGTTTTTGAAGGCTGGGCTTTGTGAAAAGCGGCAACAAGTTCAGGAGCAAACACATTAGAAGAATACACCCATTCAGCAAATTGAAGAGGAAGATCCTTCCACAGGATTAGGTACTAGAGTCTTCCTTTGTGGATCCTGAAGTCGAGGATTTGAGATACCTCTGTAAGTCCAGTATCAGTTAGCGAAGAATCCAGTGAATGGGCAGGCATCAGCAAGCTGCAATGAAAAACAGGATGAATGAGTTTATATTTAGGAGGCAAAGAAAGTTCAAAAGTGACCTCATTTATGGCTTGTTTGATTGGGAAAGGACCAGTGAATTTCGGGGCAACTTTTTAGAGGGTCCCTCAAAAGTTAAGTTCTTTGTGGATAGGTAAATAAGATCCCCAGGGTTGTAGTGGAGGGTTTTCTTCCTCTTTCTGTCTGCAAAGCATTTGTGGGAATCTTTTGAAGCTTGTATTGCAGAATGGACAGATTTCCAGGTGTCAGAGATTTTGTGAATCCAAGCGTTGACAGAGGGGGAGTTATTTTCTGCAGGTGAGATCAGAGGGATTGTCTGAATTCAGTTCTGTGGACAATTTCAAAAGGAGACTTTCCAGTGGAGGCATGAACCACAGAATTTCAGGCAAATTCAGTGAATAGGAGCAGGGCAACCCAATTGGATTGATTGGAGTTGATGAAAAACGAAGGTATTGTTCAAGGGTTTGATTGACACATTCGGTCTGACCATCAGTCTGTGGATGATGGCTGCTGCTGAGCTTCTGGTTGATTCCTGTAGATTTCAGAAAGGAGTGCAGAACTTGGAGGTGAAGATTGGTTCTCTATCTGAGGTAATGCATGAGGGTGTTCCGTGAGGTCTCCAGATGTTAGAGATGAACAGTTCAGCAAGCTTTTCCACAGTGGGGACTCTTTTGAGAGTGATGAAGTGAGATTGCTTAGAAAATTGATCTGTAACAATCCAGATTACATGGTAGCCTCAGCTGCTGGATAGTCCCACGATAAAGTCCCAAGAGATAGTATCCCAAGATACTGAAGGGGTCAGGAGTGGTTTCAAAAATCCATGAGGTTTCGAATTATTACGTTTGCAGGTGTTGCATGTAGCGCAGATCTTAATCTAGTCTTGAACACATTTGGTTAGACCTGGTCAGTGGAATTGTTTCCTAATTGCATGCAGGGTCTTGAGAAATCTGAAGTGACCTGCCGATTTAGTGTCATGATGCCTTCTGAGGACTTCTGATCTGCATTCAAGGGGAACGTACAATTTGCTACCGATGAAGGCAATGCCATCATTCCAAGCTACTGTGTTAGGGTGGCTTTTCAGCCATTCATTTTTGTCATAGGCAGCTTTGATGGCGTGGAGGAATTCAGAGTCGAAGGCAGCTGAGATGGAGGAGTGGATGCGTTCTTGTGCCTGTGTGTTGACTCCAAGCCCCAAGGTTTCGGGAGAGAAGAGCATTTTTTCTTTCAGGGAAGGAGATGAGATATGGTCCTTGTGGCACAGGAGTCTGGAGAGAGGATACGCTAGAGTGTTGGATTTTCCAGGCTTGAAAATGATATTGAAGTTAAAGCGTTGAAAGAATTCCATCCAACGTGCTTGTTTAGGGGTCAGTTTTCTGGCTGTTTCCAATGTTTCCAGGTTGTGGTGGTCACACCATACTTCAAATGGCAATCTGGCTGCTTCTAAGAAATGTCGCCGGGTGGTGAGTACAAAGTAAATAGCCATGGCTTCCTTTTCCCATATTAACCAGTTTCGTTGGGTCTGGGAGAATTTCCTTGAAATGAAAGCACATTGTTTGGGGTTACTGTTGTCATCATGTTGAAGTAATATTGTGCCCGTGGCCAAGTCTGAGGCATCTGTATTATGAACTTCTTTTCTGGGTCAGGGAAAAGGAAAAGCAGTTTGGCGGTGAACATATGTTTGAGTTCATCAAACACAGTCTGGCATTTTTAATCCATACTAGTTTCTTCGGGACTGCGGCATCAAGCTTTTTTCTGCTAGTAGTCATTTTCAACAGGTCTGTCAGAGGCAATGTGATCGTGGTGAAGCCCTCAATGAAACTGCGGTAAAAGTTGACAAATCCCAGGAATTGCTGCAGTTGTTTGCATGTTCTCGGAGATGGCCAGTTCACTGTCATTTCAACCTTGGATGGGTCCATATTCAGGGTATTATTGTTGGGTGTGGCAACCTTTGCATGCCTAATTAACTGGCTAGTTTGTTTGCATGTCTATTGTAAGCATAGAGAGATAGGCTAGAGAGAACTTCCTGTTTGTTGGTTAACACCTCTTCCTCCAGCACATACACATTCTTTGTTTTTAAAAGGTTCTCTTGCCATTTACTCCTCCCTTTTGTCTTTGCCTTTTGACCTGAAAGCATGCTCTGAGATTTCCCAACAAGGATGATTGTCAGCAAGCATGTGAGTGCTTAATTTTCTTCCTACCTTCTTCAAGAATTCAACCTGTACAGACTTTGTACAAGATTTTGTGAGTAAACTCTTTTATATTTTTAACCAAACTGTTTTTGTGCTTATTTTGAGTTAGATTAAGTGTGTTTTGGGTGGTATTACAGAAGTGGGACTGGTGATCTGTTCAACTTCTGTTTTTTGTGCAATTACTAAAATACTCTGCTGATTGAGAGTCTCATTACCAAGGTCTCTCAATATTCAAATATTCTTTTCAATTTCCCCAACAATTATTGCATATTCTGTACCCGAGGTAGTCAAAGGTTTGAGTGTGAAATTTGCACTTAGACAGTTTTACAAAGAGTTCATTGTCTATAAGTCTTTGTAGTACAGTGCGTACTTGTCACATGTGTTGGGGTAGAGTTTTAGAGTAAATGAGGATGTCGTCTAAGTACACTACGACCCCATCATAAAGGAATTCTTGCAAAACAGAATTCAGGAACATTTGAAACACAGCAGGCCCTGTTTGTAGTCTGAAAGGGAGAACAGTCCATTGGTAATTCTCCAGGGGGGTGAAAAATGCCATGAACTGTTCGTTCTCAGGGTCCATTCTAATCCAATGAAAGGCTTCTCTGAGGTCTAGTTTTGTGAAATATTTGCCCTGGACCAATTGAGCTGTTATATCTGCTGTGAGTGGGATTGGGCAGGCATTAGGGAGTACTGCCTGATTGATAAGATTATAGTTTATGATGAGCCTTGGGTCCCCCCTTCTTGCTTTTGTTGGAAAAACACTGGACTAGCGGTTGGTGATGAAGATGGTTTAATGAACCCATGTTGTAAGTTTTTATTCAGGAACTTTCTCAGCATCCCTACTTCTTCTTTGTTCATGGGATAGATTTTGGGCTTTGGAATCTTGGCTCCATCTATAAGTTTTAATTTACAGTCAAAGTCTCTGTTAGGTGGGAGCTTGTCGGCTTCACACACTTCAAAAGCTTTTTGCAGGTCCCAATACTGTTTTGGGATTTTCTGCAGCTCTTCAGCACTCAGCTTTAGTGCTACGTCTGGTTTTGGTATTCCCATAGGGGGAGCAGTTTGTGTCTTGGGGACCTTGTCTTTAGTTTAACAATGCCGTGGGTCCAGCCGATTTTGGGGTTATGTCTTTCTAGCCAGTCGAACCCGAGGACTGCTTGGAACCCAATTTTGCTTGGCACCAGGAAACGTAAGGATCTTCACATGTCTCTCACCTGCACATTAATGGGTTTGGTCCTTTCTCTGATCGGTTTTCCCGACATCAGGCAACCATCCATTTGCATCAAAGAAATTGATTTTTTCAGTGGTTCAAATTCGACTACCAATTCTTTGGCCATTACGGGGCTTCACACATCCATTTCTTCCTTTCTTCGCTGCACAGAATGGTGAGTTTTCTAGGTCCAGGGGTCCTGCATCCGGTCCTTGGGCCTGTCTTTGGCAGGCGAGGTGGACATTTTCCAATAAACTCTCCACTTTGCCAGCAAGCTTCATCCAGCCCAACAGGCTGGCAGGATTTCCTAGGAAAGGCACTGGTCCGGGATGGTGGGGTTCCAGCCATCCTGAAAGAACTACCGTACTTCAGTATTTCATCTTTCCATTCTGGTACTTTAGCAGCTAGTCTTCTAAATTCACGGGCGTACTCTCTAACAGTTCCTTTCCCTGACACAGCTTTCTAAGTTGGTGTCTGGCTTGTTCTTGTATAAATAGATCCTCAAACCTCCCTCTGAGCCAGTTCATGAACAGTTGGAGATCCGCTGTTTCTTCAGCTCTAGTGTCAAACAATGTAGCGACCCATTCTGAAGCCTCACCTTTCAGATGCTGGCTCAGGTATCTCACTCTGGCAGCATCATCACTGAAGCTGTTCCCATAGTTGGTCATGTAGTTGGAGGCCACATTGAGGAAGTAGTTGAGAGTAGCTCCCATCTCCATCGTAAGTGGCTTTCATGTCTCAGAAGGGTCTTGGCCCCGGTTGGGTGCTGGTGCTGTGGCCACTGGTGCTGCTGCTGCGATACTGCGCTGAGCTTGGCCTAGTTGAGGCACCAGATTTCTCCAGTTGGCTAGCTGAGCTCTCAATCTAGACGTCTCTTCTGATAGTAATTCCACTTCCTCTTCTTTGGCTAGTGGTTGTTCCATCAGGTAGTTTCGCTGGTTGTAACATCTCAACGTGTGGTGTGGCAGTGTTGTCTGCAAGCTATGTTGGGGCGCTCTCCCCATGCTCATGTTTGTCCAGCGACAGGAGTAGCTGCAGGGAATACAGGACATACCTTTGCTCGCACATTTGTGGGCAAGTTGGGGGTTTGCTTTGGCTCCCTCAGCCCTGTTCCACTCCTTGGGCTTCTGCTGCTCCATCAGCAGCTCCTTCCTCCTGCTTTTCTTCTTCAGGTTCTTGTAGCATGGTTTAAAGTTGATTTTGAGTCTCCTCACTCTGTCAGGAACTGAATCCACACACAAATAGTACAATGCATAAAGCACTATTTATTTGGAGTGAAGTATGTGAAATGACTTTAGTGAGGAGACTGAAGGTAAAGTGAAAGTACATGGGTTTAAGATTCCCTGCATTCCTTCCCTTCTGCTGAGAGACCTTGAAAGCCAAACTGTGGTTATCAGTACATTCCTAGCAGTGTTAGGCATTGTTTATATAACAGTCTCTAGCTTCTACTGCTTCTACTGATACAAGCCTCTTAGTATATTTCCCTTGACTACATATCCCATTACTCTATATGGAGGGCATCCCGACATCGAGTCTTGTCAGTCTGTCTGTTACATCACAGATTTTTGCCCTGGGGAGACAGCATACCTCTCAAGACCTCTTGTGAGACCCACAAACCATTGCTTCTGTTCCCCTCATCTTGGAGTCCCCTACTACCATCACATGTCTCCTCTGGGGGTTGGCAGGGGCCATTCTATGTGTTGAATCTTCCAAAGTCCTCTGAACATTCTCTGACAACTGACATTGTTGCTCTTGTTCCTGTTCTCATCATCACTGATAATGGAAAGTTCTTCAAATTGATTCTGTAGCTCCAAACTCACCCAATGATCCCTAGTCTTTCTATTTTTATTTGCCATATTCCTCCAGACATATGCCTCCTGTCTTTGGGAATTGATCTCTTCCTCAGAGACATCCCCTGTGTGTTCCTTATCCAGGACAGTCTGTTCTGCTCTGTTCAAAAAACCTCATGCTCCTTCATGTACTGAAGAGTAGATACACAGTCCTGAATTTGCTAGACCTTCTCTTCCAGTGGGGTGACCAACTTGCACTTGCCGCAGGTGTAGCTACACACAACCTCTATCAAGAACACAAACATGCCACAGCTGTTACAAGTAACTCCAGTAGCTCCCTCACCATCCATATTCAGTAGTCTTAAGCAGGTACTGAAACAGAACTCCCAGCCTCCCTTGCTAAGCGCCCACATGTTGGCCTTGCCCCTGTTTGCTAAGATCCAGGGCATAAGAGCTAGTGGCTGCTAGCTTTTCCCTCAACCAGGTCCCTGACTCACTTCCTCTGGACCTGCTCATAATAGAACAGTAGAGCCCTGATGAGCACACAATCAATCTACCACTCAGCTCACACAGTTAGCCATAACCCAACAGACACAAGTTCACCAAAACACCGTAGAACAGTAGAGCTGTAATGAAGAACAACACACGTCTTATAAGAGAATCATATTGTAAATAGATATTGCATAATGAAGTATACCAAAGAATTTCAGAAGAAAATCAGTCTGTGCCATTATGGATTATAGTAAAACTGCTAATTGTGTAGATCATGAAAAACTATGGAGTACTCTTAAAGACATGAGTGTACCACAACATTTGATTACCCTGATACTTAACCTGTAATCAGGACAAGTGGCTATTGGCAGGTCAGAATACAGAAAAGTGGGATGGTTTCCACATGTCAAGCAAGGCTGCAGTTTATCACTCTATCTGTTTAACCTGTATGTTGATCATACCGTATATAAAGCAGGATTAAACTTTAGGGAAGGAGGCATGAAAACTGTAGAAAGGAACATCAGCAATTTTAGATATGCTAGACCTTCTCATCATCCCACTGGCAGAAAATAGCAAAGATTTGGAATGACTACTGAAGAAAGTCAAGGAAGAAAGTGCAAAAGCAGGCTTACAGTTGAACATTAAAAATACAAAAATAACGACCATAGACAATTTCTATAACTTTAAAGTAGACTAGTTGAGTCATGAATCAGAATGGAGACTGCAGTCAAGAAATCAGAAAGACTGGGCCTTGGAAGGGCAGCTTTGAAGTAAGTATAAAGAATCCTGATTTGTAAAGATGCATCACTGAATACTGAAGTTAGGATTGTCCATGTCCTTGTATTTCCAATTTCTATGTGTGGTTGTGAAATCTGAACAACGAAGAAAGCTGATAGGAAGAAAACTCATTTGAAATATAGATACTGTGGACTTCTAAAAAGACAAATAAATGGGTTTTAGAGTAAGCCTGAACTCTCCCTAGAAGCCTGGGAAATGTGTTCTATTTGAATACAGATTATAAACACTAGAAAAGATAGCAATGATTGTTAAGGTAGAAGGCAGGACCCCATTAGGGTGGGATAGATTCAAGCCAGCAAGCCACAGCCCTGAGTCTATAAGACCTGAGCAGAACTTTTGATAACAGGGTGATTTGGAAATCTCTCATGCGTAGGGTTACCATAAGTCAAAGTTGACTTGATGGTAATTAATAACAACAGCAGCAGTACATCTAATCTACTTTCCTATATACCATTTAAAATCTCAAGCCATTGGAAGAAAAATACTTCCCTGTTGATCCACACTTTATGTTAGAAATAGTGAGCTCACCTTTTTAATTGCATAAGCATATGCTTTTATAATTTAACTCTGCCCCCAATAAAAATATAGATCTAGTCTACATTCCTACATACCATTTCAAATCTCATGCTGTTTGAAAAAAAAAATACTATCCCCTTGATCCACTTTCTGTCTCAGAAATGATGTGCTCACCTTTTCAATTGCTTGAGCATATGCTTCATATAATTTAATCCCCCAATAAAAAATACGGTTCAAACAACCAGGCTATCTCCTTTTTGAGCAAGGCCATTTTAGGGACGATAGACAGCCCTGTCCCTTTTTGTCATATAGGGATGTTGCTACTTAGTGCAGATGACTAGCAGAAAACATGGTGGAAAAGCCTTTAATCTGTGGATGGTATCAATGTAATTGAAAATCAGTTATTGCTCTGCTTGTATAGCTTTTACATGCTTTGAAGGAGTGAGATTGCTAAGCACTTCTCCAAGTGACCTTTGTCCAAAGAATCTATAGCAAATGAATGGTGTTCTTTGACAAGTATATGCTGTGTAGTGAGCCACTTGGTCTGTGGTGTGCCAGCTTATATTAACACTGTTTTGATGTGTGCCCAGTTGCTCCTGGAAAGTATCTATTTAAGTAGCTTCAAAGGACAAGTCTGTTGAGCCATCCAGAAAGACTTGTCCACAAACCAACATTTAAAATCATATACTTGTTTGCTCTGAAGTTGTAGAATAAGCGATGCACGAAAGTTTGTCTTTCTTTGCAGCACCTGGGAGCTACACACAGTAGTCTTTTATAACTAAGTTTATGAGTGTTTTCTAATTAGCTACTAGCATGCCTCCTTATCCGTTCTAGACACTGCTTGTGCTAATATTGGGTCCTTTGTAACAGATACACCTATAGTTTATAACCAAGTTGTGACATCATGACAGTTGATACATGTGAAAAATGGTCATGTAAATCAACCCTTAGTATATCTACTAATGATCTGGGGGGGGGAGACTGCCAAATGTCATTATCTTGAATATAGCATTTATTGTTTATCCTTTACACAAACATTTGATTAATTTAATAACATAAGAGTATGTAACTGTTATGTCTTTGGTTCATCTTCTGAACCTAATAGCATAAAGCAGGTGACTAATCCAGAAATGTTTAACAATACTGAGGAGCTAAGAAAAGGAGGCAGGTGCTAGGAAAAGAATTGTCATTACACTTAGTAAGATAAACATCCTTTCACATGTATTGATAGACTGAGTGCCAAGCACACAAATCAACAATTTCATGACCCCAAACATTTTGGTTTTCTGAAATTCCTTCTCTTTTATATTTCAGCTCAAAGACATGTCGTCACATATCTGGAAGATGCAGTGAGCCAGCTTCTGGAGAGCAGAGAAGATATTAGTCAATATGGTATTGCAAGATTTTTTGCTGAATAGTAAGTACTTGGGGGATATTGCAGTAGGAACATCCTGAAAATAAATCCTGGATGGAAGCAGGAAATGAGATGAACCTCTACATCTGACATATCTAGACTTAAGTGAACCATGGAGTCTATCTCAACTCATTGTTCAGCTTACTGAAAAAGTCTACACAAGCAGTTACTGGTTGCTTTATGATGAAAAATATCCAGTCATGTCACTAGTAAATACTTGGTAGAAAGTGATATGAGTATTAATTGACACATTTTGCATATATTCAGTCATAAATTCTATCTAATTTCTGTGCCAGTCTCTATTTAAAATCACACATACACACACACAAATACATTTATATTTATTTGGTATACAACTTTCCTTTATATACATATATATGAATACAAAGCTTTTGAACTGAGACGAACATCACTTTTTTTTTTTACATAAATGAGAACTATGTTTTAATCTGTATTTTAATCCAGAGAGTATGGACTAGACTAGTGTGCTCACAAATGTGGACCAAAGTTCTCTCCCATCCCTAGTTTTAGCTCCCATGAGTTGGCTCCAGTGAACTGATGATAGTGAGTAATATGAATAAATGAAGCCTATTTTATAATGTTGAGACAGTCATTATGATCAGGGGGCTGGAGCTCTGGCTATGACAGAGAGAAGGTTAATTTTGGGGTCTTGCTCCAATATGCTTTCTATTTTTTCACTTCTCCCCATTTTCATTGTCTTTGAAACTCATTTCACTGTGAGTTTCTTTTTGTCCCCTGCCATCCCCACTTTCCTCTTCCCTCTCTTTTCTTTTACTTTTTTTTTTTTTTTTGAGCCAGAGACACCATTGCACTGGATCCCCCTCCAGGCCTTTGTGTGGCCGTTTGAGTTTATAATATGAACTATCTGTAGTTCTTATGCTGAACCTTGTCTGTCACCAAACTTTTTACATTGCTTCAGCTATAACACTGTGCCTGTAGCTCTTGTCCCTGTTCTAGCTTATCCACTGGCAGGATTATCACTTATCAATACAGTTAAAATGGACCCAGTGTGGGATTATTTATGTGAGGAAGTATTGCCTGCTTTGATGTATTATTTCCAAGTTAGTTTTTATGTGGCAGACACAGTATATACATTTTCTTTAAATACAGATGTGAAAACTTTGACATTTGGTCATAATTCTTCTAGTCCTGTATTTTGCCTTTTCTCCCATGTCTAGTTTGACATCTAATGGAGGACAAGTGCTGGCCTGAGAATTCAGATCAGTAACCACAGTGGAGGAAGATTAGACACTGGAAAGCTGCTGGAGTTTCAAGAGTCTGTGTTAATGTGAATGAAGAAACAGGGAGGTTCAGGGCAGACAGAATCCTGGGCATGGGAATAAAGTAGCAAAACAAGAAGTAATCCTGATGGAAAGAAAGGCTCAGCAACAGCATTAATAGTTACTGAATTGAAACCAAATATGTGTTTGAGAACTATTTTACACATTCTGTGTGTGCTGTCGGTGCCTTTAAGTCACTTTTTGGCTTATGGCAACCCCATTAATTTCATAGGATTTTCTTAGGCAAGGAATACTCAGAGGTGGCTTGCTATTCCCTTCCCCTGATTTATAGCCTACAGTATCTGATATTCCTTGCTGATCCTCCATTCCCCCATCCAAGCACACCATGTATATGTGTCTTTATTAACTGTACATGTGTATAGTAGTAATATGTTTTATCTAATCTAGTCTGTCATTCCTGTGTGTGTGTGTGTGTGTGTGTGTCTGTCTGTCTGCATCCAGTTAGCTACGCACAGAATTCTACAGAATGGCCATTACAGTGGCAGCCAATGCCCACCTGAACTCTTTCTGTGCACTCAGTTGATAATACAGAACAATGAGTCCTGAACTTTATCAACATGGTTTAGGGAAAATTGCAGTTAATGTCATGGCCAGATCATGTGAGATTATGAGCCAAAATGTACACCAGCAGATATAGCTACAAAGAAGGAACTCTGAAATCATAGCTATTTCTGCCAATACTACTCCCCCCAAAACCAACTACTTAAGTCAGTCAGTGCCTCAAGAGAAGGGCTTCTGCAGTGCTGCAAATCAGGGTGCTGGGAAATGATGACTGCAGCACTCTGCCAGTCATGGGATGTATTGAGACAGGTATTTGGAGAGACCTCTCGGGGTCATGTTGCAACAGGGTCATGTTTAGGGAGCGGCATTCAGAATTCTCAGCCAGAGAGCTCTTGGGCCTCAGTAAATTACAAACCCCAGGATTCCACAGGAAGTTGAAAGTGGAATAGTAGCACTATAACAGTGTAGTGCAGAAATGGCCAATGTGTTTTGCAAGTGGGAGAGTGCTGCAACCATAATTTGACATGATCTACAATATCTTGGAAGCTTTATGTTTGGCACAATGTCTGGCTTGAGGAGTAATATTTTGGGATAATGTTTGGTTATTAAGGATGGTAAATCTGAACCTCAAAAATTACAAAATAGTAAGTCCGGCTTACATTCTAATAAATATTGAACAGGATGCCAGCTATGGTTTGCTGTTCATTTGTTTTTTAAATACTCTACAATGTTAAACTGGAAAATACAGTTTCGTACTTCAGACAGTATGGGAAACTAGTTTATTAGAGACTTCATAGTAGGATTGCTCATGCTACAAATGAAGGATTGAAGGGACTGGGAGGGGAAGGAGGATGCTCATTCATATCTCTAATGAGGTGATATGTGAAAGTCCAAGTATGCTTATATCTGTTCTATTTATTTTTCCATGTATTTGTGCAATGATATTCTTCTATGTTCTTTTCCATTCTTCCGTTTTATAATAAACAGCTTCTAAACTTGGTCCTGTTTTTGAATTTAAGAATTCATGTCCCATTTCTAGAAGACTTACATGTCTTGCACCATTGTGGACAGGAGAAAACAAAATAGTCTGCTCATAGGTGTAAAAGAGTGCCTAAATATGTCAAATCCCTATCTTTCAGGTTGAGCAGACGGAATGGAATTTGGCCTCTTTTATCTGGACCCATGATTTCACATGATCTGGCCATGACATTAACTACAATTTGCCCTAAACCATGTTGATAAAGTTGATAAAGTTCATGGGTCCAGATACCAAACGTTTTAATTCTATAGAAGCTTAGTATTATTTTAACTGTAACTTTTTGCATGTGTTTAGCTATTTTGGTTTAATTGTATTTCTTTATTATGTAAGTTGCCTTTGAGTCTCACTTTGGAGAAAAAGGCAGGATGTAAATAAAGTGATTGATTGACAGCTTTGGAAGAAAATCCTAAAGCAACAAGTTTAGAGGATAAAGAAAAGTCTTTGGTGTTCATCTCTTGTGATTTTAGTTATTCTCCAGCTTATAGCCATCATAT
Organism: Ctenosaura bakeri; assembly: GCA_948474755.1. Taxonomy (NCBI): domain Eukaryota; kingdom Metazoa; phylum Chordata; class Lepidosauria; order Squamata; family Iguanidae; genus Ctenosaura; species Ctenosaura bakeri. The sequence goes on from CAOLHI010003127.1 coordinate 169,218, forward strand.
GGGCATATTTCAGTTAACAAAACTTCTGGAAAAGAAGCTCATTTTTACAAAGTCTTTTTATATCAATCCAGACACCTGTTGTTGTTTTTTCCTTGCCCTTTGTCTAGCTGGCTTCAGAGGCATTTTTATCAGCATTGGCATGGTGAAGGAGGGCTGGAGAAACACGGACGTTCTATGTTAGGTTGCAGTAGCATGTCTTCAGTAAACAGTGCAATAAAGCTTGCACTAGGAAAGGATGGGATTTGTCTCTAGATAATCTTACTATTACTGTATGTCCTTTCCTATAGCAGGCAAGGTAAACAGCAGCTGCTTGCAGAATCCCTTACTGAGCACTTGTGAACAGCAAAACAGAGAGAACAAGGGAGAGTAGATAAGCCAAGAACACTGGCTATCCCCAGCATGTTAAGAAAGCATAGCTGTACAAGTTTGGCTGCCAAAATAAAAAGGTAGAGCCTAGGGAAAGGAAAAAAATCACCTGTGGATACATTTTTGGAAGAAGTCTTCAGTTGGTTCAAAATGTTTTTGTTTACCTGGGCAAGGCTTACCTGGCTTGGTTGTTTCATTTCACAACTGCATATGATTAGTTTTAGGTTAAATAATGCTGAAAAGTGTTGTATTCCCTTTCTGTTTTTTTTTGTGATGCAGGAGCCTATCACTATTTCTACCGTGGTATTTCTGCCTGTAGTATCAAACTTCTTATTAAAGAAGCAATGCCCAGAAACACATCTACTTTGTTAACTGAGGTATATCTGTATTTCTAATCCTTTTTGTCCCAAACAGCCCTACCAGAAGAGACATGAGTATGAGAAAGTCTTCTATGTAAAGATGAGTGAGAAATATGTGGTAGTGTTGGACTGTAACCCTAACCAGCATAGTCAATATTGAGGGATGCTAGAATTGCAGGCCAGTAACATCTGGAAGGCCACACATTTCCCACCCCAGGAGTAAAATACTGTTTTCATTATAAGCCCTTGGATGAGAGAATTTGGTATTCTCCATGGTACCTTGTTTCTTTGATTTCCTCCAAATTCTTCTCTGCCAGTTTGTTCTCTTATGTTCTTGTTTTTGAAAGTAATGTTTAGCTGGACATTGTTCCAAAATTTTGAATTTAAACCCTGCCTTGAGTTCCTTTGCCAGGTGAAAGGCAAGATATAAACTAAATAAATAGATAAACAATCACTGCACTTTGTAGCATACTCATCTTTCCAGCGTATCTACTCTTTTCTTTGTCTTGTAGAAGTATATTGTTTTAAATAGAAGAAATAGACAAATGGATCTGACTGCATTATGGACAGTTTATCTTATGTTTTATTCCAAATATGTATAGCCTTTTATACCCTTCTTAGAATCCTGAAGATTTTATATGGAGGAATTTTATGAAATAGAATTTGTTTTTGGAAAGCTGGCTAGGAATATTCTCTGGACTCTTTAATCCGCAATATACCTAAGACAACAAGACCATGGTGAATACCTTAAGGAATTAAGAGGGCCTAAAGCAAGGCCACTATAGGAACAACAGATAATTGCAGGGATGATGAATTTGTCTTCAGGTCAGTAGGGATAAGAGAGGTGACAGCTTGTGAAAAACGACCGTGTTGAGAAATGCCATGCTGTGTGTGGCACAGGTGACTGTTTGTGTAGTGAGCATTGCTGGCATTCTTAACATTCCACATCATTTCTCAGTAAAATTTTCTATCCAAGCAGACATGGAGTAGAGAATCCCTGAGATGACTTCTGTGCAATGGCAAGTTATGCAGAGTCTGTGATACTTTCCTCCACATTTTTTAAAACCTAAAGCAGCCTAGGGAAAGCTGCAGTTGAACAGGAGATGAGGGGTGTGAGTGGGGTGACATTTGAACATTTGCCTGACTAGTTGCTTTGTTCAGTCCTATTTAGCCCTCTCCAAGCAACTGTTCAATCATTTGGCAAGGTGAGGGAGTTGAGTAAGCTTTGGTGTGTGTTTTCTTCCTTCTGGGTGAAAAAGCAACTTGGAGAAGGTTGTTTTGAATTGGAAAGGGCTAATAAGCCTCTTCCCATCTACTCTGCTTCTGCTCCAGCTTACATCTTGCCCAGGCTCCTTTTTGTGAAAGGGAGTCTGAACCATGGAACTCAGTGGGTGTATCTGTGTGACACCAAAAATCAGGTATTTGCAGAAATTCTGGCATATGCTCAGAGAATTCCACTTAGACTGTCTAAAGAAACTATAAAGGGTCCTTCTTGTGGCATATACATTTACCAGAATTTGGTAATTTTGCCAAAATAGGGGCTTTTTGACTTCACTGGGTAGGGTCAGAATAGATCTCAAAGGAAGAGCCTGTATGGCTACAATGGTGAACTGAAAGTTCATGGACTCTTTTTACAGCCTTTGAGTCAGGTAAGAACTCATCCTTTCTGCCTGCATGAGAATACATTACCTGTAACATCCACACCTACAACTGCAGGCTTTTGTGACTCCCTTTTGTTTCCCCTTCATGACTTTTTTTTTGGCCATTTTTTCCTAATGATGTCAATGAACTTCGAAAGCTAGTGTAATGTTTTGGCTTTCTGGTTGGCTTAATAATGATCAGTGTGGATATTCCTGTAAATTTACTAATATGTCATTTAAGCCTTGGGATAGAAAAGAAATTAATGTTAACCAAGATTTTAAATCACTTTATCCAGCTAGTGCCTCCTACATGATTAGTGAAAGTACCTGTGCATCCTTAGCTTTCCTATTGTTGGCAAGAAATTATGAGAATCTATTTCTTTCCCCCTCCCCAAATGATATGCAAGTAAATATGCACGACTAAAAATGTGTCAATTTGAAAAACACTGACAAATATGCTTTAGATAATGGGCAAAATGTGTGAAAAATATAAATGTTAAGAAAATTGCATACCAAAATAGGTACACAGTTCAGTTTGAGATTTGCAACCCAATAAGAAACTTGGATGGCATGAGAAAGCTAGTTGGATTCTGACAAATTCAAAGAATATGCAACTGACAGACTTTCACATTCCTCTTTGAATCTCATTCAAACATTTATTTTGTCATTGCTGTGGGCAAGGAGGCCCTTGAAGACATTGCATACCTCTTCAGAATAAGCATTAGAATAAGCATCAATTACATCTGTTTTAAGGTTCACACTTTATAATTTCTAAGTTTAGTGATCTTATAGTAATGGTGAAAGTGCTCCTTTCTTAAAATCCCTAGTGTCTCTCTCCTTCCCCAACTTTGTAGTTCTTGATTTGATGTTTGGGTCTCTAGGTGTTTCAGTCTGGGCAAACAAACGTACGATTGTTTCTGTGAATATGAAGCCTTTGTAGAACATGAGCAAATGATTGTCAATGTGATTAGATTTTATAGCTTAAGACTTTTTAAAAATGGAATTGTATTTCTCTGACACTCTTGAAGAGAAAATATGGAATTCCAGAAGGGTTTTCTGTTCAAACAGAATGCTCCCTAGTGTCTCTGAAACAACTGCAGAAGAAGAAGACTTTTTCAAGTGCTGCTACAATTTTCCTTTTGGCAATTGTAGCTGGACAAGTCATTATCCCAAAGGGATGAGACAGAATGGGAGGAAACAGCTGAAGCACAGGGTTTTGTTCTTGTTTTGTTTTTTGGTCTCTTAAGCATTTCTTTGCCAGAGAGTGTCTGTTCACCCTGGGAATTGGTAAGAATGCATTTTGGAACATGCCCCATTTTTCCAAGGTGAGAGGACTAAAACGTCTTCATCATTATCACCATCATTATCTTTAGCTGCCTCTCCCTATGGATTGAGGTAGGGACTAACCACAGGTCAAAACAAAGCAACAAAATAGACATATAACACCAATTAAAAATACCAGTTTAAAAACACCTAATACCAGTTAAAAACACATAACATCATTTAAAAGAGCATATAGAGCCAATACATGTTAAAAACAATCAGTTCATACTTTTGAAACTTAATAATTTAAAAGTCGTCTGGATAAACCTGCCAGAAGAATTGGTATTTAGTGCTGTTTTAAACTCAGACAGTGTATCCAGCTATCAAATCTCTTCCAGCAGGTCATTCCACAATCTGAGGGTGACTGAATTGAAAGTCCTTTGGGTGACAGTTGCCAGCCTAATCCTGGCTGACTGAAGTAAATGCTCCCCTGATGACCTGAGTGTATGGGGGGGGGTGTTATAAGGGAGAAGGCAGCACTGTTGGTAACCATGTAGGGCTTTAAAGGTAATAACCAACACTTTGTACCTTGCCTGGAAATTAACTGGCAGCCAGTGGAGTGATTTTAATATTAGTGTAATGTGATCACTCCTAGATGCGCCAGTAATCAATCTGAATGCCATGTTTTGAACTAATTGAAGTTTCAGAACTTGATACAGAGGTAGCCTAATGTACAACACATTGCAGAAGTCCAGCTTTGAGGTTACCAGTACATGTACTACCATCCTTAGATCCTCCATCTCTAGGAAGGGGTGCACCTGGAATAACAATCAAAGCTGAGAGTAGACTCTCCTAGCCATCACATGTATCTGGGCTGTTATTTGGGGAGATGGATCCAGAAGCATCGCCAAATGGTGAATATAGTCTTTTGGGGGCAGGGGTGTAATCCCTTCCAGGACTGTTTGACATATGTCCAAACCCAGGTGAGGACTCTTGACAGTAAGAACCTATCTTGTCTGGATTCAGCTTCAATTTGTTCTTCTTCGTCCAATCCATTACCTCCTTCAACCATTCATTCAGTTATCCTTAACTATTTTTGAAGACATGGGGAGGTATATTTGGGTTTCATAAGCATACTGATAACATCCATGGACTCAGGCTCTGGGCAAGGGGAGAGGGGTGGGGTTCAGTGTGAGCCTGCCACTGAGGCAGCTTGTGTTCTGTCTTATCACAGACATTATTACAGAAAAATACAGACATCTTAGCAGAAAAGAAAGCTCTCTGCTGCTTTTGGGTGCAACCATGGCAGATGACCAAACTGAAATACCTGAGTAGGGGATGTAGCTACCCAAAGGCCTACTGAATTTCACTCATGTACGAGTAAAACTGGGACTTGGGAAAGTTACTTTTGGGGCTACAACTTACAGAATTCAAGATGTTGAAATCCAAAAAATTTAGTGGTCAATTCAATGTGAGTAGAGAAGATAGTTTTAACTAGAAGGCCACATTGGTATACAGTGGCACATTGGAAGTGGTGTCCCATTTTGGCAAGTTTGTGGACAGTTGTAAAGATGTTTGTTGGGGGAGGTCTAGGGAAAAAGGAAGAAAAATACAGCTTTTGTGTTTGGTTGGGTGTATGTGTGTTAGGTGACTTTTGTGTCAAAAGTTTGGGGGAATGCTAGGGGTATCCAGAGCAAAAGGCAGTTCCAGGACTTCATGTACCCTGTAGTTGCACTTTTGCCACCCACAGGAGTGAAATCAAATCATGGAACCTTTTCAGATCATGGCAGACCCATATTGGTGTCTAGATTTTAATGGATACTGCTATGAGGACTGTGCTGAAATACTGCAGCCTTTAGGAGTCCAGTTTCTTAACCTCTAGAAGGAAAGTTACTCCTTTATATTTTTGTGTTTCTCATTTTAACTTTTCTAGGAAATGTAACATCTTCCATGACGGTAGAGTGACATACGTTGTCTGCCACAACACATCTCCCTTTTCAGAAAGAACAGCGAAATGTTTATCTGATTGTTCTGAGATTCCCTAATTTCCTCTAGATTATTTTGTAAAAGCAGTTTCAGTGGAGTGGGGGAGTCATTTCAGACTAAAAATAATAATTGTGGTGACACTAGAATCTTCTGGTTTGTGATTTAGCCACCAGACAGCAAGCTGCAGAATAACCCCAAGATGAGGGAGTCTATTTCTTTCCTCCTCAAACCTGCTCAGAAGAATTTGGAGATTATAGTTCAGATTTTCATTATCTTCTGAGCTTCTTAAGAATCTTTCTTGATATTTGCCTTCTATAGTTCTCCTCCCCCTGCCTAAGAGTTCTTAAGTGTATTTTCTTTCTTCCTGTGAGACTTTTACATGTGTGGTTTTTATTTATCTCTTTCGTTACCATTCCCCTATGCCTAAGCATTGTCCCTGCTCTAGTGAGGACATGACAGTGTTACCTCATGGCTGGCTACAACAAGTTGTGTTGCAGATGTGAAGCTACTGCTGTCGCCAACCTGGCTGTGAAGTGATCTTTTCAGCTAGAAGCATCCACTGAGATTCTGTGTTGCTGATTCCTGACAGGTCTTCAGTGTTAGCTAGGATTCCTTGTTCCCAGGCGCACTGGAAAGAAACATTAGCTTAACAAAGACTTGCCTTGATATCTCAATGATTTGTAGAAGAAATGATGGAATGTACTTCCTAGAAATTGTGTATAGTGTTGTTGCATAAGATGGATTTTGCGGCAGATCCTCCAGCTTGCCTGACATAGGAGTTTTGTATTTTCTGAGATGTCACAAATATGCCTCATGCACATACAACCAATAATGTATCTGAGGGCTTGATGCTGACATCTTTGAGAAGTGAGCAATTTCTAGGAGAAAATCCACAGTCAGGCCTCTTGTTGCCCTTCCCTCATTTTCCTCTTCTATATTTTTGCCATCCTAACCTGCTTACCAAGATGGTTCTTTTCAAGCTCAGAACACTGTTCTTATGTTTGTTGGGCCTAATTCAGCTTACAAAGACAGTAGTTTTGACCTCTTTAGTGCTTGCTGTCATATTCACATTAACCTTTTTTCCCTTTAGATCAGTACAGTGGTACTCCTAATATATTTGACACTCAGTGCAGATCTTTTTTTTAACATCCCCTTCCTCTCTACAACAAAATTATTCTCAGTAATAATCATGAAATAAAACAAATAATAATAATGGCCAAAAAATGCAGATTGGGTAATAAAATGCAGCCTTGCTTCACTGCCTTTCCAGCGGCAAACTGTTCTGTTTATCTATATTCTGACTTGACAGTGGCCTCTTGTCCTGAGTATAAACTATGCACCAGGAGAATAAAAACGTTATGGTACACCCATTTCTTTAATAGCAATCTATAGTTTTTCATAATCTACAGGCTTTGCTATAACCTATAAAGCACAGGCTGATTTTCTTCTGAAATTCTTTAACATGCTCCATTATCTAAAAAATGTTTTTAGTCTAATGAATGTGGGGTTTATTTGTTTGTTTGTTTCTTTTGAGCATCACTTTGTTTGCATTGGAGATAAATGCAATGGACTGGTAGATTCTGCGATCTTTGGTATATATACCCTTTCTTGGAGAATGGAATGTATATTGAGCATTTCTAGTTTCTGGGCCATTGCTTTGTTTTCTGTATTTGGTGGCACATTTTATTTAGAATTTAAGTGGGTTCTATCTCTATACCTTGAAACGGCTCTATTGGTATGCCATCTGTTCTTGCTGATTTGTTTCTCCCAAGTGGCTTATGTGGAGCTTCTACTTCACTTTCTAAAATGGTGGCTTCATCTTTAAATGTCATTCTTTCATCTCCTTTATATAATTCTTCAGTGTATTTTTTTCATCATCCTTTTTATTTTTTCTTGATGATGTAATGAGTTCTCCTGCTGATCATATAGCATCCCCACTCTTGATTTAAAATTTCCTTTGATTTTTGACCTCTTCTGGAAGAGGCTTCTTGTCATACTTTTTTGTTGTTTTCTGATTTTCTGCATTGACTATTATAATAGTTCTCTTTGTTCCTCCACACAAGCTGCTAAACAATTGTTTTCAAGAGTTGGATTCTATTTCTGTTACCTTTTACTTCTGCTTCTTGTCTACCATAACTGTTTGAAGAATTTCGTCTGTCATCTAGTGAAGCTTTTCTTTCTTTTTGGCTGCAGACAGTATCTTTCTGCATTCTTTCTTCATAGTATTCCTGACTTCAGACCAGAGTTCTTCTGGCTCCCAATGAATTAGGCTTAATAGTGCAAATACAATTTTTACCATATCTTTAATTTCTACAGGGATGTTCTTCAGGTAACATTTTGGCATGATGATGGATTTAGTGTTCTTTAGCTTTATTCTAATTTTTGATGCTAGCAGTTCATGATTGGTACCATAGCTGCACATGGTCTTGTTTTTGGAGAGAAAATGTAGCTTCTCTATCTTCTGCTTCCAGTCACATAGCCTATTTGATTTCTGTATTGACCATCAGATGATATCCATATATACTGTTGTTTCTTTGCCTGAAGAATGTGTTTGCCCTGAACAAACTGTTGGCCTCACAAAAGTCTACCAGTTGTTCTTCTGCTTTTTTTCTTGATCCTTGGCCAAATACTCCAACAATCTTTGTTTCTGTCTGCTTTTGCATTTCAGTCACCTATGATTATCAATGTATCCTTGCACCCCTTTAGGTTTTGGACCTGGGGTAGTGTGCACCCCACGCCCAATTTTTAGTCCACCACTGGATCAATAGAAGCTGTCATATTCATACTTCCTTCTGATCTAAATAAAAAGATTCATTTTTAGGAAATGCGTCTTCCAAAAACAGGGTACATTTGCTTTACTGATAGTTCCCAAATGTAAATTGATGCTATGCACTAAAAGTTTAATTTCTGGATGTCCAGTTGATTCTTGTAGTGAATTGGGATTCTACCAGCATTTGTGGAATGCCAGAATAGTACAGCAATCATTGCTAAATTAGACAAGCAAGAGCCAGCTAGACAACGAGGTCTATGCCCAATCTGTGGTTAGTTTTGCATTTTAAGAAGGCTCCATTTTTGTTTTGTGTGGAAACTGAAGACCAGCTCTAAACCAAGCCTGGTTCAGAGGAAATATTCAAATGAAGATTAAGGGAACAGGCTATAGAATTGTGTCCAATCTCATTCTGCCTCTCTTTCTGTTTCTCTCTCTCTTGTATTGATAATCTCTCTGGCTGGAGTCAACATTATACATGACCATTCCAAGGCTGCTTCTGTCATCTTGCTCAGATGATCAATAGCATCCATCCATAAGGCTTCAGTACTCTTGCAGGTTCATCCACTGACAAACATCTACTGTGACATGACATTACAGAGTTTATAAATCTAGCACGTTACACTAACCATCTTTGGGATTTGCTTGGTAAAACTGAGGCTCAGAAATATACAGAACAGTATTAAAAAAATAGGAGAAGGGAGTGATAAGAAGTGCTACCACATGTCCAGACTCTCAGCTACTTTCATATTTTTATTTCGATGTCTGCTAAGTTGGTTTATTCCTGTCCTTCTGTATTTCTTCTGAAAGTATTTCACTGTCTTCAAGCAACTGTAAGGTTTGATGGAATTATTTGTTGGCTATTTTTTTAAAATTCTGATTGTACAGTTGTGTTTTCCTATGGTTGATAACCAAACATGGTGATCCACAGCCACGTTCTGCTCATTTCACTTGCTTTCTGATAAGGAAGCACAGCAAGAATTTCAAATACAGTAAATGTAGCTTAAAGCCCTGTGTGTTGACATCTTAACAGTCTACTCTTGGGGGCCACTTAGTTGTGCTCAGTGAGCCAAAGCTGGTCTTCTGTGCCATCACTAGTTGGTATAGAAAAATCATGTAGCATAAGAAGGAATCGACTTATAAAAGAATATTCAGTCTGTGCTCTGTAATCTGCCTTCTCTGTGCAGAGCAGATGACATTTATTTGATATTTGCATTCATTTTGTAGCAGTTGGGATTACCATTTCTTGAAATGTGTGTCATCAGGAAGATTCCTTCGGGCTTCAATGACGGAGAGAAGGGAAAAGGACTATTCCTTGAGGTTTGTTTTGAGAGACAAGCAAATCTTGGCTCTTCTTCTCCTTGAACTCTTTACATTCCATGAGCTCATTAATTATAGGAATTTGGTGACTAAGAACTATGCTTGAAGTTGCCTTATTCTTCTCCCTTCTGCAACCACTTTCCTTCTGTGTTGCATCTTTTAGACTATAAATCTGAAAGCAGGGACTGTTTTATTACTGATCTTTTTAAGCTGCTGTGGGAGCCTTTTCAGCTGAAGAAAAGGATAAAAATGCTTTAAAAAATTAAAAAAAAATAAGGAGGCATTGCTAGTAAGTAATTTGACAGGGATATACTTAGGACAGAACCCCTTTGTGAGAGAAAACAGGAGCCATGGGAAATTTGATACACAACTTTAAAAAAAAGTTTCAAAATTTTTTAATTTTTTTTTTTTTTGTGATTGTGATGTCTACTGCTTGAGTGAAAGTGTTACCTGAAATAGAACCTGCTGTAGAGAACTATGTTGGGATCATGCAGAATTATTGTGGAGAAGACCATGATATAAGACTATGGACTAATGGGTTGTGTTCAAGTTGCTACGTGGCCTGGAGAATGCTTAGATCTCATTTCAAGCCTTCCTAGAACCCAGAGTTTGTGTTATGTTGGGAAATATTTGTTTGTTTGTGAAACTCTTGTCTTTTCCTACCCAGAATACCACTTAAAAGACTCTGGAATAGTTTTGTTTGGAAAGAATTTGACATTCCATTTTGACACTGCACATACTGAAGAACACTTTCAGATGTGTAGGTAAATGTGGTTTTAATAGTGTAATGAATAAACTAAGAGGACATGCTGCTTTGTTCTCAAAGCAAGAAAATATGAGAATATATTAAAGGTGCTTTACCAGTCAACTTATAAGACTGAATCCAGCTCTTTTGGAAAGGTAAATTGGCCTCTCAAATGCCTTTTGGTCTCCAGTCCAATAAGAAGGCTTAATCTTCTAAATGTGCAAAAATGTTCTACACTTTGTTTACCTGTAAATTAAGCAGGTGTTTCACTGCTTAATATAATTCCTAAAATGATTTTATGTCCTACTTTATTGAAATAGCTAAGGATTCCAATATAATTGAACCAATACAGTATGCTAGGCATGTGAAAGCATGTCTCTGTTATTTTAAAATATTGACTATTCAGTGTAGGGTAATGGCTTGTGCATTGGACTGTGACCCTGGAGACAGGGATTGCTCCCCACTCAGTCATAGAAACCCAATGGGTGACTTTTGGCATGTCAGACATCCTCAGCCTCAGCCCTCTGTGATAGGCCTTAGAGTTGCTATAGGTTGGAAAGGACTTGGAGGCACACAACAAAAAGTTGGAATAGTCATTAATAGTCATGTTTTAAAAGCTGCCTTTAGTAGGCATGGGTACCGTAGAATAGCCTGTGTTAGAAATTGTACCAGCAATATCTCCGTCGTGTTGACTATAGAGAAGGCCAAATATTTAAGAACCTTATCTTAGACTTGGCAGCCTAAAATACTTTTAACTGAACCTCCTGTCTCACCTTGAAGTGTATTTCTTGAGCCAGAACATGGATCCTAAAACAAGAAAAGTAAATTAGTACACATAGGCTAATTATGAATGTTAACCACAACCTGAATAGAGGCAAAATTTCACTGGCTTTGCCACTGTTGTTTTTATGGATGTTTATGGCATTTTTAATTTTGCAGATACAGTATTCTGGGCAGCTTTTAAATTAAAATAGACACAATGTAGATAATAATACAAAAGATTATAATTAAAATGTAATGAAACTTATTTTAATATGTAAAATCAATAATATTAAAAACAATTTAAAACACACATTAAACAGAAACAATTAAATGTATTTGGAAAACAGTACATTGCCCTATGAAAATCCTTTTCTTTTAAAATGGTCAATTCCTCAAAGCCTATCAGATAAAAATTGCTGATGGAAGGACAACAGCAGGTAGGGTCCCATTCTAGCCTGTGGAACACCCTTGGAGCTGCCACTGAGAAAGCTTTCCCTCACTCCTAGCAGATATGCCTGTGCAAGTTGTGGGACCAAAGGAAGGGCTTCTCCTAAAGATTTCAGCATCCAGATGGGCTTGTTTGAGGGTAGAGCGTTATCAGATCGACCTAAGATAAGCCTTGACCTTGATCTAGGGCCTTGATCTAAGGGCTTTATTGGTCAAAAATGACATTTTAAGTTGTGCCCAGAAATAGACTGGTGGCCAGTGGTGCTGCCATAACAAGGAAGTCATGTGCTGCCTGTCACCAGCCCCAGTTAACATGATGACTGCAGCTCTTTGGGCCAGCTGATGTTTCCAAGCACTTTTCAGAGGCAACCCCATATATAGCAAATTACAGTAATCCAAACAGGATGCAGCTGAGGCATGTATTCCTGGACCCAGATCTGATATCTCCAGGAATGGGTTTCCTGTGCTCCAGACACCAAATGTCCCAGGAATCAGGTGGCTGGAATGCAAGAGCTGTTGAGTAGTTAAGCCAGTCCAGGTTAGTCACAGGTTATCCAGCAGAATGAAAGGAAAAGCAGGAGAGTGGTTGTCAGCTGGTCCATAAGTTACAACAAGTCAGTACTCCAAATAAACAAAGCCAGCAAGGAGTAAAATAGAGCCATAAATAGGACCAGGAATACCTCCCAAGCTGCAAATCTACATCGTCTGGGAGAGTGCAACTTCATCTAGACTGACAGTGGGCATTTTTATCTTGTCTAGGACCCTTTCCGCAGCACCCTCCCATCCAGCCATAGGGACATGAGAAGGATAGGACTTCGATGATGCTTCTGCATGATGTCATCATGGTCTCACTCCTCTTCCATCCCGAGGCAGTGCAGTTGCAGGTTAAATCGTTGATGGGTTTTCCCTGTCAAGACCCACGATCGCACCACCATCCTGCACTTACCTGTCCTGCAGAAGGGCAGGAAGTGCAGTGGTGGCTCTTCCTGCTCCAGCACAGTCTGGCTGCGCTGCAGGAGGAAGTGGTGTGTCCATCACACTCTTTTGCAGAGGGAGCTGGTCTGTGCGGAGGGGAGCACTGCCATCACACTCCCTTTCTGGCTCTTATTGCCACCAGATACCACTGCAAGAAGGTAAGCTGTGGAAAGGGCCTTGGTTAAGCTTTAGTTTGTTTGTCATGACCCAGTCTGTTACTTATGGCAGACATTAGTTTGGAATCAGTATACCTTTCTTGGAATTTGGTGAAAAGGGGAAGAAGTGGTATGTCATCAGCACACTGGTGGCAGTGGACTCCAAGCCTCCAGTCACCTTCTCCCATCAGTTTCATGTATATGTGAAATATCTGATGCACAGGGCACAAGAAAAAAAAAGAACCCTGAGGGACTCCACAGACCAGTGGCCAAGTTGTTAGAGAGTGATCCCTAAGCACCGCTTCTGAGCTAATCCCCTTAGGAAGGAATGGAGTGACTGAAAAGCAAGGCAGCCCAAAATGATACCACAGTTATTACCAAAAGCCATTAAGAAGTCCAGCAGAACCAAGAGGGATATACTAACCTGTCCAGTTCTCCATAAAGATTATCCAGCAAGGCAACAAAAGCTGTCTTCATCCCACCAAAAGGCCTGAAACCAAACTGAAATGGATCATAGAATATCAGTCTCCTTCAGAAGCCCTTGAAGTTTGGACATCACCACACACTCTAGTACCTTGCCTCCAAATGTTTATTGGATACTGAGTAATAGTGATCCAATATAGTATGATTCAGGACAAGCTTTCTGCACAGAGGTCTTACAACTACCTCTTTTAGACACATTGGAAACCTGTTTTGCTGTAAAAAGGCATTGAACACACCTATCAGCCAGTCACACCCATGGCCTTTTTATAAGCTGTGCAGGCTGAGCACACACATGATGGACATCTCAAGGTTTTGTTTGTCATCCTTGCAAGAATCCTGTGAGATAAATCACTGTTCTCCATCTAGAGATGAAGGACATAACTGATTTCCATCTCAACAGGAGCTCTTCTTTGAATTTCTCTGTAACATTATGTTTTTATGCATAATGTATACAATCAAGAAGTTGGCATCTTGGAAGCTTTTAAGAATTTGAGCAAAAAAGGAAATAGCTTATTTGCAATGCTATGTAGCTATGAGTGTATATGTATGTATATATACATTATTCATTTACAATTGCAGGACTGTGATTACAGGTACTTAAAATGCAAATAATGTTTTTCTGTGGGCATTTACATGTGGACCTCCACAATTCCTGGGTCCTAAGTAATGCTATCTTTTTTCTTGCTGCCATTAATTCCTTTGCATATCTTGAAGGCAAGGGATATTCAGCAGTGATGAAGCTGATTGTCAGTGCTCTAGATAAAAGATTACTTCTTTTGTATAGGAAAAGCATGAGTTAACTTGCCCTTCTAGTCAGCAGTACTACTTGATCTTAGTAGTAGTGCTGACTACCGTAGTTCCATGCCATAGTGTTGAGCCAGGTGCTATAACATATTTATAAAAGGCAACCATTTTGGTCAATGAGCTTGTTCACTAGTCCTCCTAACTAGCCCAGTATAATCATAAAAAGTAGAGACAATTTGTCTTCCTTTTCCCCTCCCCCACTTTCTCCTTTTAGAGTAGCTGGGGAGTGCTCCAGTTCATCTGCACCCATTGAAGGTCCATTAGAAGTTTAATGTTTATACATAGTGTAAAAATTGCATGTTAACATTGGGATCATCTTGTTGATGGGCGGTACACTAGGCTAATTTCAGATGGCCTGTTCCAAAGAAAATATTTTAGCAATAGTAAGCCTGGTTTTCTGTTGTACAAAAGATGTTACATAGAAAACTGATTTTGTGCACTTTTACCTCCAACCTTCAGGAATTCAAAGATCTCCCACAATTCATTTAGAAAGACAATTTGCTTAACACCAGATAAATTAACCAAATAGACTTACTAAAAAGTCTATTTCATTTCAGATTGAAATGCCCAAGGTAGCTAACCTCAACAATTTAAAAATGAATATATATATATATAAGCAAACAAACAAGAGACAAAATTAAAACCAAGATAAGAGCTAAGATCGGTAAATTCAACATTTTTTTAAAATAAGTTTTTATTAAAATTTTAAATGAAAAAACAATTTAAAAAACCTCTCCCTGCTTCCAACATCAATTTTCCCAGTTGAATCTGAGTTTAACATTCCATTCCATGTAAGCATTCAGTTCCATACATTATCTCTTTTTTACAATAATCGTAAGCTATTACTTTTAACTTATATTTAAGTATTTACATTTTATCTTTTTTCACCTAATTTTGTCTTCGTCCTTTCTCACAGCCTTCTTTCTTTTCCCCTATTTCATTCTTTTGTCCAGTTCAATACCTCTCGCCATTCTCTTTCAAAGCCCTGGATTGGCCTGTTTTTAAGTGAAAAGGTTAACTTTTCTGTCGCTACCATATCCAGGACTTTGAATTTCCATGCTCTTGTATCAATATATTTTCCTTCTTTCCAATGTTGAGCATAAGTCAATCTTGCTGCAGTTATTATATATAACAATGTCTTTTGATGAGATCTTATTTCTCTTTGTTGCCCTAACATATTCAACAAATAAAGTTCTGGCTTCATTTCAAAGTTAAAACCATACATTCTTTGAATTTCATCATGTATTTCTTTCCAAAACTTTTTTGCTACTTTGCAGGTCCACCACATATGAAAAAAAGATCCCTCTTTCTCATCACATTTCCAACATTTTCCATTCCCATTTCCTGTTATTTTTTTCAGTTTTACAGGTGTCATGTACCATCTATATAACATTTTATAAACATTTTCCCTTAAATTCAAACTTGGTGTAAATTTTACATCTGTCTTCCATGCCCTCACCCATGTATCCAACTCAATTGGATGTCCTATATTTTGAGCCCATCTAACCATGTTATTTTTAACAATTTCTGGTTCCATCTCTCTCTGTGACAATATTTTATAAAATCTAGAAATTCTCTTTTTCTGGTCCCCTTTCATCAATACATCCAGTTCATTTTCATCTTTCAAACCCATATAATTTTTGATCCATTTTAAATCTTTATTTTATTTGTCTCCATGGGAGCCAGTTAATTTCATGGCCTTGCTCTTTTAATTCCTCTTCTGTACTCATTCTTAACTTTGTACCGTCTTTTTTCGATAGCTCTTGATACGTCAATAATTTTCCCTGTTTTGTTGGAGCAATGCTTCTTGGGGTGAGGTCCACATCGGAAGTCCTCTATAAAATTTGTGTTTTATTTGTATCCACACTTTCAATAGAGACGTTTGGATACAATGATTGTTAAAGTCTTTATTCACCTTTACTTTATCATAGCATAAGTATCCTTGCCAACCAAATCTATTTCCTACTCCTTCAACTTCTTTTATTGTTGTGTTCTCCACTTGAATCCAATCTTTTATTGTTTCTAAGAAACATGCTTGATAATATATTTTCAGCGATGGCACATCAAAACCTCCTCTCTCCTTTGCGTCTTGTAATGTTTTAAATCTTATTCTTGGTTTCTTGCCTTGCCAGATAAACTTCCGCAGTCTTTTTTCCCCATTCTTTAGAAATCTTTTCTTCTCCTAATACTGGCAAATTTTGGAACAGGAACATTAGCTTAGGCAATAGAGACATTTTAAAAGCATTTATTCTTCCTAAAAGAGATAACTTCGTATTTGTCCATCTTTCCATTTTGCTTTGAATTTCCTTCCATGTCTTCTTGTAATTGTTATCAAATAATTCTTGATTTTTATTTGTTATATTTATTCCTAAATATTTTATTTTTCTTACTATTTGGTATCCTGATCTCTTTTCCAAATTTTCTTGTTCTTTTTTTGATATATTTAATGTCAGGTAAATTCAACATTTGTCAAGCCAAAGGCCTATCAGAATAAAAGACTCTTGATGTGAAATCAGATCATCAAAGGAGTCCAGATAGATCTTCCATGACAGGGTTATTCTGAAATTTACATGCTAGAAAGTTAAGGTTTGTTCATACGTTCTTTTCCAACTGTGCATTAGGAGGCATGATTTATGTAAAAGGAAAAAAGAGGATAGGACACAATGGACATTATTCTTGATCAAAATATGAGGAGTGTTACATTCCACATGCACAGTTCCACTTCAGCGGCTGTTAGGCCCTGGGATACTGACATGACCATTTACTGGTAGGGGAAGTGGGGAGAAGGTGACCAAGGAGTACCTATCCCAACTGCAGTGTTTTGGGATGATAAGCTAGTGAATAACTGCTTGAGAAGCTAGTGAATGACGCCTTGCATCATGTCTAAAACAAGACATATGCACATATAATCTGGAATTATATATGTATATGTCACTAACAAGATTCCAGGCAATGTCATAGAATCATAGAATTGGAAGAGACTCCACGGGCCATCGAGTCCAACCCCCTGCTATGCAGGAACACCCATCAAAGCATTCTCAAGAGATGGCCATTTAGCCTCTCCTTAAAAACTTCCAAAGAAGGAGACTCTACCACACTCCGAGGCAGCATATTCCACTGCCGACAGCTCTGACTATCAGGAAGTTCTTCCTGAGGTTCATGTGGAATCTCCTTTCCTGCAGCTTGAATCTATTGCTCCTTGTCCTAGTCTCTGGAGCAGCAGAGAACAAGCCCGCTCCCTCCTCAACATGACGTCCCTTCAAATATTTAAACATGCCTATCATGTCACCTCTTAATCTTCTCTTCTGCAGACTAAACATGCCCAGCTCCCTAAGGCATTCCTCATAGGCCATGGCTTCCAGACCCTTCACCATTTTGGTCGCCCTCCTCTGAACACGTTCCAGCTTGTTGACATCCTTCTTGAATTGAGGTTCCCAGAACTGGACACAGTATTCCAAATGAGGCCTAACCAATGCAGAATAGAGTGGAACCATTACCTCCCTCGATCTAGACACCATATTCCTATTGATGCAACCAAGAGTTGCGTTGGCTTTCTTGGCTGCCGCATCACACTGTGTTTTTCAGATGTGCCTCTGTACTGTTTTTAAAGCCAGCACCTAAAAATGTAAAATGTAAATGTGATAATCAGAAATTTGAAAACTCATTTATCATGCATGTACACTTCTCAGAGAGCTGGGGTTCCCGGAGGCACAATGTTGAGATATACATGGTAGCAAGTTGCCTTTTGTTGTTGCGCAGTTCCATGTATTGATCCTAGTTGACCCAGTATTATAGACATGATCTTTAAAACTTCCCTGTTTTGAGTTATAATCCTTCATTAATTTTTATTTGGGGGCTCCATACATAGAATACTCCAAATGCCATATTCAGCTGGATATTGGATATTTATTGAAGTACATGTTTTTGTTCTTTGAATAATTGAATGTTATCATAATATCTTGATTTGCTAGCTTTCTAGCTAGTGTGACCATATTAAGTTTAAAATGGACACATAAAGGGTAAAGGTCATAACAGAACCTGTCATTGAGAGGAAAGTCTTCAACTAAAAATGGAAATTCCTTTCAAACAGTGGTCATCCTAACATTGTAAAACATATGCTGTAAAATAATGAAAACTGATTGCTAGATTATATTTTTCCTTGTGGATAAATAAATGTGAAAACTGTCACTTTGGAATGTAGAATCCACATGGGTTTTCCAGAAAGAATCCAAAAACATGAGGATTCTAGTTTACTCTTGCTCATAGATCTTTCTTCCATATGGATTTTGCATTTCAATATAGTGTTTTTAATATGTATTTGTCCATAGAAGAAATGTTAACAACAGAATCTGCCCTTGGGGAGATCTACCCAGCTGTGTTGCATTACAAAATGGTGGTGATGGTGGATCGTAACAGATTGTAACCTATCATATCTCTATTTTTACACCTGTAAAAGATTTCAAAACTGCTTTATCTTTGGGTCATTTGTGTGAAAGAAAACAGAGATATTGTATAGTATCCCTGGTAAAAGTCTTTTGCCTGGCTCCTGAGAGAATTTCAGACAAGGAATATAATCTCTTTTATCCCATCCAAATTGGTGAATTGGTTATCTTCATTTTATAGCTGAGGGAAACTGAGGCATGAAGCTATATGTGCCTCAACTTGCTTTCCCATGCATTCTCTCCTATAGTCAGTGAAGTGTGGAAAGAAGGGTTAAATGTCACTGTGACTTGGTCTGCAGTGGCACTTACTGAAAACCAGAGCAAGTTGATACTCTTGGGAAATGTAATGTAATGTAATTTTGTCTCTGTTTTCCCAGAACTATCAGTGATTAGAAGGTGAGCTAATAATCTTCCATTGTTCCTCACAATAAGTTTTCAGCTCCAGTATTCATGTGGAAGGCTGAATGTCTTTGCCAGTTACATTGCTCTGCAGTGATGTGGTCTATATGGAAC
This sequence comes from Ctenosaura bakeri, assembly GCA_948474755.1. Classification (NCBI taxonomy): domain Eukaryota; kingdom Metazoa; phylum Chordata; class Lepidosauria; order Squamata; family Iguanidae; genus Ctenosaura; species Ctenosaura bakeri. The sequence goes on from CAOLHI010003127.1 coordinate 188,245, forward strand.
AGAAAATAGCATTTGAAAACACTAGTTCTTAACAATTGATGTATTGCTGGGAACTTCTTTTTCCTTTCCTTGAGCTATCTCCAAGCATTTCTCCATGGCTACTTAGCCTTTTATATGATAGGCTTGCTATCTTCAGCATTCTGGATTTCCCAACTCATAACTCTAAAATGCTTTATTTTAGAGTAGAAAGGATGCACTATATGTGGCCTATTATATCCATATCAGCTTGCTTATCCTTTTCAAACAGCTATTGTCTTTTAATAGACCTCTGCCTGGCAGGGGGAGCCCTTAATTCCTGCCACATAAGAATGGCCAGCTTGAATTACAGCAAGCTGTACTATGCAACTCTGATCAAAAGACCTCTTTTTTAAAAGTCTTTCTTTCTTCTCATTCTTTGTTTCTTTCTGTCCTTTGTTTTTAAATATAGTGGTCCAATAATTCAACACAGAAAAAAAAATCGTGCAAGCTTTGATTGGAAAGAGCAGGCTATTAAGTAACTGACCTAGTTCTCTGTTGTGTCTCCTGACCTAATATAGAGATAAGAAAAAAAAATCAAAAAGAGAACCATCAGCAATCAACTGCACTGTTGTTTATAGCTCTGAATGTTGGAAAATGGTGTATCTCCATCTTCCGAAGCCATAACTTTGTTAGACTAGCACCTGTCAAACTGAAAGCATGGGGCACAAGTAGTGAGACATAAGCACTGTTGCATATCTCCTTGATGATAAGCCTCTGTATATGCATGGCTTAGAGTTAGGTGACTCCACTACTACTATAACAAGGGAACAGTGAAGTCAAATCTTTTTGCTACAAGAGCCCACAAGTGTCAATGAGGTTCACCTGTAGCAAATACATTTTTTAACCTGATGGGTACATTTGTGGTGAGCAGAGTGGGGAATGAGAGATGGCAGAGCGTTTATCTCTGACTCTGAGCTGTGCTTCAGAGGCACTCAGAAGTGATGGCTTCAGAGTGTCTCCAAATATCAGTGTGACTGTAGGCCCCAAGTATTCTTTCCTTTTTCTGATGACCTGGAGTTTTGGATGAAAATACAAAATAGCCAGTTTACTAGAAGGGGGTCATTTTTGCATCCTAAACTCTATTTGACTCCAGGGAGCCTCTTTTGCCCCCTAACTGCTATTCTGAAAGGGCCCATTGAAACAAGAAACAAAAACTGCTGTTTTAGTTAGCCAGAATATCACTTGTGAGAGTGATACTGCAGCCCACCATGAAATTAGAGGAACTGAAAATGACCCTCTGACCTTGGAGTGCATGTACCACTGCTATATGCTATAGCATATAGTGCTGCAATCTTTAGTTGGAAAAGGAAATATCTTTTTCCATTGGAAGATTTGTTTTTGTGTTCAAATCTGAGCATGGAAATATAAGTGACACAAAACACTGGTGACAGTTCATAAAACATTACTGTTGAAATAAATCATTAGAAAGAAGCCAGAAGCTAGCACAACACCCCATTATTGCTATTTTTGATATATCTTAGTGTTGCCTGGAAAAATGCAATTTTGCTGAGGTAGAATGCTTGCTTTCATTTGTTGACGCTCAGTTCATTGGAAAAATCCTGGAAGGAAGATGCTGGAATAGCTAGTGTTCTCCAGAAGGAGAATTGACTGAAGAAACAGTCTCATTATCTAGTGAACTTGATAACTAAATCTGTACTTATTGATACCTGCAAGATCACTTCATTGGTTAGAGTATATATATATGTGTGTGTGTGTGTGTGTGTGTGTGTGTATACATGTATGGTGTGTGCATGCACTTTTCTACCAATTGCTCATCATTGATTCAGTTAATCTTTGTATGGCAAAGCAGTTATTTAATGGCATCTCCTCAATTTTTCAAATGACATTTTTTTTATTTGTATCCCGCTTCTCCATATGGATCGAGGCGGCGAGCAACTTACAAATAGCAAGTATTTCGATACATTTTTCTATACATACCCCCAACAAGCTGGGTACTCATTTTACCGACCTGCGGAAGGATGGAAGGCTGAGTCAACCTTGGAGCCGGGCAGGATCGAACTCACAACCTTGTGGCTTGCAGTACTGGCATTTAACCACTGCGCCACCAGGGCTACTGAGCAGTGTCTCCTTTCAGCATCTTATGTCAATAGTGCTTGTTCTATTCCCTTTTGTTTTCATTTCATTGTCAGGTCCTTAAATTTGGCTAAATTGGTCTGTGAAATTTTCCTCACCTTTTGTATTTGCAAGGTTGTTAGTGTTTCGTCCAATTTATTCAGATTACCCTTCAAGAAATCATTTTCCTTTCCATAGTTATCAAGGCTGCTTAATATGTTCCCTCACTCCCACACAGAGTTGTGTGTTGCACCAGTGGGGAGCTGCTAACATAGCAGAGAAAATAACTTACGGCTCTTCATGTGTTTTCTTATATGGAGATAATCTCCTTGTCAGGGAATAAATCATGTATGATGTGATCCTCACTTTAATGATAAGCCTTGCAAACTGAAGAGTCAGACACAGTTCGTATTCTCTCCTGCTCCTTTGATAAGGGCACACATCCTATAAATTAGTTCAACGCTTTACTCTGGAGCCAGTGTTACTGCCCTCTGAGGGAAGGGGCCTAGAAGATCTTTCCAAAGTACTTAGCCTTGTCTCACAGGCTGAGGTCAACAACCAGTGTCAGTACCTGGTTTTTATTTGGATCGTTACCATAACATCCCAGAGTTTTTACAACCTATTTTAAAAATCCAAAGATTTCAGAGGAGTGCTTGAAAGTTTCTGAGATCTGGCAGGGTGCCTAATGTAATTAGACAATGGCAGACAAGGCTCTATTAAGAGAGCTATCTGTTTTCAGAGAAGCAGCACCTGAGCACTAGTGTTCCCCACGCATGCTCATCAAACAAAGAACATTGCCTTCATTATTGCAGCGTCCTGCCTCTTTCTGCTCTTACTCATGTGCATAGAGCAGGTAATGCTGCAAGGCACGTCTATCTCACTCCTTGGCATCTTAAGAAGATTCCTGTCTGGTTTGCCTTCTGTCGAGCATGTAAGGGCAAGGTCTCTGCACGTGGTATTATGTTGCCGATACCCACAGTGCTCTAAAGGCCTTTTCACCATTTTCAAAATTAGCGTGGATCCTGTCTCCTGTCCTCACTCCCAATCACCATCTCCTACTGCTGTGATGTGAAAGGCAACTATTGCTATTGAAGGGAGTGCCCATCAACCCAGCAAAACCTTTGAGTGAAATGCAAGTGCTTGAAGTATATTAGAGTACTAATGAGGGCTTTAGTTTTAATTGCTAGTGCAAGTAGACAGGTTGGGAATTGTGTCCATGGTAACTTCAGCTTAATGTGCTAATTTGCCTGTCTCCTTTGAGTGGCTCTTGGGGGAGGACCAAGCAATGTAAAGCCTCTTGCTTTACCCGGAGGATTTGATGACCAAGCAGTGGCTGTTATTCTTAACATTTAAAGGGATACACCTGTTGGCAACACTCATGGAAGAGATTTGTTCCTGATTAAAGAGATCCCTCCTGTTTTTCTGTATACTGCTTGTGAAGTAATTGGCCTCTGACATACAGTTTAGAATGAAAGTGCACAACCGATTGGAAGGAGTCAGTCTGAAAAAATGGACTAATATTCACAAAAACTCAAACTAAAATATATATGAGTCTTTAAGGTGATAATAGATTCCTCTCCCCCACCACAGTTTTTTTCCTTTTTAGGTTTCAGGGTTGTTTCAAAAAATTCTGGAAGGGAAAGCACTTCTCTGTATAAAAAATAATGTATCCCTTGCATGGGAAAAATGTTTGTAAATGTTTGAAAGACCTTGCACTTTTATTTTTAGAGTTTAAACAAAAAAGTGCTCAACTTTTTGAAGTCTGATAATGTGCTGTGGGATAGATTGAGACCTCCACTGATTTTTTGTATAACCACCTAGCTTTTGTCCACAATCTGTTGTCATAGAATCATAGAAATGTAGAGTTGGAAGAGACCACACGGGCCATCCAGTCCAACCCCCTGCCATGCAGGAACACCCTCAAAGCACTCCTGACAGATGGCCATCCAGCCTCTGCTTAAAAACCTCCAAAGAAGGAGACTCCATTACACTCCGAGGCAGCAGATTCCACTGCCGGACAGCCCTGACCGTTAGGAAGTTCTTCCTGAGGTTCAGGTGGAATCTCCTTTCCTGCAGCTTGAATCCATCGCTCCTTGTCCTGGTCTCTGGAGCAGCAGAAAACAAGCCCTCTCCTTCCTCTACATGGCATCCCTTCAAATATTTAAACATGGCTATCATGTCCCCTCTTAACCATCTCTTCTGCAGACTAAACATATCCAGCTCTCTAAGTCTATCCTTATAGGGCATGGTTTCCAGGCCTCTCACCATTTTGGTCACCCTCCTCTGGACTTGCTCCAGCTTGACCATGTCCTTCTTGAATTGGGGTGCCCAGAACTGGACACAGTATTCAAGATGAGGTCTAACCAAAGCAGAGTAGAGTGGTACCAGTACCTCCCTCGATCTAGACACCATACTCCTATTGATGCAGCCGAGAATTGCATTGGCTTTCTTGGCTGCCGCATCACACTGCTGACTTGTGTTCAGCTTGTGGTCCATTAAGACTCCTAGATCCCTTTCACACATACTGCTATCCAGCCACATGTCCCCCATCCTATATTTCTGTATTCCATTTTTTTTACCTAAGTGTAGGACCTTACACTTCTCTCTGTTGGATTTCATTTTGTTAGCCTTGGCCCAGCTCTCCAATCTATCCAGGTCATTTTGAATTTTGATGCTGTCCTCTGGCGTATTAGCAACCCCTCCCAATTTGGTGTCATCTGCAAATTTGATGACCATGCCCTCTATTCCTTCATCCAAGTCATTGATAAAAATATTGAACAGCACTGGGCCCAGGACAGAACCCTGTGGCACCCTGCTAGTCACTTCTCTCCAGGATGAAAAACAGCCATTCCTGATCACCCTTTGGGTTCGGTCAGTCGACCAATTACAAATCCAACTAACAGTAGCCCTGTCCAGCCCACATTTTACTAGCTTCTTTGCAAGAATGTCACGGGGAACTTTGTCAAAAGCCTTACTGAAATCAAGATATGCTACATCCACAGCATTCCCTTCATCTATCAAGCTAGTAACTCTATCATAAAAAGAGATAAGATTAGTCTGGCATGACTTATTTTTGAGAAATCCTTGTTGACTTCTCGTGATTACCGCATTGCTTTCTATGTGAATAGAAACTGACTGCGTAATGATCTGCTCCAGGATCTTTCCAGGTACTGATGTCAGGTTGACTGGGCGATAATTATTTGGGTCCTCTTTTTTCCCTTCTTGAAGATGGGGACAACATTTGCCCTCTTCCAGTCTGCTGGAACTTCTCCTGTCCTCCAAGATTTCTCAAAGATTATAGCAAGCAGTTCCGAAATGCCCTCTGCCAGCTCTTTTAATATCCTAGGATGCAGTTCATCTGGCCCTGGAGACTTGAATTCATCCAGTGTGGCCAGGTATTCCTGTACCACCTCTCTACCTATTATGTGCCTCATTTCCTCTGCTTCCTCACCTGCTCCCCAACCGCCAGGTTGAATGCTTGTATCCTTCTGGGAAAAAACTGAGGCAAAGAAGGTGTTAAATATTTCTGCCTGTTCTCTTCCCCCTGTTAGTAATCGCCATCTTCTCTGCGCAGTGATCCTATCATCTCCTTCTTTTTCCTTTTGCTGCGGACATATTTAAAAAAGCCCATTTTATTGTTTTTAATGTCTCTGGCCAGCCTAAGTTCATTCTGTGCTTTAGCCTTTCTGACCTCCTCCCTATATCTCCTAGCTACTTGCTTAAATTCTTCCTTGGTGGTTTCCCCTTTCTTCCATTTCCTGTACATGTTTCTCTTAACACTTAGCTCAGCTGAGAGTTCTTTAGTCTACCATTCTGGTTTCTTCAGATGCCTTCCATTTTCCCTCCTTATTGGCACAGTTTTAGACTGTGCCTTCAGTACCTCCCTTTTAAGGAACTCCCATCCTCCTGAACTCCTTTCCCTTTCACTATTCTTGACCTCGGAATTCCAGCCAGCAGCTCCCTAGGTTTACAGAAATCCGCTTTTTTAAAATCTAAGATGAGTGTCTGGCTACACTTATCTTCTCCTTCCCACTGAATGCCAAATTCTGGTGTAGTCATGTCTGATGTGGTCAAATGGCCAAACACTGATGCTTCTTGATGGCCCAGCACTGTATCTCTTCAACTCATTTTGGATCAGATAGTATTCATGGAGTCTCAGAATGCTGTAGGAGAGCTGAAGGGAAGGTCATAACTGTATTTTTGTAGTTTTTGTAGTGCTCTTTTCCTAGAATAGGGATTGGAAACATATGGCCTGCCAGGTATTATTTGACTACCAATCTCTAACCATTGACTGTTTAGGCTGCTGAGAGTTGTACTACAACAATATCTAGACAGTTGTGTGTTCTCTGCTTTTGCTCTAGACCAGAGATGGTAGTCAGCCTAATGCCACTAGATTTTTTGAATTATAGCTAGCACAATCTCTGGCCTTAAACTATGTTGGTAGAAGTTTATGGCAGTTGCAGTCAAAAATCTGTACAGCATCATTTCTTGTCCTAGTCTAGACTGTGAATAGAGAGGAGCAAGGCTAATCAACCTTAGAAATAACCAGATTCCTTCCACATAGATGTTTGTATTACATTAGTGTTGCTTATGATTGCTGTCTTGCCCCTTTTTAAATTGAGATTTACACATTTTCTATGTTTGTAAGTGGGGTAGCAAAATTACCATTTATGGGAATATATATGCCTATCACAAAGCTCTGCAAACTGTAACAGAACAGTCTTTTGGGGGTTACAGCTTTTTAATCAGGGGATCACTTATGATTCATTAATTTTGACATGGTGTACTAACAGACTTCCAGCCATTAAACAATGTACGGAAAATGACTATTTGGCATAGTCTACTGCCTCTAAAACTGCTCTCTCCCTAATGATTCCCTTTCAGCTGAGTTCTATCATGCCTATAATTTCTGTGGTTTGTGAGGTTTGCTTTAATCCCTGCCTGTGATCCCAAGTTGTGACATCATGATTCAGAAAAGGCAACCAACAACTTTAAGCAGTTGAGTTGGGAAATCACCTTTTCTTCTGATCTGTCCAGAGAAAGATATTCAGCTGGTTGTCTCAAAGACATGATAGATGCATGGTAAAAAATAATTTCTGTTGACTTGGATTTGATGCAGCTTCATTTCCTTTGGCAGTAATATTCCCTGCATGGAATTCTGCTCAGAACACTCACATCAGTGGAAAGGAAGGGGCAGTTGATTATCACTGCTTACCCCTTCATCTTTAGCCCCAGCCTGTCTTCTTTAGTATTCTGGAAAGTCCACAAACCTTCTGGAGCAAAGTTTTGGGAGGGGGAAGTCTCAGGCATACAAATGATTCTAAATATTATCTGTCTAAAAGAGGCATTTCAATATTTATGTGGCCGTTTGTAGCCTGCTTATTAAAAAACAATTTTTCATGACTTACATAATAAAAATTATAATAAACTTACAATTCAAATGGCATGAACACTATAAAAACAGATAGGCGTAATAGCATATACCAGAGCCAAGAGAAAACTTTGTTTTTCTAGCATTTTAACAATAGTTTTGTTGCCATTAGGAAAAGGCAATTCCTTTTCCTCACTTAGTGTGTCTACTGTAATTTGGAGTGCTGTGAAAGCCAGGGACAGTTGCCAGTGATGTTACTAGTGGCAAGCCTCCTCTTGTGTCCACTGCATTTGGGAATTTTCCTGAAATATGATTCTAATCACAATCTATGATTCTATGATTCTAATCACAATCAGGAGCAATCTGTGAAGTTCTTGCTTTCTTTTTGCTGTTTTTCACCAGTGTATCTTCATTTCCACAGCTAATCACAATTGCATCCATACAGCCATCTCTGCTAATCCTGGTTCATTCACCCCTGGTTCTAACCAAGGTTTCAAAGTGTAATTGAAGCTAAGCAGGGCTTGCAAAAATGTATGCAGAGTTATAGCTCTAGGGATGTTTCACTCAGGAAAAAGAATGTGAAAAATTGGTGTGCAAGAAAGGCCAAGCAATTTAAGATTAGCATTGCATGATGCCAGTTTAGACATCTAATTAATTATTTTCAGCGTAGGTATGTATTGTCTATGAACATTTTTAGCTAGAGACAGAAATAGTGGGTAGATAGCTGCTCCATTATAGATCTTTTACTAATAAGCACTGTGACAGATCATTTCAGATCTTTTTTTATAGACTTCTGAGCACTGTACAATTTTGAGCATAGTGTAATAAAAGAGTGATGTTGTGATAATCAGATGTTAAAGAAACATTATAGTTATCTCTTTTTAAATTCAGAACTATATGATTCAACCATGTTAAAGTGTTTAGAACCTGATCTAAAGCTTGATGAAGGTGGAGATTTTTCAAATTGACTTCAGTGGACTTTGAATCTGCCCTTTGGGGCATTGCAGGCTGATTCTGGTTGCCTCTTTATCTTGTCATCTACTGCTAGGTAACAACTTGTGTCTTCCTCTGATTTGTACACATTAGAAAGTATACGATACTTATAGAAACATTTACAGTCGTCCAGCAGTACTTGCTTAAAATAGCAAATAGTTGAAGGGAAAGGGGAAAAACATAAAATCTAGCTGTGTTATGAAAAATACTTTGCCATTAGTTTGATGTGTAACTGGACAAATGAGCAACATTTTTGTCTAAGTGGATACACAAACTGGAGACTAAGCATGTTTGTTATGTCCAGAGAGAAATTTTCCTAGACTCATAGCAAATTTTTATTGAAACACTTTTTGAAAGTTCTCTAGAAGGAAACTGACTTGTAACTGAACAGTTAATGTATTAAATTTTATTAAAGGGCTCTTATTCTACGATGTGCAAAAGAACTAAGAGAGTTCGCTGTTAGCCCATGGATTTTGGTTACTGTGGAGAAGTTACCTGTGGAGAAGAACTGCCCTCACCAAGGATAAGCATGAATCTTTTCATTAAATTTCTCACAGGAGACTCACTAAGTTACTGTCCCAGGGAAATGCTTTCATGATCTTTCTGTGGGATTTGAAACATTTGCCAAATATAGAAATACAGGGTCATGCACAGGATGAATCCAGTTTTCTTTAAGTCACCTCTTGTTGTTACTTTGCTTTCCATTTTTATTTGTATTAATGTTACTATTTAATTTGTATGTTGAAATTTAATAGCATCTTAAAGAGGCACTTTCATGGTCATGAAACTTGATATTGCTGATTTCTAAGATCCTTCTAAAAAGAAAGAAACATCAGATATCAAAAGCCTTATTAAATGTCATTGCCCTTCAGTGTTCACAGCTAAGAAACTGAAGCTTTGTAACAGAGCAAAATACTCTGGAAGTAAAACTGTCCAGTTACCAAATGACCCTTATTTCAAAGAGTTCTTCCTAACTTACAAACAACACAGCTCTGCAAAATCTAACAGATGTGCCTCATTTTGGACATTACAGCTCTGTACACAGATAGCCCAACTTCAAGGCATCTCCTTTTTTTTTTTTTTTTTAAGAACATTGTCACAAATCTAAGGAGTCCAAGGGATGCCCTTAGTCAGATCTAATTTGAAAGTGACTTTTCACCAACAAAAGAAGTAGGCTCATAGACTTTCATGCTGGTGCTTCCTTGGGGTGCTTCCACCTTAAATCAAAGTTTCTGAAAAACTCAGCAATGGAAAAACTTCTATCCTGTTCCTCCCACTCCCAAATTGTATAAATATGACTTATACCTGAGGCTTCAATATCACTCTGTACTAAAAGGAACTGTCTTAAAGGAATTGTCATATTCCTTTTCTTCTCTCCTCTTTCCCTCCTTTTTATCAGGGAAAAACAGGTAATCATAGAAGAAGCTAGAGGAGGAAAATATTAGGGAAGAGTCTGAGAGCCAGTGTGGTATAGTGGTTTGGGCATTGGATTATGACCCTGAAGACCAGGGAAATCCATTGGGTGACCTTGGGCGGCGTGTCACACATTCTCAGCCCCATAAAACCCCATAATAGGTTTTTCTTAGGGTTGCCATTAAGTCGAAAACAATTTGAAGGTGCACAACAACAACGGAATATAAAATCAGTTACTGGTACATTCTTACTAATTTAAGTAGAGCTTAGCAGCAAGTGTAAGATGCAGTGTCAGGCCAAGATAATAAACATGTCAAACTTGTCAAAGGAGTATATTTATTCATTTTCAAACAGTCACTGGTTCTTCTATGGCAGCACCACCACCACCCCTTACAAGTTTTCCCTTTTCACAGCATTGCTATATTGAAATTCAGAGAATCATCCACATGGCTTCTTTTGTCATGGAAGAGCCATAATATCCATTGTATAGGAAAGAAACTTTTATTTCACATATAACTTGTGAAGTTACTAAGCAAGTATGCGTGAGAGTCAGTCAAAGCATTTGGTTACAATTCAAATTAGAGAAGCTACTTAATGCAAATTTTATCCTAGATGGGAGCCAGGAAGGGAAAAATAGGTGAAAACCATCAGATTCTTACAATGGTCTGTTTGCCAAGAAGGACCAGACAGAATACTTTATTTATATGAGTTAGTTATGAAAATCTTTTTGTATACATTCCAGAGGAATGGTTATTTGACATGACAGCTTAACTTTTTGTTCTTGCAAATCTGACATTGCAAAAATACCTCTGAGTGCAGAGAATAACTTCCATTTGGTAAAAACATGTCAGAATTGACATATAGCAACCCCTTCGCAGAGTGTTTTTTCCACCATTCTTTGGAGGCTTACACTGAACAACTAATGAAATATATTTCTCAGATGAAATTGCATTTTTCACTTTTAAAAATTATAATCTTGCAGAGATTCTGTATTTACTATGCACAAGTAAAATATTTTTGTAGATGTTAACTCTATGTTAAATTATAATTGAGAATAATTTGGATCACAAGCCAGCTGTCCACCTAGTGCCACACCTAGAACTTGGAGACTCCAGGTCAGCCACGTCTTCAATGAAGAACTGTTCTTCTGTCCTAGTGTATTTCATGTCAACAGTATAACCAAACAGCTTCTAGACAGATATTTGTGGAATACTCAATCACCACCCTGTCCCAACTAACAAAATATAGAAGTGATCTAATTATTTGTGTTTGTGTGTGTGTTATTTTCAGCTATATCCTTCATAAATGTACTGCTTTGAATTTTACACTTGGTACACTAAATAATAAAACAAAGTAGCATTTAGGCTGTGTTTCCTTCGTGTTAAAGGGTTCATACATTTTATATTAGGAACCTGATAATGTTTTTCTTCTCATATGGTGTCTGGGGTGCTGCATGGCAGGCTGAGATTGAAATATAAACCTGGTGGGGTTGTTTGAGGTGAGATTTGAGGAAAGGAGGAAGAAATATGCAAATGTACAGAAATATGTTTTATGCATGTTTTTAGATGCTTCAGAGTTTAGACATTTAAGATTGAAATTAGTTGTGACATTGACCTAAATCTGATTGTCATTCCCAACTAGAGTAGATACATGGAATCAATGGGATATATGTAAGTGTTGACTTAACAAGTTCCCATTGATTAAATAGGTTTGCTGTAGTTGAGACTGATGAATAGATTTAAGCATTGAATGCCAATGAAGAATGATTCAATCCTATTCCTGACCAAGATGTTTTGAATGTATGATGGCATCTTACTTCTAGATGTTTCTAGATGAGGGGGTTATCTAGATTCATTTCAAACTGACTTCAGGCCTAGTTATGAGCAAAGAAGCTTTTGTCACATTTGCTGGGCGGTCGGGATCAGCAACTGGATAGAGTGAGTTTATGTTGGTTGTGCTGGACGGACTTAAGATCATAACCCTCTGTAGTTCTTCTTGGAAGAGTGATTTCACAAATGGATGCTAAGAGATTCAGAATTTGTGACTAGTGGACTGTCAAGTCTCTGTCAAGACTATTAACAAAGGCAAGTAATTTCTAAACTAGTGCTTCTTAAGCTATCTGATGTGATGGGCTGATTTTTCCCCCCAGTGCGTCAGGGACCAGCACCCAATGGCTACAACTATTTCTTTTTTTCCTGGAATCATGCTGCAGGTTGGCACAAGTCTGTGGGCTACCACTTTGAGTAGTTCTGCCCAAATGTGGTCCTGTTTCTTGAAGATACATAATCTTTTTTCAGGATCTGTAACTTATTGAGGATCTCGCATGCATCAAGTGAATGCACATAACTTCAGAATGTATAGGCCTTTTGGTGTTGTGTATCGTCTAGTTAAGTGCAGGATTTCTTACTGGCTTTAGCTTCTTATTGATGTAGCTGACACAGATACTTTACTTTCTCTTTGTAGTTTTAACAGTGTGCGTCAAGGAACTCATATTTTGTTCCGAGAGTTCAACTTTGTCCAAGCTACGCCACATAATAGAGCATCTTTTCTAAGGACCTTCTGGCGATGTTTCAGGACAGTGGGAAAAAATGGAGGTGAGCCTAAAAAAACACCCTCTTCCCCTCTTTCTTGATAGACCTCGTGTATTATATGAATATGTTGATTAGAACTTATGACTAGAATTTTAATATCTAAGATTCTTAACTTACTGGCTGAAATTTTTGTTCATCAGAACATTATCTGCATGTTCTCATGCATCTGTGTCATTCATAAGAGCTTACATTCTTCAGTAATGTCTGGTGTTTTATCTTGATTGCAATCTCTCCTTTTACCTCAGAAAACCTTTTCTAGTTTGGTTTTTTTTGTTTTT